>OY998104.1:12088924-12435532 GCA_963921955.1 Aleiodes alternator | reverse complement strand
TTGGGCTTCCTTCTCCCGGTCTTTCTCTCTTTGGGCTTCCATCTCTCTGTCTCTTTCCTCTTGCTGGCTTCCTTCTGGACCACTCGCACTCTCATTCTCTAGCTCTCGATTCTCCACGCCTTGATCATGATGTTTTCTTCTAGAATCTAGACGTAAATTAAATTTGGGAAAAATTGAAATTTGTTATGTTATTCCGTCCCAATTACGATGAAGTAGTTTCATATAAATTCTCACTTTTGGATTGATTCCCATCAGCGATGCACATATTTTCTCCCACATATTGTTCAGAGCTAATTCTTTCCTCATCAGCATCGGATGTTTCTCCAATATCAGCTAGTTCCTCGCTTCCCTCCGTTTTCTTGACTATAAGTTTTTTATGCATTGCTCTTGTTCTCCAGCATAAATCAGTCACAGTCTTTCTATACTTGTCTGGATCTTGCTTTCTATGGCCAAAATGGTGGCAACAAGCTCCTGATGAAGTGATAAAGGCCGTAATTACTATTTGAAATGATTCGCGATAATTTTAAAAATTATTAATTTACTGTAAACAGCCTTGTCGATGCTGTCTGGAATTTTTTTGCCTCTTCTAGCATTTAAGGCTAGCAGCTCGTCCCCCAAACAGAGCCTCAATAGTTTACATGCCATCACACCAGCGCTTTTAACAGTACGTTTCAAATCTCTTAATTCTAAATTATCAACAAATACTCCAGTTTCAGGCCACAATTCAACCTGCAATTGATAAGTATGCATTCGAGTATAAGTTTTGAAGTGCTGAACAGATTGCGCCGATCTGTTCAACAATGTGTTTTCTTTTAAAAAAAAAACATTTCCTGAACAAACAATGTAATATGTGGTTTTCCTTCATTATTGTAACACGTGTGCCTGTGTGTGAGTAAATGCGCATGTCGCAGTAAATAAAGTGAATAGTGTCTCATACCGAAAGTGTCTCGAAAAGTTTACACTGCTTATCAAGACACTGTATGGTATTGATAGGTAAGGAAATGTCGTAAAGTTGCATATCTGTCCATCTGACTATTTTCTTAGAGTAGGGGTGTTACAGAGATTACTTAAGGATGAATTGTAGGTATAATTGAGGAAATATTAACTTTTTATATAAAATCATTAATGAAAACTTAGACTAGATAAAATTTCCAAAGTTGATCAAGTAAATCTGTGAAGAATGCAATGAGGAATAAAATGAGTCCTAGAAACAGAAAAGTAGTTGAAAATTAGAAAATTCTCACTGATTTTTTACATTCCTTTAAATCTTGGAAAATTTGAAGGAATAAAGAAATGCACAAATCACAGAAATTCAACAATTTTGAATCAATTTTTTGTTTTTACAAATTATTTTAATCTTCATCACATTCTTCACTGATTGATTTGATCAAATTGAAAAATTTAAGTTTGTATAATTTGTTATTAACGAATTTATAAAAAAAATATAACTTTTTTCCCGATTATACCTACAATCCACACTCAATATAGAGCACCACGTGCCTTTTCATCGACAGCTTCAGGAGAAAAACTCGCAGATTTTCGCTTGTGCAGTTTTGAATTTTTCTTCGTCATGCAGCCATCTTCATTGCTACCAATTGATTTTTCCTTTTTCACTTTGTCTGTTTCTTTCTGTTCCACATTCTCACCATTCTCATTCTCATTCAGCATATCATCATCAGAGTTTTGCGTTTCTCCAGCATTTTCTGTCTTGTGAATAATTTCAGATTGATCGCTTGGCGATTCGTCGTTTTCATTTTGTTTTTCTCCTTCTCGCATATCTGTTGCTTGCCCGAACGGTTCATTTTTTTCGTCTCTTTTCCGTTTCAGTCCTTTTCCTCTATCCAACTTTTTGGATTCCGATTCGTTAGTCCTCATCTGCTTTTCATCTTTATCAGTTGGGGGAATATCATCTGAGGGCGGTTTTTTTATTGTGTCAGTCCTTCCTCCATCGTCTTTTCGATTTGAGTTCTGTTGTAAGTGTGTAGTTTTTCCTGTTGTCGAACGAGTTACTTTATTCAGTATTCTCACATTCCTCTCATGTTCTCGTTCCGCCAAAATTCTGTTCTGCAGTTTTTCCTTTTTCTTTTGAGATTCACATTCATCTTCTTCGTAAGGCTTACCGTCTTTAGTAAAATCCAATGCATCCAATTTTTTTTTGTCAGCTACAGGTAAAAAAATAGTCACACAAATTAACGTAGAAGGAAAAAACCAATCATCGATGCTGACGTTTGTACACGCACTCAATGAAAGCGTTGAGTGATCGTTCAATGGTTCCATTGAGAACCTGAGGGAATTCTAGGCCAAAAACAAGAGCTTAAATAATTTTCTTCCAATTTTTGAAAAATTTGATTTTTTATTGGGAAAATTAGAACGGTACCGTTCCTTTTTTGGAAAAATTCAGTTTTTTCGCAATATCTCTGGCTCTATTGGTCCTAATGATTTAGGGTCAGTCTTAAATGAAAGATGAGATCATTTCCAATCGATTTATGTGGTTTAAAAAACCAAATTATCAATTTTTGAAATATTTTTTGGACAACAACTAATTTTTATGAAATGGGCTTCAAATATAGCAAAAATCGATTTTTTTTTTAGAGCCACATAAATCGATAGAAAATGATCTCACCTTTCACTTAATATCAACCCCAGATCACTACGACTAATAAAACGGAAGATATTCGCAAAAAACTGAACGGCTCTTCAAAAAATTGAAAGGCTTTTTTCCCCCAAGAATATAAAAAAAAAAACAAATTCTCAAAAAATTCATTCTGACACTGAGTTTCTGCCTAAAATTTCCTCAGTCTATTTTACCCTACTTTCCCCTTTGAATGTATATTTCTATAATGGACTGAACGCGAAAGAATATTCAATAATTTTTGAGATCACTGTTCATCTCAAAAACGATTCGTTCATATTTTCTTTTTTTTTTTGAAGTTAATGAAAAACCGGATATGGAAGGATGAATGTGATAATTACATATAATTCAGTAGTGAAGAGATAAAACGAGTCGGATTTACTCTTTTTTCGTAATTCTCAATGAAATACCTTAGTATTTTTTATTCAATTATTTCCAATCCAATTGGATAGTATAAGTACAAGAGAATACTTCCAAGCATATAAAAAATATGCTCATTAGGATTATCACCGACTAAATTCAAGGAAAATCGTAATGATATTTTACAAAGTGCGATACGCAGCATTTCGGGCAATTACACGATTGGAGAAAAGTATTTTTTCAATCAAATTTCGTCATAAATCAATTTAATTCAATTAAATGAGATAATAATTCGGTTCTTTCTTGATGTTATTTTCTAATAACTTTTTCTTCATCATTATTAAATTCAATCGCGAATTGCCCACTGGATAGAAATTATAGATTGATTTTTTTTTAAATCAATAACAAAAGAAATTGATTTTTGATTGATTTTTAGGAGTAAATAAATCAGAGTTTTTGTGAATGGAAAAACATTTTTCCTTTTTTTTTCTAAAACTTCAACTAACCAATTTTTACCTTTTTCTTTTCAATTGTTCTCGTTTTTCAAAAATATTTTCTCTGGAATCTCATTATCTTATCCAAAAACACTTCTGAAATTTTTCTGATCAGAAATATCTGTTCTTCTTTTCAATTACTTTAAATTCAATTAGATAGGATGAATATGAGTGGACACTACAAGACTAAATTGAAGAAAAAATATATGATATTTCACAAACGATGATATACAGTACTCATGCAATTACACGATTGAAGGAGAGTATTTTTTTCAAGTAAAATTTCGTCACATTTCTATTGAATCGAAAGCAGTAAGGCAATAATTCGGTTGTTTCTTGAGTTCATTCTCAGATAACCTCATTTTCCGTCAATATTAAATTCAACCAGAAATCATCCACTCAACAGGAATTATAAATTAATTTTTTTTTATCAATGCAAAAATATCGATTTTTTTGAAAATAAATAATTCAGAGTTTTGTGAATATGACGAGGATGTCGTTTTTCGAAAAATTAAATTTAGGAATTTTTCATTTTTTTTCTGAATTTTCTTGTTTCTGTGAAAATATTTTCCAAAAAATCTATTTTATCCAAAAACAATTTCTCAATCTTCCTAACCAATAAGAATATGATATTTTTTTTCGATTATTCAAACTTCGAATGGATAGGATAAATGCAAGAGAGTACTTTGAGGCATGTGAAAAATATATCATGCTAATTATAATTATTACTGATCAAATTCAAGAGAGAAAACATAATAGTAATATCTTACAAAGGGTACACAGTATTTTGGGACATTACACGATTAACAGGAAATATTTTTTCTACAAAAATTTCTTCAAACATTTTCCTAACAACTAATTCGTTTATTCCAATCAGTAAGAAATTTTTCATTAATTTTTTTACTTAAATTTTTATTCAGACGGTATTTGGCTATTGCAAAAGACGCTTGAATATTTCAAAAAATATGAGGGGGGCCCTGACGTACGTGATTCGATATCACAGACAGACTCGAGTGTAAATTTGTTCATTTAATTACCGTCAATGACCCAATTAATGCCACCAAGAGACCTATTCTGCCACATATCTTTCATAGAAAATTTATATCTTATCATAAATTCAAATTTGATTTTTCCTCGAAAGAATTTAGGGTCTGGACTATCATTTACATTAATCATTTTCCTGAATTGATGATAAAAATTACTTAATTTATATTTTTGAAAATATTTTGCCCATGGCCCGATTCATGCCACCATGGCCCGATTTCTGCCATAGAGGGTCCCAATAATTGCCATCAATTAATTTCCATCACTGGTCGATATTTTTGAATTATTCGTCAATTCATATGAAAGTCCAATGATTTTGTTAATAATCGATACAATTTTCAATTTATTAAATACTTAAATTTTCTCAATATCACACATTGAACTGATGAGGCACTCTAACCCGACATGAAAAGCTTTAGGGCTTTATCTTGCTGAGTACGCTTGTCGCATTTAACGGATTAATTTTAGAAATATATCTAGTAGAGAAATATCGGATATTTTGATTGTCCGGTGTCCTCAGAATTTTTTTCTAGCCACTGTTAGCAATTACTTAGAGTTGAGAATTCGAATAAGTTCAATAATCACGAAAATGTATGAAAAGTGGCATTAATCGGGCCGATGGCATTAATTGGGCCATTGACGGTATCACTCTAGAAAAAAATTCAATTTTGAGTAAAAAAAAAATTTACTGTTCAATTATGAGAAAAAATTCATTTTTCAAGAATATCTCGGAAAAGCATGTATTCTCTCCTATTCTACCTGCTGTAACGCGAAAGAAGGTAATTGTCCGAATGCAGCATCAATGATCCGTGGAAAATCCTGTAACTACTTGACAATCAGTTGAATGTCATTATTTAATCAAATTCTAAAATGATAAATTACGAACTGATAGCAAATTGTGTTGCGATGGCTGCAAAAGAATATTGACTATTTTTTGAGATCAGTCTTTATCTTAATAATGATTCATTCATATTCTCTCTTCTTTTTTGAAGTCAATAAAAAATTGAATAGAGAAATATGAACGTAATAATTGCATATAATTCAATGGTAAAAAGTTAAAACAAGTCAGATTGACTTATCTTTGGTAATTCTTAATGAAATATCGTGAAGATTGAACAAGATGAAGCCATTTTGCCCTGGTTCTTTACTGTAGACAATTTGAAGAGCTACAAAAAAGACTCACGGCAAAAATGGCGTATCTCTAATGGGCTGGAAATATTCTCAAAAAACTATGGAGAAGAAATGAATCCATTATGTTTTATCACTTCACTATTGAACTATTTACCGTCTTCCGCCAAAATTTTTACTTCCAGAAATTTATTTTTCCACTTTGCCATTGGTCCATTTTTGGACCGGAAGTCAATATCGGTTTCTGGGATAGTGCTAATAGTCGGCTTCTTCCCTTTCCACAATACCACGTACCACATCATGATATAGCTCTGTAGAAGATTATTGAGGAAAAAATCAGTATAATTATACATTAAGAAGAAAAACTACAGGTAAGGTCCTCTAAGAAAACAAGTGGTAAAAACAATAAAATATTGCACTTGGTACTAAAAGAATATTTCGCACAAAATGATGAAAATAACTGTTGAATTCACTTGATTTAATTGATTCAAACACTTTATGGCGATGAATTAATCAAATTAAGTATATCCAACATGTTTTTGAATTATGTTGAAAGAAATTTTCTTCAAGTGTATAAATATTTTGTTGTTTTCACCCACTTTTTCCCCTTTATGTAGTGGGAGAATAGTGTAAACACGATAATTTTTATAAAATTATGAAATAATAATTAAAATGCATAAATCACAGTTTGTTCAAATGGTCAATTGACTTCCGGTTTTTCCCTCGTTTCCGCTTTTCAATTCTCAATCGATCTCTTCAAAAAAATGAGTTTATCTGATGACGTTTTCTTCAATGAAAATGCGACCTGCATTAATTCAAATTTTTCTGTTAATCGATTCATTTCCTTGGTAACAATAAACAGTTTTAATCGTTGTTCCACTGATAAAACTGAAGTTGGCCCATGACATATTTGAAAGAAATAAATATTTTGCCGGTCAATGAATGACATCACGTAAAGAATTCAAAACTTCTCATCAACAAAAAAAAATTCAAATGGATTAATGAGGTGGTGTGCACATTCGAAGTGGTGCTATTTTGATGTTTGATCTGAGGTTTAAACTGCCCTCATCATATGTCGATAAACATTATTCAGGAAAGCTTCGATAAATCAAGAGTGTTTTTCTAAGAGGTTATTAGAGGTATGTATTCTGAAAGATTTCGCAGTGAACTCCAAATAAAATGAACTTCATGCACTTTTTTAATTAATTAATTAATGAAAGAATTAGAGAATTAGTGAAGATTTAAAAAGAAAAAAAAATGATGAATTTTTCCTGAAAAAATTTTGGGCAACAACTCTATTTTTTTTGTTGTTGAAACGTTACATCTTTGGCAGATTATTCAATTTAATTAAATGGAATGAGGAAAAAATTCGGTTATGTTTTTCAATTATTCCATAATAACTTATTCTTCATCAATATCAAATTCAATCGGAAATTAACTACTCAATGATAATTACAGATTGATCTTTGTTTATCAACAGGAAAAAAAATTGGTATTTTTTATTTTGTGAATAATTCGGAATATTCATGAATATGAAAAACTTGTTCTTTTTCTGCTAGAAATTCAGTGTTTCAATTTTTTTCCCTTTTTCCTCAATTTTTGTCTTCTTCTAATAATATCTTCTACTATGAAGCATGTAAATAAATTTTTTTTAAAGATTCGGTAACAATTAGGAAAATTAAGTACTGTACACATTATTTTTTTTATTTTTATTTCCACGAGATCGTAAAGACGAAAAAAAAAAATGTAAGTAAATGGAATACACAAAAAGAAAATTAGAATCTAGCCGTGTACACTTTACTGAATGAGAGAGGTGCGGATAAAATATTTGGATATTGTGAGGCTTTTTTTGCTATTTTCGATTTTTTAATCTTCACTGATCAATCTCAATTCTAGTGCAAGGCTTAGAATATTGAGATTCTTTTTTGATTCAAAAAAAAACTTTGTTTATTTTTTTCCTATTCTTCAATATACCCAAAATTGATTATCAATTTCTCAACAGTGAGCCGTGCTATACAAAGATGCAATTGATACCTTTTACATAATAAAAATAGATTTCACATACGCAGATAATGAATTAATTAATCGATGAAGTAATAAATCAATAAATAAATGATTGGATAAATCAATAAATGAATAATTGAATAAATAAATTCACCTCCGGAAGAGTAGAACTTCATGAAATCCAAAAGCGTAGGATCGCTACATCCATAAATACTTTATATATGGGGGAGGGAAAAATGGACATGAGAGCTAAAATGGATCTATTTGAATTTTGATCGCTTTATTCTGAAAAATGCTCCAAAATAATAAAAATAATGAAGATAGAATTTTTTCAATGATTCCATGGAAGAGCTGATGGACCTTTGGACCGAAAACAAGTGCCAGAATATTTTTTTTTCAATTTTGGGTTTTTTTTTAGAAAATTAAATGGTTGCCTTTTTTTTTAAATCCAGTTATTGGCGAATATCTCCGGTTTTATTGGTCCTGGTGACCTGGGGTCGGTCTTAAATGAATGGTGAGATCATTTTCCATCGATTTAGGTGGGTTGTAAAAAAATATTATCAATTTTGGAGGCATTTCTTGGAGAAAAAATAATATTCATGCAATGGCTTTTAACCCTAGACTGGTCAGCCTACCAACGTGGCACCGCGTTTCCCTGTGTTAATTATTTTATAATGAATTGATTGAGTAGAAATTCTGAAAAAATTTGATTTTTATCGTTGAAGTATTTACGAAGTTATTCAATTTTTAAAATTACGTATTCTGCAAATTTGGGAGAGAAATTGAACGAATTCCAGGAGCTGGTCAAATTTTTCCAATGCCAAATGAAATTATCCGATGAGCGGATAATTTACAGCCAAAATAACACGTCGGCAAATCCCTCGTCACTTGACCAGAGTCGTTAGGTTGCATAGGGTGACCAGTCTGGGGATATATATATTAAAAATCGATAGACTTCTTTTCTTAACGACATAAATTTATAGAAAACGATCTCACTTTTCATTTAAGGGCAACCTCAGGCTGTTCAAACCAATATGACCGGAGATATTGCCAAAAAACGGAATTTTTCGAAAAAAGAAAAAAGTTTCACCACTCAAAAGTGCCGAAAAATTGAATTCTCGAATAATAAGAAATAAATCATTTTGGCACTTGTTTTCCGCCTAAATTTTCCTCAACTTTCCAATTGGATTCTTTAACAATTCTTTCCTCTAATAGCGTGTTTCTTCCATTCAGGTGAATCCTGAGTCTGTAGATCAATATCACGCATATTTGATGCTAATTGACGAGTCTCAGCATCTAGTCATGGATCCATCCAATTTTTATTCAGTCCAGTTGGTACAGAATTCATTTCATGTCCACGCTGTAGCATGCCGCTGAAGCTAGCCGTGAAAATATCCGTAGAATTTTCGCGCGTTTTGGGCCTCATGTCAATGATGAGATCCACGGTATTTACTCATTTTTAGTGATTTGAGGGTATTTCTCGTAATAAAAACCATTCATCTCCGTTTTTATTAGAAGAGATTTCATAAAATAGGAAAAACAAGATTGGCTGATAAAAAAATCGATGTTTTTATGTATCTTAGATTAAGGTAGTTGACTCCCTAATGACAAAGTTCAAGACTTGCTTAAAAATCGGGCTATAAATAATTAGATGCATAATGCATCTAATAATGAAATTCGAGAACGATGGCCCACAGTTAGAGATGTGAAAAGGTAACGATACCAGTAATTTTACGGTAATTTTACGGTTTCAATACGGTAATTTACCGAACGTCGGTAAATAACAAAAATGGTAAAAACACTGATTTTCTAAGTAAATTACCGTAATTACCATTTTTCGAGACATAACGGTAAATTTACATCTATATAGATGAATTACGGAATTAATTTTTCAAATCAATTCGCAGCCTTTCTGATCATCATTTGTGTTACTTTTTTTATAGTCAGTGACAGCCAATGTAAAATTATAAAATTATTGTTATTATCATTCATATTAACTTATTAGTTTCTAACATATTATTCTAAATATTGATGTATGAAAATATGATTATCCTGAGGAGGCAAAAATGAATAAATCGGGTAACTATTCTCATTGAATGATCAACAAAATTAAATAATTGTCCTTTTAAAAAATTTAATGAAAAAAAAACAATTTCAATACTAACTCTCATATAATTGACTACTTGAAAAGTAATTCTTTGAGCATGGAAAAGTTTTTTTTTTATCATCTATATAGATGGAAATTACAGTAAATTACGGTATCGTTACATCAAAAAATTTTGACGGTAATTTTACATCAAAACAAATTGTTTTTTCCAATTACGTCACAATACGGTAACATTACGGTATTTTTACCGTAATTTTACTGCAACAAGAATTACTGGTAATTTCACATCTCTACCCACAGTATATATGAGACAATTGCAATTAAAATCACCGTTTTTGTACAGGCAGTATGAGAGAAGCGACCGAACACTACTAATTTTATTTTTTTTCACGTTGAAAAAAAAAGCCATCATCATGAAAAACTAACACCTATCAGAACTATACACCTAGAATTATTTTTGAAAATATGGAGATAATTGACCACATGGTTTCGGTGAATAATTAGGAATAAAACCGAAATTTTGACGAAATTCTCAGTGGAAGGGGTATCAAGATGGCCGCATGAATGTGTTGTGGGAGAACATTTCACAGTTGTGTGTATTCATATAGAGGATGCTACTGTGTGAGTGTACAGTCAAGTCTTGAAAAAATTCCATCTTCCCTCCAAATATCACGTCCCTCAAATTTCCAGTTCCTAGAGCTTCCAAACACCTTTGCCCCTCACCCTGGAAAGGATTGTCTCTCAATTCACCATAGGGACGGACTTATAGAATTAATCCTTCACAGTCTCTCCAGTTCGTTAAGCTAAGATACATAAAAACATCGATTTTTCTGTCAGTCAATCTTGTTTTTCCTATTTTATAAAATCTCTGCGAAAAAAAATGGAGATGAACGGTTTTTATTACGAGAAATGCCTGTAAATCAGTGAAAATGAGTAAATGCTGTGGGTCTCATCATTGACATGAGGCCCAAAACGTGAAAAAATTCTACGGATATTTCTACGGATATTTTCACGGCTACCTTCAGCGACGTGCTGGAGCATGTTTTGTTCTCTCCTCTCTTTTGCCAAAGTACTCTGCAACATGACGGCTTGAGCCAGTGAACCATCAGGATTTTTTAAAATATCTAACTGGACTAAGATCACCACGTGCTCTTCCATGACCATGTAGGAATGGTAGTTCTTCTTCAACTAATTCAATCTCTACTTCTTCCTCTTCATCATCTTCACGTGGTAATACTCCAGCTCCCACATAAAATCCAGATAATTCACTCCTATCAATACTGGATGCAGCCAACATTTGTTTTATTTCTCATTTTCCTGGCGTTACAAACGTTGAACACGTGGGTGAGCATAAATTTCATCTTCATTTAAATTTCCCTCGAGTTTTATGAGTAATCTCGGTCGATCTGGATTTCTAAGATGTTTTTCATCTTCTGCTTTACTAATAGCCAATATTAGATTTAAATCACATCCAGAATCTTCATCAACATCTTCCATACATAAATCTGATGATGATGTCATGTGCATTTTCTACAACATTCTCATCCTCACTGACAACCTTGGGTTTTGCATTTGGCGTAACCAATCCTGGAAATTTCTTTGATAATTCATCTTGTTTACTGTGAATCGCTTCCTGTGGAAAGATTTTGAGAGGTTTCATCCGTTGAATTATCCGTAAAATATTCGAGAGAAAAAGAACTTCTGAAAATTCATCTCCACCATTCTCCATTAATGCATTTTTGGAAACATCAACCGTTGTATTCCGTTTCGATAAATGAATTATAAGCTGGACTGACACTTGGTGATCAGCGCTTTGACTAAAATGATTCTCCAATTCTGCACATATTTTTGAGACCAAAGAAAAACGTTCTAATTCAGGTACTTCATTAATTTCCATTTTTTTTTAAGTACTTTGTCACTTATTACTTTTTTACTTTATACAAATCAAAACGTATTGATGTACCAAGTACTGTAGCAACAACGAATCAAAATGACGTTTGGAATTTGGAGTTATTCCAAACTCACCAATTGTAAACTCGCGAACCCGCGTTGTAATCGGTGATTTCTCTCAAGCGGACCCGTTCTGATTCTTATTAATTATTTTTTTTTCTTGAACTAGACGTCAGAAATACTTAATTCTACTGTTAAAAAATTTTCGAAATTCCTAAATATGATCCCATTTCTTTTAAGAAACATCATAAAAGGTTCACATAGTTGAAAAAAAATTTCAAAAATGATTATCTTCAATCATAGACGTAAAAATTTTGTTGGCATTACAGAAAGTTGTTAGATTCAATGTGTAGGAATTCATACAAAATTTCATCAAAACCGTATTTCAAGTGCCTCCGTGATAGTTATACCTCAATTTGGCGTTTTTCACAATAAAACCATCAAAATTGCTTCAAATTAATGAAAATAATGAAGATAGAATTTTTTCAAGTAATTCCATTGGATGACTCAGGAAATTTCAAGCGGAAAACCAGTGCCAGAATAATTTTTTTTTCATTCTTGGAAAAATATTTTTTTTTTCGAACATTTCTTTTTCGGAAAAATTCACTTTTTTGACAATATCTTCGGCTCTCTCAGTTGTAGCGCCTTGGGCTAGATCTTAAATAAAAGGTAAAATCATTTGCTATCGATTCATGGATATAAAAAAAAATTATCAATTTTTAAAGTATTTCTTGGACAGAAACTGATTTTCATAAAATGGCCTTTAGAAATTTCTAATGTTGATTAAAAAAAAAAATATCACATAAATCGATAGACAGTGATCTCACCTTTCATTGAGGACCAACCCTAAGTCACTACGACCAATAAAACCTCAGCTAACATTCGAAAAAAAAAATTTTCAAAGAATTAAAATGCTTTTCCCTCAAAAATGCCAGAAAAAAACAGATCATCAAAAAATTTGAAAAAAATTATTCTGACACTTATTTTTGGCTTCAAATTTCCTCAGCTTTTCAATGGAATCATCAACAAAAGCCGAGTTCCAACCACTTTATTCTAAGGTCCATTTTATCCCACTTTCCCCTAGTTACTAAAAATCCCTCAAAGCAAAAATACCGATTTCATGGAGGACTTCTGAGGTATGTTTTACCGACTGCGATTAATGGTAGGGTGATGCTTGTTCCTGAATGAGATATCGTTATTATTTGTATATTACCACATTTTCAAAATAGAGGAATTCGTTTGGTCTGAGCCTTTTCCTCAGTCTTTTTTATTTCATCAATTTCTGTACTTGCAGATTCATACTAAAACGTTACAAACATTCAGAGGAGAGTCATCAACAAACTGTTCCTTTATCAATCATGTTTGTGAAGCAATACTCTTACAAGAGTTTATCACGAAGCTCTATCTACCGCCATAGAGCTGAGAGTAAGCGACAAAAATTGAATTGGGAATCGGATGATGAAAGAGATATTCCA
Source organism: Aleiodes alternator (assembly GCA_963921955.1). NCBI lineage: Eukaryota > Metazoa > Arthropoda > Insecta > Hymenoptera > Braconidae > Aleiodes > Aleiodes alternator. Next base: position 12,422,338 of record OY998104.1, on the reverse strand, counting down.
CTGCATGATGAAATAGAAACATTCAGAAATCATGCAAAAGGTATAAATATCGCTCATACATGACTTCGTCATATAAATTACTATAGAATTGCCTTTATCTCAATTCCACATTTTTTGATCAGCAAGCGATGACGAATCAAACGATGGAAATGATCTGGGGCGAGAAGCACAAAATCAAGAAGCTGATGTTGACTCTAATAGAGGTTATGATAGCACGGATGATGATGATTCTTCCCAATATTCTGATGCGCTCTCTGAAGGAGATTATCTTGATGATCTTGGAAATGAATTTGATAGTGGAGATGAAGCTCTAAACAATGATAACATGAACAATGGTGATGATCATGACGATGATGGTGGTGATGGAGATGATGATGATGTTGATTCACTTAATGAACCCCTTTATCCTGGCGCTCGACTAACAGTTGGTGAAAGTTTAACGACCATACTGAAATTATACGTTCGCCACAATCAATCTGACTCACATTTATCTGACTTATTAGAAACCATTGAATCACATTGCCCGGTCCCAAATAAGTGTCCCAAATCCTTGTACTTTTTTCGAAAATGGCTAGGGAATTTCGAAATCAAAATTCAAAGACACTTTTATTGTTCAAATTGTTTTATTGAGCTGAATAATGCTGATGAATTATGCGCGGATTGTCCTGATCCTAAAAGTACAACTTATTTTATTTCCATTCCGCCTGACTCCCAATTGCAAGAACTCTTCAAGCGCCCTAGATTTTATGACAGTTTGCAATATCGTTTTAACAAACAAAAAGAGAATGATAACAATTTTGAAGATATTTACGACGGCAATGTTTATCAAAGTTTTTGTACTGATGAAGAATCGATCGATTTGAGGATACAAACAAATATATCATTTACTTGGAATTCAGATGGAGTTCCATTGTATAAATCATCAAAATTCTCCATATGGCCACAATATTTAATGATCAATGAATTACCTCCTGAAGATAGGAAAAAAACTTGTAATATGCTCTTGACTGGTATTTGGTTTGGACCTAAAAAACCAATAGCCAATTCATTCTTGGAGCCCCTGGCGGACCATTTACAACAATTGAGAGAAGGAATTCCTTTGTATGTTCAAGATTTGGATCGATATGTCAATATTAAAGCAATCACTTTATGCTGTACATGTGATTTACCTGCCAAAGCTTTATTCCTGAATATGAAGCAGTATAATGCAAGATATGGTTGCCACAAGTGTAAAATCGAAACAGTAGCTATGGACAGAAGACGTTCGTATCAACAGATTGACAATTTAGAACTACGAACAACAGCTGAAACCGAGAGATTCGCAGAGAGAGCAGTTGATAACAAATGTTCGGTCTATGGGGTCAAAGGTCCAACTCTCATGACAATTATGTTACCGGATTGTATCCGTAACAATGTTATTGATCCCATGCATTTGCTGACGGGAATCACCAAGCTACTGTTCAAGATATGGCTCCATCCTGATTACAAAGATCATCTGGCATCTATTTATAATCATTTCAATACTATTCGAAATCGCACATGTGCCATAACTCCTCCATCATCAATACCAAGGTTGCCTCGGAAAATTGATGATTTCGCTTATTGGAAAGCATCAGAACTCATAACGTGGTTGCTGATATATTCAATTATAGTATTGAATGGCATTATGAGTGAAGAATATTTCCACCATCATCAATTGCTTGTTCATGGAATTTATTTGTTGTACCAGAGAAGTGTGTCAGTTAATGATATCAATGATGCGCGGCGCCTTCTTCACAAATATGTGAGTGATTTCGGACGTTTGTATGGCATGGAATTCATGAGCTGCAATATTCATTCACTCTTGCATATTAGTGAATTAGTCCAAGATTATGGACCGCTATGGGTATTCACCTGTTTTCCATTTGAAAACGCTAATGGTATACTGAAACGGCTTGTCCATGCTACACGTGATGCTCAGATACAAATCTGTAAGGGCGTATCAGTATACTTGACATTAGAAGGATTGAAAGAAAAATACATACGAAGAGGAAGTGAATGTGAAGTTTTATGGAATAGAATTGAAAAGAAAAGCACGCATCGTTCCAAATTACAATATATACAGCACGGTATTGCTATCATCGGCGTGGCAAAGAAATTTGTGCTTGTTCCTCTTGATATCCAACTGATTCTAAGACGTTTTGGATACAATCAACGCTCGGTCTACAATTTCCAATGCCTTATGAAACAAGGTATATTTTATTCGGCAGAATCTTACACAAGGAGGACTAGGACTGATTCTAGCTGCGTACTATTCACTGACGATGATGAAGAATGCATTGGCTTCATTCAAAAATTTTTGCGCGTTTCTAATTGTATATGTCAAAATAGTTTTTGTGAAAACTGCATTGATGATTCAGAAACGTTGGTTATCATCAAAAAATGCCATAAAAGGCATGTTTTTTCTACACTCAATCCACAAACTACTTTATCATTCATCCATCAATTAGAACCTGTTGAGCAAGATTTAATTGTTATCAGAATATCAGAATTAAAAGGGGTTCATTTAAAAATAATGAACCCGGGAACGGCTAATATGTATGCCGTTGAACCATTATCACTATAAAAATAAGAGAAAAAACACATACAAACGTTACTTGAATTCGTTATATTATAATACCATTGATTGTTATATTTATAATTTCATTTATTTAATCTTCATACAAAATGAATTATTATATTTTTTAAATGACAAAACATGGGAAGAATATCAAGTCAATGCACACCTCATCGATGAAAAAACGTCCCACTTTCCGAAGAAAATGGGTGTTTTGAAGTTGCAGCAAAGAAGCAAATTATTTCCCTGAGAATGATCTTTCATTTCTCTAGAAGGTCAAGTATCGATCTCACCACATTTATCATTTATCATGCAGCGACGATATCCTTTTAAGATTAAAAAATAAGATTCAGAGTTTAAAAAGATTTTTCGTCGACAAAAAATGCGTCCCTTTCGATACGTAAAAGTTAGAAAAATGGCTCAATAAAAAATCGATTTAGCATTTCTCGACTAATATGAGTCCAAAAAGCATTTTCGCCAACAGAGAAACGCGTCGCTTTCGATACGTAAAAGTTGAAAAAAGGCTCGATAAAAAATCGACTGAGCATTTCTCGACAAATATGAGTTCAAAAAGATTTATCATCGTTAAAAAGCGCGTCTCCTTCGACACGTAAAAGTTAGAAAAATGGCTCGACAAAAAATCGATTCAGCATTTCTCGACGAATATGAGTTCAAAAAGATTTTTCGTCGACAAAAAAATGAGTCGCTTGCGACACGTAAAAGTCGAAGAAATTACTCGACAAAAAATCGATTTAGCATTTCCCGACAAATATGAGTTCAAAAAGATTTTTCGGTGACAAAAAAACGCGTCTCTTTCGACACGTAAAAGTCAGAGAAATGGCTCGACAAAAAATCGATTCAGCATTTTTCGACGAATATGAGTTCAAAAAGATTTTTCGTCGACAAAAAAATGCGTTGCTTGCGACACGTAAAAGTCGAAGAAATTGCTCGACAAAAAATCGATTTAGCACTTCTCGACAAATATGAGTTCAAAAAGATTTTTCGTCGACAAAAAAACGCGTCTCTTTCGACACGTAGAAGTCAGAGAAATGGCTCGACAAAAAATCGATTCAGCATTTCTCGATGAATATGAGTTCAAAAAGATTTTTCGTCGACAAAAAAATGCGTCGCTTGCGACAAAAGAAATTACTCGACAAAAAATCGATTTAGCACTTCTCGACAAATATGAGTTCAAAAAGATTTTTCGTCGACAAAAAAACGCGTCTCTTTCGACACGTAGAAGTCAGAAAAATGGTTCGACAAGAAATCGATTCAGCATTTCTCGACGAATATGAGTTCAAAAAGATTTTTCGTCGACAAAAAAACGCGTCCCTTTCGACACGTAAAAGTTAAAGAAATTACTCGACAAAAAATCGATTTAGCATTTCTCGACAAATATAAGTTTGAAAAGATTTATCGTCGACAAAAAAACGCGGCACTTTCGATACGTAAAAGTTAGAAAACTGGCTCGACAAAAAATCGATTGAGCATTTCTCGACAAATATGAGTTCAGAAAGATTTTTTGTCGACAAAAAAAGGGTCGCTTTCGACACGTAGAAGTTGAAAAAATGACTCGACAAAAAATCGTGTCGACTTTATCCCGAAATAAAAGTAGAAAAAAAGTCTCCTGAAAGTCGAAATTCGTCCCATTTGGGCGACGTCGAGAGAAGAACTTTTGAAGATCTTCAAAAAATCTTTTCTCGACGATTTTTTTTTTACCTGGGGTGTGATGATCGTTGCCGAGATACCAAGAATCATGAGAGGCGTGTCGAGGGCTTCTCTTTTTATTCCATATTAAAAGCCGACGAGACACGTTGACCTTGGATATATCGAATCAGACTCAAGGAAGAAGTGTTTTTTTCCGGCACAAAGAGCACTACTAATTTCTGGCTAACATAAAATTAATCTCTCGCCTCGTTACGCAACAAATATCTCTAGAATTATCCACAATTCAAAAATATATAAGATATTTATCTGATGAGAATATTTCCGTCACTATATATGAAGAGTGAGAGAGAAGAGCGTAATTAGAGTCATTTTTTCATGCTGCTGTGGTTTTTTTGTTGCTGATACTGGGGATAGATTTGATTCATTTGGTTTCACCATACCCATAATAGAGTTAGCTTGTAGTGGAATTTAAAGCCCCAAGAGTAGACACAGTGACCCAGTGAAGGGGATGCTGAGCCATGACGTCATCGCCCTAGTAATGCTCGAGGCGCTGTTGTACAGAGGGGTACCCAAGATCAATATTACAGTCCATGGGGTACAATCCATCAAGTTATGCTACTCCTTTCAAATTAAAATTGACCAACGAAACATATACATCAATTCATCATAATGAAAGATGTAGAAAATATATTCAATTATCTCTTATTCAGTTTTCTTTCAATTAAGTGAATGGTCATAGATAATTGGATAAAGCTGATTTCAACAGTATTTTGCAGTGTATTTTTGTGCTCAAGAGTGCTGGAATAATGCGTTTCAAACTAAGCAATGTGAGGTTAGAAACCCATTTTTCCAGCATGCTTAGCACAAAAATACTCTGGGAAAGAGAGTATTGAAATATTTGGAGAAAATATCTACCTTCATTATTACGTTAAATGTGATAATTCGTGAAAGCTCCATAAAAACAATCAAGCCGAATGGTTCGCGTGGTTTATCATCACTTTTCAGGATGAAAAAAGTCCGAGAAACAAAAAAATAGCAGACGTCCGGTTGCTTCCAACCGAGAGTCGATTAAAACTTTTCGTACAAAAGCCGAGGACGGATCATTGGTTCTCCTTGACAAACAAGCAAAGTGACAGAGTTTTTTTTTGTAGATAGAAATCCTTTTTGTTTTCTCATTCTCTTTGTATGGATTTTCGGTGCGAAACGAGATTGGTTGTTACCAAATAAAGAGGACAGAATATGTAATATGCTTCGAACGAAGACGGGTAATCATCTTTTGATACTTTTTTATTTTCGTCTCTCTCTTTCTCTTAAGTCCAAGGTGAACGAACGATGACCGTATCGATTCCTCGTGGGTAATATTGCCTCTCTATCCACAAAGAAACGAACCAAAACCACAGCATCGATAATCGCTTCGACCTTCTTCCCCGTCGAGTAATTGATTGTTCGTCACTCAACTTATACTCTTGAGTCAACTTTGGACAATAATTCCTTATTTTCAATTCAATTCCAGTGTCTGATGTGAATGCTCAGTCCTCACGCATACGAAAACTATTGAGAGGAGCAAAACGTGAAGTTGTAGGCTACTAGATTGTAGAAAAGGAAAATATTCACGGAATTTATTCGAACGAAGAATATATATATTTCATTAAAATACGTCCCCTCAAATTGTCTTCACATATGGAGAAAGTGGCAGTTGCATTATTTTTATACGGCATGATTATTATTTTTCATTTTTATTTCATTGTCCACTCGCATAATTCGAATTAGCATAACACCATAGCACATTTGCTGGACATACGAATATTACGATGCGCAAGAAAATTTTTCCTATGAAACCTAAGGTGCTTCACTTGTTCAAGAACAAGGAAGAAAAAAAAAAAGAAAAAAAACGGGCAACGATCGTTACGTAGTTGGTAAGCAGGAGAGCACCGTTTAAGACGCTCACAGAGCACACCCATTATACTTTTAAATCCCGAACAATTAGCCGTAATCAAGCACAGGAAACGATGCCAAGCGGCGTTGGTCGCAATTATTTTTAAACAAGAATAGCATACCACAACGGAGTTGTCTTATTTAGAGAGGTAAGAGGGGGAGGAGCCAAGGAAAGAAAAAAACCTAGTAGATGGCGACTTTGAGCGTTATGTGTGTATGACCGTGATTATTAATCCTGTTGTGTATAAAATGATAGATGTGGGAGGGCGATAACACCAGTTTGTGCTCGCACATAACCGGACGTTACAAACGCGTCATGCCAGTTTACTTTGACATTCTAAGCCCTTTATATGCTAATTTATGGAATTTTATTTCGCATTCTTGAAATCATTGCAGTCAAGTGTCTCCGACCATTGTGAGACTCAAGGAGAAATTTTTTCTTGAAAAATTCCATTCGATCAATTAAAATTTTCAATTATAAAATAATTCCTACTTTCCATTAGGCATTCATCCTGTTAGCATGATAATTTCACTTAGTAGCTTATTTTGATTCCCTTGCCAGCAGGAAAAAACAGATAAAAGTAAAGAAGGCCACTACAAGGGGTCAAACCAGTGGTCAAAAGAATCACAGTAGATAAAAAGGACATATAACATACACTCGAGTGAATTGCAAAAGCTCTACCTCGCCCTCCCCCTCCTTGGCTACTCGTGTTTTCAACGGTGTTTTGTGTTTTTCACCGTTCACCCGTATACTTGCTCAGACACTCGGCTTTTCAAAATAACTCTCAGTGTTTCCTCTTTCTCTCTCAACCCTATTTTCAGACATAGAAACATCTCTACACTCTGGGTATTCATGTAACATTTCTGTACAGATCCCCGAGGTTTTAGGGGGCGGCAAGGGCACACACACACATAGAACACAGAAAACTAAAAAGCTAATTTACTTTAAAAGTATACCATAGGTTTTATACGAGAGAAAGAGAGGCGTTTTCATCAGAGGCAAAATTTCTGTAGCCCCTGTGTGTCCAAAAGCGCACCACTGAGCTTTTCAAAAGCCCCAATGTGGGGCTAATGCAGACAGCGACAGATTGGCGATGGCCCCTCTCTATCAAAACCCCACCCGAATTCCCTGTTACTTTTTACTGTATATTCAGCGAAACATCCAGAAACGATTTGAATGGTCATTTCGTTGATAGAACTTAAATTGGTGAACGAAAATGTCCAAACGTACTACATTCAATGGCGTTTTCATCACTGGCGAATTACTGCAGAATATTTACAAAACCATTCATTCATTCATCCATGTTTGCACTCTGTTAAATTTAGCCTTCATCCAGAATTTAATGTAAAATAGCCAAATTTAAAGTATTAAATCAAAAAAATCGACACATTCAGGGCAAAAAAATGATTCCTAATAAAAATATTAATTGGCTGGCTCGTTAGTTTGGCCCCCTGCCATCTCCGCTAGAAGTTTGACCCTAGGTCACCACGCGGGGAGTCGCCGGATATATTTGCCTCCAACGTCATTTTTTTTCTCTCCCTTCTATACCTTTCTCATATTCTGATTCCTCTCTCTCTCTTCTCTCGATATTCCTTGGCGATTATTTATCGCTGCGCGTGAGCCCCTCACTTGTTCACCCTCCACCAACTTGTGCATTTCAATCTTTTTCTTACCTCTACATTTCCTTTTCTTACAATACCAATACTCCTTACCCATCGTCTCAAAGTTTAAGTGTAGTTGAAAGTGAGGTTTTTAACGCTACGTCTCGTATCGATCACAAAAACTCACGTGTAATATGGCAAACTGACCACTTGGTGAATTCACCTCTACAGTTGATAAAAGTCCCTTGCTCGTTAAAGTCAATCATCACTGTGTGTTTTTTAACGCTTCATTGCATCTGCTCTTTGCAGTGACCCGAAAGAACATAATTTCTCTCAGTCTCTCATACATTTGCCCCGAGAGTTGTCATGCTAAAGAACTTTGTAGTAGGTAATTAAAAATTTCACAGTAAGAATTTAAAGCCTATATAAAACTCCATTTCGCTGGAAATTCAGGACTCAGTTGTATAATATAATACTCAGAGCGTGAAATAACACGCATCAATGTGCAGAGATTGAGCACGTCGAGTGTACAAGCTTGGGGGATGATACACCGAATGCATTGGCAATCAGAGAGAAAGATCATAGATCCATGTATCGAAGTTCCAACAAACGTTCAGTGAATGTATATGCGTATCGTTCCAGGATTCTCTGGTATTTGGCATATACCTACTACTATTCAGTATGAACCTTCCTCCTTCATCACCCTCTGACCCCTCTTGCTTCCACCTATTCTCACTCAACGAGCCGCATGTGCGCCCCACAGTATATGTATACTATACGGTGATTTGGTTAACCACACGTTGTCGAGCCATCGGCGGCATCCACGAGTATTGTTTGCTCGCTTTGATGAGGCCAATTCAATGTTTCCACGTACCCCACTATTGCCAAGGGAGAAAAAGAGTTGTACGCATGTAGGTAAAGCTCATTCTCTGCAATCCGATGGCGGGATCATTTATATTTTAATAACTCTCATTATTTAATAAACCATGTTTCCGTTTTTTCTGAATTTTTATCATGTTATGAAAATGGTAATTATCCAATCAGGTCAAATTTATTGTTTCAAATTCGGGGTAAATTAAAAATTGAGAACAGGCTAGTGCTACCGTATCTTTAACGACACGTTTGAACGACGAAAAATATCTAGGGATCGATAGAGAAGTTTACTATAATGTTACATCTATACGAGCCACTACAACAGCCAAGTAAACCCCACGCTGCGGGTGAAGACTATGCACTATTAAATGCAGACACGAGCAGGCACAGCCAGGAAATTGCCTAATTTCCTGAGTGCGCACGCCGATCCGTCAACTTGACTTGACGGAGAGACGGTGTTGGCCTGCACGAAAATTTCATGACGTGACTTTTAATGTCAAGTGTCGAAAAGAAGGCCACAGCATACCGTATTTTTTTTTCTTCTTTTCCTACACAAAGAACAATGACTTATTCTTTTTTTTTCTCTATTCATTAAAGTATACGAGAAATTGATTTTAAAAATATCAAAAATATTATTCCTATATTCTCATTTAATCATGAATTTAATGAAATATGATGAATCAATGTTTTCGTCAATGGAAATCTTAGAAACTTTTGCGAATAAGGGGATGAAAAATATAATAAATCATTTCGAGAGTCTGCCGAGAGCCAAAGCGTTGGTGTGAGGATCTATCAGTCTTCATATTCAACTTGATACATCACTTTGAATAAATGAAACTAAGAAAAGACAATGAGTAAAAATCGATCAATGCAGTATCTTTTATCGCATCGACCCCAACAGATATCTGGTAGCCACAGCAGCACTACCATAGTGGGTAAAGATCAAGAAAGAGTGTCTGAAACATCCAAGAAAATCGTCTGAGGGAAAAGATTAAGTGTAGGACGTGGCTGGGCAGTGATAGACTGACTAATCCGTGAACTTAGACTCCAGTAGCAAGTTTAGGGTGACAGGAGATAAGAGAAGAGGAGAAAACGACAATGAAGGAACACTGATCTTCACTAAACCACATAAAGGGAGCAGTGAACAGTAAATAAGAGTGTCTTGTAATAATGAGAAAAATTGGTAATTCCATCGAAGTAAAAATCCAAATTGATTACTTCACTTATCTTCTCATCTCACAATATAATATTGGATCATATCAAATTAACATAAATTTGATAAACAATGTTACGTAGCTATTTTTGAATTCGAATTGAGTACATCATCAAATGTCATCATTTTTTTGTAAAAAATGAAAAAATTCATTATTCATTATGACAGTTTTCACTAGTGGTCGCATCAAGGTACGTCAAACAATGGTGGTGACACTCTGTTCAAAATTTCATATTTGAAGGGTATTTGGTGACACCCATGTTTTTTCAGTATTTTCTGATATTCAATTTGTCTTATTAAATGAAGTAAATATTACATCTATATTATTAGTATTGTATTAAATCATGATCAAGTACTAGTTCCAATTTTTCACGTATGGAACTAGTAGCTCCTCAAAAGGTTATGGTTTGTGATGCCCATTCTTAGAATTGAGCTTTGATTATTAATTTTCCAAAAATTGTAAAAGAATTAAAATATTATTGCATTAAATTTGAATAAATAAGTGAAGAAATTCCAACATAAAACTTTTTTAACAATCAATTGTAAGTTCTTATGAGTAAAGGTTAATATTCATTTTATTAGCAAAATTTCATCCGTTTTTTTTATTGATAAATTAATTTTCAGGACAAAATTCCATGAGTTACTGATAAATATCTCCTTGCAAGAATTTGCTGTTCTGGCCAGCAACTGATCAGCATAGAATGCAAATGCCAAAAGAAACAGAAATCAAGAATTACTTGCAGTAGTAAGCCATGAAGAATGGATCAAATATCATTGGATGGATAAAGAAAAAAAAAGAACAACATCTTGCACAAAAAAAGCGAAAGGATTTATTGATTATTGATAATTATGATCATTTCATGTTATCTAAACTATTTTCAATGAAGAATACATTGGAATTCTATTGTTCTGTTATTTGCTGGAAGTACTTTTTAGTGATTAGGTAGTGCAGTAACGTGCTGATTCACTGCTAGTTATTGAATAGGTAATTGAAAATTTCTCAGTAAGAATCTGAAAAATGTATAAAACTCCACTTGTTGAAAATTCAGGACTCAGTTGTATGATGTAATACGCTGAACATAAAATGATACGCATCAATGAGCAGAGATTGAGGACGTCGAGTGGACAAGCTTGGGGGATGATATACTGAATGCAATGGACTCACTACTAGCTCCTTTCAGTTTTCCGTGAGCAGGTACTGGAGTAAGCAATTAATTATTTTCAAACGTTGAATATTATTGACTTATTTCATTGAATACCTGAAGGATCCAGCTGTTTCTTATTTAGAAAGATACTAGATTATGAAATGATCTGGATATTTTCAATTAACAGAAATATTTTTATAATTTAATTTTGTAAAACCGAAGCAAATAGTGAGCAGGTATTAGTGCTCTTACTTTAACACATGAAAAAAGTGTTGTTAGATTGATAGACGAATCGAGGTGAGATTTGTAGAAGGGCTAAAGCTAGAAGGGTTAAAACGTTAAAAAAAAAATAAAGGAATCTAGGGGCAATCGCGTCATCCGCATACGACGTCGCCCCTGCTCTGCCAGATGCTTCTCTTTTTGTCCCTCTTTTCTCCGCATTCCTCCCCACTATGTCTTCAGCTGGGCGTGTCGTCAATTTCTCCCACTACTTTTTACCTTCTATTTCCCCTTAAGCCCCTACAATCGATTCCCCACTACTTTTAACCCCTACTTTTCCTCAACTCTGCGTGCGACAAAACTATAGTGGGGTCTCTTCACTCACTGATACCGGCAAGTTTCAAGCGATATTATTCCGTATAACTTGGGGGGTCAACCCACTGTTTTTGTCGCCTAGCTGTTGGCTCTCTCTTTCCCCCGCGAAAGCTCCACGCCTTCTACAACGTCTCATTGGCTATTGCCTCCCAACTGTCCCAAGGTTTAACAATGACACACGCCCATTTTCAACGTTTCAACTCTTCATCTACTCGAATTGCACTAATTAGTTACCATGTTTTTGTTAATTTTCAACTCCTAATGTCACTCAATATACCTTTCAGCAGTAGTAATTTTATCAATCGATTGATTCAAATCTAATTTTCCAGTTTGTCCATTACGCTAAAAAAATTGTGTGGACGAAAGACTTTCAATTATGCAAAATTACCCATCGTAATTTATTCACAAATATCTCCCGTTCGCATTGGATTTTTTTTTCTTACCTATTCTGTATTTATTCGTTCATTCAGCGTTGAGATAGATTTATGAATAAATTGGTGCCGAGTGCAATTCATGAATTTGGCGCGCGATCAAAAATACCACGTTGTTTATTCAAGACACAAGAAGAGAGAAAAGATGAATCTTTAAAGTTAAAGAGTCAGAGTTCATGTATATCGATGAGGCTAACAGGCAGCTGGTCAGTTTGCGGCCATTTGTACATTGCGTAATTACCGGTCTACTTATAATCACATTCCTTGTCTCAGAGCTTCATTCCAACATATCAGACAGAGGAGAAAAAATGAGGAGTAACAGAAAAATGATAAATGATTTAGTCTACGGACTTTTTGAATCTCGATATGTCAATCTGTGGAAGAATCGACTAAACAAATTTTATAGTGGCGCTATATGTCACAAATTATTTATCATCCTACTTTAGAAAATTTTACAATTCTGATGTGGAAATTAATACGGCTTGATACGATTTTTTTGTACTCAGCATTGCAGACGACAAATTGTATATTCCATTTGAAATACACATGATTAAGCCGTGGAGAAAATGAAAATAGTGATAATGACAAATTCTCTAACCAGTTATCTCGCTGTAGAAGTCATAGATAGTAAATCTAATAGAAGATATATATCGTCACCTCAGCAACAAATGGTCGGAAGTGCCAAAAACTCAATATTGAAATGAGCAAAATTATTAATTCAATTATTTTTCACTGCATGACTCAAGGTAGAGGGGTTGTATGTGTGGTCTTCTTTGTGACCGATGCATAGGCTCCAATATCTGTTTATGCTACGAGTGACCTCATGTAAACCATAGAAGAAAACTGAATCATGGCAATGAAATTCGTTCGTTAAAAGAGTCAGTCGTTGGTGACACTCGGTATTGACAAGTAGATTAAAATAAATACTCAGTTTTCAAACCAACTATTCTAAAATTATTTTATGCCTACTTTTACTGTTTTTGATACAGGGAAAAATTAATAACCCTCTTACGTCTATTTGCTCTCAAGACTTTGTAATGCTGCATAAAGTGGAGGAAAATAGACATTAGAATGAAACGTTCGGAGATAATTTTAATTTCCGATGATTTCATTGAAAAGTCGCTAGTACACAGGAGAGATAAATCTAAGGATGTTAAGTATATTTCTCGTATGAAACGCTGGAACGTTCACAATAGAACACATAGTTCCCATTCGAGTATTATCGGAACCTTCGGAGATATTCGGACGATGCTGGCAATCGCGCGCAACTACCCGTGTACTGGTGTCAGTACAGAAAGTATAGACCCCCTGTGGTTCACCACTTATTTTCTTATCGGCAGAGAAGAATTTGATTTTTTTCCAATAATCGGAAAAATATTCAACAAATCCTGCAAGCCGAAATTTTAGTGTCTCATTTCATTTATAATTAATTACAACGGGAAATATTTGGTAGAATATAAGCGAATTACCACTAACTTGTACGAGTAAAAAATGTATGTACTGTGAAAGACTAGACATTCATTGATTCACGTGATTTTGATGTTCATTCCTCAATGTTGATTGATTCAAGTAACGAAAAGGAAAAAAAAACAATTGAATATGTAAACAAACGTGAGCCTGGAAAACGTGTGTGAAGAGCCTAGAGAGAATCCGGCGCGCGGTTATTCACGATTAATTACGAAAACGCACGAATCGACTCGTGGCCTCGGAAACACAGGGCAAGAGAGTCGCTCGTGGTGCGCTCGAGGGAACGGTCGAGAGACGGTTATTCTCCTCAGATATTATGTTGAATTGTCTCATTTACGTATATAACATTATCAACAGATGTAGTGTGACAGTGAATTTACGAAGTGATTTTGTGAGAGAATTTTAGTAATTATTAATTATTTAAACCATGGAGTGAAGGATAAATCTTATGTTTGAAGGAAATATGTGGTGCATTTTGATAATTTAGTCATCAGCCAAATATAATGAGACGAGGGATGATGAGAAATAACGCAGAGAATAAAAATCATAGTCTCGTAGGCGTGGCTTAGAAGACGGTGGACACGTGACAGTGGACACGCTCAAAGTGTCAAGCCACCGTTGCCTCCCCTACCTCTTGCCCCTTCTTTCATTTGTGCCCCCTCTTCTTTTCATTTTCAACTGGAGGGATACTTTCAACCGAAAACAACCGAAGTCGAGGACTCGTCGCTGCTCGGAATCGTCCAGCGTCCACTGAACACAACTGGGTCTCTAATATCTATATAATATATCAATATTTTCTATTTATTTAAACTGTGGTCAATGAATTTTCAAGGAATGCAGGCAACAAAGAGATGACAATCGATTATTATGAGATAACATTTTCAACCATTGATTCTCAGTTTATTATTGAGACAAGTGAATATAGAAATGCCAATATTATTTACTGAGATCATTTCAATCCAATAAAAAAAAACCTTAGATTCGATCAGACGAGTTAAATTTCTGAGAAAATCCAGAGGCAATCGTTGAGAAAAATTTGGAAAATTGGTAATTAAAACGAAAAATGCAGCAAGCTAGCCTTGGCCCAACTAGCTTAAAATCTTTCGATAATGATACAGAAAAAATAAGCCATGATATAAATGTCAAGAAAGAAATTACGAATGATATAAAAGTAAAACAGGAAATTCCAGATGAAGAATCAGTGAAATCGAGTGAAACTTTGGGAAAAAATTATGATGAAGACAAAAATAAAGAAAATTATGAACGTTTGGATGTGTACAGAGGGTTAGCAGAGACGGTAAATTTACAGAGCATCTCAGGGCAATATCCGGTGATGCATCCGGCTTATCGAGCCGTCGGCCCAACCCAGCCAAATGTCTTTGGTTTTCCACATTTTTTTCCACCACCTCCTCCACCATCAACAATAGCTTCTTTTCATGAACGATCGATTCATTCAGAGCATGAAAAACACATCAACGAGGTCAGAGATCAAAATCATGAGAGTACTGATAGACAAACGGGTTATCATCATCGTCAACCATCTACCAATCACGTTTGTGAATTTAATGACACATTTTTACGTGATTATACCCACAATGATTATAATAATGGTAAATCAACTGGCTATCATGGAGCAGCTGGATTTCGTACGTCACTGGAATTAGCATATTTCAATCAACAACAGGCGAGTCATAACTTCAGGATGAATTTTTATCCAGGCAGACAGAAGAAGTGGAGTAACTTCACCCTGAGGTCACTCCAGCCAACCGTGAGTTTGGAAAAAGTTATAATAAACATGAGAAACAACAAACCTATAGAACCTTGGGTTTTTTGAAATTATTTTCAGGTCAAAATTGTATTAATTACGGAGAGTAACTTTATGCACTCGTAATTAATATTCAGTTTTTTTTCTATTTTCCCTACTATTCCATTATTCCAAGAATTCGTAAATAGGTGAATGCAGTAGCTCCTCTCGTTTTCACAATTTAAAACTGATAAAATTTTCATATCAATTGAAAACACCAAAGGATCTCTCTGAATTGGAAAGATTCCTAAACTAATTATATGTATGTAATTAGTTTCTTTCTATTTTCCCAATAGTGATTTAACTGGAAATTAATGCTTGAAAATATAAATAGTAATATATTCCTAGAACATGGCAATCAACTACTTTAAACTATTCATCCCGTAAGAATATTGAAGCAAAATATAATAGGATATAAACATAGGTAGCTCACTTAAAATTCGCTTATGTCTCGACGAGCTTCATTGTCTTAGAGATTTCTGGTTTTTCTAATCATTTTCGTAATGACAGATGACAATTAATCACAGTGATAGTAAATAGCACACTGAATTATAGAAATTCTTTTCGAACAGAGTGCGAATTATTCCTCCTGTCCTCGTTTTTCTCATCTTTCGGGGAGAAAAAAACCGCAACAACATAGGAAAAGAATAAATTCCCAAGCTCATTTCTTTGTCTCGTCGTCGCAGATATGCATGCCGATGGTTGTTGAATGATCGTAACGCTGTGTTCCCGGCAATTGGCCTCCGCTTTGAATTTTACAATTCTCTCTTCGTACCTCTTGTAAATGTCTTATTGGACAATCTCAGGAGTCCATGCTCTTCACAGTCTAACGTTAAGGGGTTTTGCGTATTCTGGAATTTGAAAATTCTTCCACTCTGGTGCCAATTCCACGTTGCCCGCCTGGGAACGCACGAATAGATATTCGTTGAAGACTCTGAGACCGTTACGTCGTTATATGCGGACGAACAAGTCCACTAAGAGTATCCTTTATTCTTAGAGAATATTGTACAATGAAATCGTGTCATCCTTGAATGAAAATACTGTTAATGTGTTGGAAATTTTTCTAATTTTTCTTCAAAATGAACATTGTAATAGACCTATAATTTTTTTCAATGATTCCATTGCAAAATTGGGAGAATCTCCGGTGGAAAATAGATGGCGAAAAGAATTTGTCTTCCAATTCCTGTTTGAATTAATTTCTTTTCATTTTTCGAGGGGGAAAAACGAAGGTTTTTCAACTATGTTACCAGTTCTAATAGTCAGATCTGAAATGAGAAAAAAATCCTATGAAAACTTCCAAATATACCAATTTGACCTCTAATGTATACTCTACTTCATTATCCCCCATAAAATTTTTTTTACATCAATGTCCATTGATATAAAATTGCAATACAGAATACAGAATCTTAGTTTGAAAAAATTGAATTTATCTTGTTGCGGCATTCACCTGAGGAAATTGCCGGTGGTACAGGCATTGACTCTAATCGCCACCTCTTAGCGTTGTCTCGATTATTCTCAAAAGTGCACCTGTATCGTCAGAGATAACGTCGCCGTGAGGGCAAAGGCAGACACTAAAGCGACTGTGTATCAACTGTTTCATACGAATAAGGCGATTGAATCGAAAGCCGATTCCATTCAAGCTGGCCCTTTATATTTTTCTGCACCCACGCTATAAATTTAAACTTGCATCCGTGATCCAATAGGATAACTCAAAGGCATTCCCGTCCAATTTGGAAAAGGACTTTAAAAACTGCCTCAAAAGATTCAACCGCAGAGTGATTTATTTTAATGCCGATGCAATCCAGGCATTAATTCCTCTCAATTCCTTCTTCTTTTTTTCTCTCAAGTGTCGTCAGTAGTTATTTCATTTACACCTGTACCGTACATCCATTTATTCTTTTCTCATTCGCTCCACACGTGCAACGAAAGCCCACACTTGTCCACAATGGTAAGAGCTATCTTACGCATGTATTATTGTTATTATTATTATTCTTCATGTTTCTAGCCTCATCGTGAGTGAAGCGTCTATCATTTTCTTGAATCATAAATATATGCAATACTGTTATGAACTGCAGGCAACTGTGTCCTCATAAGAAACTCATGTTTTACTAGATGGAATTAGCGTGGGTATTGAATCAACAGTCTCTGCATATTAGAAAATAGTGCATAAAGGTATGTAGGATTGCCTTACTCTCGAGACATTGATGTGGATTGAATGAATTTATTTAGCAATTTTTTCAATCCCTCATAATTGAAATTTTACCATGGCTCATTCTACGAAAAGGTCGAAAAATTCACATTTCAATTTGTCATTCGCGTACTAATAATACTTTAACGTATAAAAATTAAAAGGAATTTGAAGAAAAAAAAATACGATGACCCAAACGAATCTAATTCTAATATGGAGGCATATAATGCGAGAACGTTTGCACGCCCCCGGCATCAGTCCCGCTCGCCAGATGCGTTGGTAACACAACCGAGTTATTCTACCTGAGCAACACATGGCGTTTTAGGGGGTGCGAGCAATTCAGTTGTTTTTTATACTTATGTCCACAAATTCATATATAGCTTTACTTATGCATGTACTCTTAGATGCGACCTAGCAAATTGATCTGAATAATCGACCAATGACTATCATAATAAACGTATAATTGAGCCATTTTTCTACTTTATTCTTCAATTCTAAATGCCTCCCGAAAAGCACATTGTTATGATTATTTAGAGTCCACAGGTGCAAATTCACTTGTTCCTTTTTCTGCTTTGTAGAGTTTTGTAACAGTTTCCGAGACTTTTTCCTACAATGTCATTAGTTTCTAAAAGAGGAGAAAAAAAGTCAATCTCAATATGTAATGCCAAGCATGAAACATCATGTTTGCATATTTACGATTGCAAATTACGATATAATCACACAACATGTGAATGACAGTCGTGTCGGTATTTTTTATTATTATTTAATGATCTTTAGTTGATCATTTAAACGTAAATTTTGTAACCTAGATGTTTTCTGCAAATGTCACGTGAATACCATTCAGCTTTTTGTATCTTTATTCATATTGTCTGCTTATAATGTGGAATGAAGAGAGTGCCTTAATGGCAAAACGTGTAGAACTGAAGAACAACGATTTGAAATCATATCTGCACATTGGATGGCTATGGGAAAATTATAGTCGTATGAATAACGATGACAGAGGCGTGATGAATGGCAATTACAACCAGAATTTTCATGTAAATTAGATGTATTTACCATCGTGCTCATTATATATTTTCACGAGAGTTCGGGTGATTATTCCAATTTTTTAGGAATATCAACTTTGTTGAAACCATTGGGCTTCCGGTTGTTGTGGTTCAGGAATTGAAATTTTTGTATTGTCATATTCTTCGATGAGTGTCCGGAAGTGCGAAAAGTAATGGGACTCTTTTTATTTTCTTCAATTGACTTTCGGAACTGCTGAAGGAAGGATGTCGTCGCTTTTTGAGTCAATATGCTGCGAAATGTATAAATGAGTATCCGGGGCGCGTGCCCGAAAACCACGAACGAGACCGCACAGTAATTATTTATTATTCCCTGGTTTTGCTCTTTTCAGGGGTTCGAAACGTGATGTAACGTATATCTCTCCATCAGAATGTCTTTCACCCTGAACAATTCATATTGTTAAGAACTAGAAATTGATTCATGATATTTCGGTTTGACAAAGAGGGAAAAATAAAGCAGTAGCATTTAAATCAATCGGAGGTACAAAAATGGGTGTAATTCAAGTGAGAAAATGAATAACGCAGGATACACTGAGAATGTCTCTATACATGTTACAAGAGTCTTACATGAGTGGAAGATGGTGTCCAATGTTTTATGGAGGCATCAATTACTTTAATATTTACGGTCATATGATCGTATACGTGTATGTAGAAAAATGAAAAAGACGAAGGGTTGGAGAAAGACTAAAGAAAAGATACAAGTTAGAATAAGCTACAAGTTCGGTTAGGAGGTGTCAGTAGACGATGAATTAAAGTCATCCAATGCCAAATGCTGTACATATGCCATTAAGTGGTACTCTATAATATAATTGTATATAGACGGTACAGTTTGACTCGTGAACTAACGCAGATTATAATAATGTTTACCATGTACGACTCTAACCCGAAGAGTTGCTTTCTTTGGTCTTCATGGCTCCATAAAGATACACTGGAATCGTGTTTAACCACATTGAGAAAGAAAAGTGGTAGAAGCAATCAAATATTGATACCATTTGTCTTAAATAAATTGATTTTTCAAATAATTGAAAAGTTTTCTGAATTTCTTGAATTTAATTGATTCAAATAGTTTCGATTAATTTCAATAGTCCAGCCGAAATTTGAAATTGGGGAGGAATTTTACAGATACGATTTTTATCACGATTAGAATATTCAGTGAACCATCGTCAGCTCATCATTCTTGCTGCATTACGTTTGAAAAACCTGTTTTTCAGAGCCGATCTTTACTGAAGAATGTAATCAATTGCATGAAGATGAAATCGGAACGGTCGATGTCGTATATCTATATAAAATATCGTCACTTGATTGCTGCCTGACAAATAATGAGGATAATGTCATTATATGCTTTAATAACATGATAGGATAATATTTACATTTAATTTTTGTGAAATCAAATATCTCGATGATGAGAGGAGTATCTGTTAATTAATTTCATGAACCAGCACTCAACCAACCAGAAATTAATGGTTATTTAAGAAGAAAAAAAATTTAATATTATGAAAATTGAAAGGGAAAAGCATAAAACTTGAGATTGATAGACTTGATGATTTAATAAATTTGACAAGAGTTTATTCTACTAATTAATGTGTAAACTACTGAACAGAATTGAGAAATGATGTGACATGAAGTATCGCAAAATCTAATTTTGAATATAATTTTTCCATAAAATTGAATATTGCACGTTGCGACGCCATTACAAAACATAGCACTAACGAGCTGTCGTCAGCAAAATATAGCTCAACCCTTTTTGCAGCCTACCATAGTTCTACAATTATCTCTGCCCTTCGTGATTTTCAATTGGAGTTTAGTATCCTTCGACCCAAGTAAATAAATGAGGAGTAAATAATGAGAGATAGATCAGTAATGAAAATGAACTGATGCTATTTTGAAAACTTTAAAAATTGGGTATGCATATTCTTGAATATGGAAGAACAGTAATTTTATTAATTCATGTTTGATTTTTCTTATTGAAGTAGAGCAAATTTATTTCATCCTCAACTATATGAGATGATAAATCGAGAAAATTATGAAAATCTGAATAAAGAAAGGAAAAGGTTGGAGCAGGCCAATTAAAACGCCGAATGCGTCCTAATTAACTCCTCGATTACGTGGCTTTCCTGACGATTCCAGTGCAAACAAAGAAAAGGGCCAAATATTAGGGCAGTGGATTGGGAAGGGGTTAAAAAGAGATGAGGGAATGGGTACTTCCCTGAGTATACATTATAATTGCGCATATTAAAATGGCGTCTCCTCCATCGTCGACATTTGCCGGATATCGTTGTACTAGTTTGGGTGAAGCCCAGTCATCTTTAATCAATAATGGAGCATCACAGGGACCATGACAACAGATACCCCTTTTGCGCTTCCCGTGGGTTTGCCACGTCTCACAGAGAGCCTCCGGCGAGGGTTGAAGCCAGCCGCCTTGCCAGTTCTCCTACCACGGGATACTTTAACTTCCATTTCCAAGCCTATCATCTCTTTCTACTGATATTCACTTCCTCTTTATTTCTCTTTCTCTTTTGTCCTCCTGCTCTCTCGTGTGGCACTACCACAGGTCTGCAATTACAGTAACAAAGACCCAAGGAATCTCGTAGATGTTTCATTCTATCCGTCTGTCTTTGGGTATTCTCGTAAAAATGCGTAGAGTTAGGTCCATTTTTTTTCGAATCAAAACTAGTATTTTCCCGAAGGATATTATGCAAAAATTCCCTCATTATGCTGACTGAGAACAAGGAGAATTCTATTGAGGCCATGTCCTTGGAGGAAGGAAATGAGGCGTTACTCGATATTCACGCGCAGGATGACACCCTTTTTGCTCTTTCCATTGGGGAATCAACAAGGAAACAGTGGAATCATTTTCTCACACTCCTATATCTACATATCGCATGATGCGTCAATATTTTTATGTGAATCCTCTTCCTCTTGCACGGAAGAAAGTGTTTCATTTATAAACGTATATGCGACACAAAAGCGAAGCAGATATACAAAGTACAGGCCGTCATTCGTGTGTTTGCGTGATGCAATAATATCCGATGTCGAAAGACCACGTGTGTAAACATCTTGTCCGATCTTGTGGATCATAGAATGGGTATCTGTATTGTTGAATGAATAAGAAGCTTCTTTCTTTTGTACTGAGTTTCATTACTATGACTCTTTGAGCAAGAGACGAAACTCGTGTCACACTTGCTCTTCATAGACTGCCTGACCCCTCTTTGTCACCGGTAATTACATTACAGGTAAAGGCTAGCGCTAAGCATGATGGCGTGTCGCACGCGTCAAATCGTCGAGGTGACGACGCGAGACAGTGTCACGCTCATTGCGTGTATAAGTGGTCATTTTATTCTTAAAATCTCATTCATCCAGTTCTGCTGTTCATGAAGGAATGAAAGAAGAAAAAAAAACGTCAAACAGCTTATGCCATGATATTTCAATGTGTAATGGATACACTCAAATAAATCAAATAATAATTATCTCAATGATTCATGTCTTTTGAATATTCCATTAAATTTCGTTACTTAGAAGAAACAAATAAATTTTTCCTGCACTGAGTGAAAAATCGCGGTAAAAATCACAAAATAAAAAGTTTCATTCGAAAGATTCGATTATTTCAATAGCCTTTACTGAAAGTTTCATCGCAATCCAAGAATGATTGCCGAAAAAAAACCATCTCTCTTATTCCTATTAACGAGACCGATGGCGCGCTACAGCGCGCACGTTAGGTATCTTTACTATAGTATATTACGAGTACTATACTACTCACAATTTAACTGACCAATGAGGAAGAGGACTTCACTTCAATCGTGACAACTTTTGATATATCAATTTTTTGCGTTCTTGTTCCTTTTTATAAAGGATAATCGCGAAAATCTGAGAAAACTTTTTCCTGACTCTATATTAATGTCTATTTTACTCTATCAGGATCCCCCATCATCTTGTTTTCTGTCATCTCTTTGCGAAATTTCAAGGAAAACCTCGTATTCCCTTAGGAAATGGCCGAAAAATGAGAATAAAGAGATATTCGAGGGAAATTAGCCATCATAAAAATTCCAATTTTCAAATCTCCATAACTTTTTTTCTGTGTCGTATTTTTTGATGAAATTTTACAGTGACACTGCCTATGTCGTCATAAAAGAGCCTGCAAAATTTCATAACAGTATCGCAAACGATTCTGAAGATTCGATAGAGCGGAAATGGTCATTTTCATAGAGCAAAGGCCATTGCCTCTGGGTTCGGCCTGAAAATTCCGCGAACACTGGATATCCCGAATCGTTGCAGCTTTTGGCCCTTCAGGATCCCCCATCATCGTGTGTTTCACTCAATTCTTTGCGAAATTTCAAGGAAAACCCCGTATTCCCTCGGGAAATGAGTGAAAAATGAGGATGAAGGAATATTCGAAGGAAATCAGCCATCATGAAAATGCCGATTTTCAAATCTTCATAACCTTTTTTCTGTGGCGTATTTCCAGATGAAATTTTATAGTGACACTGCCTAGGTCGTCAGGAAGTAGCCTGCAAAATTCCACAACAGTATCGCGAATGGTTCTGCGAATTCGATAGAGCAGACATTGACATTTTTACTGATACCATATTAACGTCCATTTCGCTCTATCTCGTTTATTTACCGAGATAATCGCGAAAAACTGAAAATACTTCTTTCCTGATCCCAAATTAGTGCCTATTTTGCTCTATCTCGCTTATTTACCGAGATCATCGCGGAAAACTGGAAAAAATTTTTCCTGACTCCATATTCCAGCGCGCCCGTTAGGTATTTTTAGTATAGTATATTACGCGTACTATACTACTCTTAATTTAACTGACCAATGAGGAATGAGGACTTCACTGTAATGGTGACAACTTTCGATATATCGATTGTTTGCGTTCTTGTTCCTTTTTATAAAGGATTTGTGCAAGAATACTCCATGAGATATCGATTGGAGTAAAAAAAAAGACAACTTTTCGTTATTTGTAATATGAAAAAACGGTAAAAATGACGCTTACAACCATTTGTAGCTGAGGCAACGATACATTCAAATCAACGAAATTCAATAAATTGAATGCTTCTTTTGATTATGGAAAAAAAAATATTCGCGAATAACGCATAACACAAATATTTGATTATTCTTATCACTATTTTTTTCTCAGCGTGGATTTTTCCGGGGTGAATTTACATGTGGTCTATGAGAGTGACCTATTTGCGGTAGCATGTTCCTATTAAATTGATGGTTGTCCCAGGGATTGTGTGATGTAAGTGTTTCATTCACTAAAACACATGTAGTTATCACCCTCGCGCTTTCATCCTCTCTTTATGAACCCTTTACGTACATTCATTCTGCATGTGTATATTTTTGTATCGAGCTCTCTCGGTACGACGTCCAAAAGCGATGTTAAAGCCCACGGGGTATAACGCCAAGCCGTCACGTCATCTACGATGTGCCGCATTCTTTTTTTTTTAGCACAGCTATGAATAAGAGAAAAAAAAGACTGCGCTGAAAGGTAAAAGTGAGTCAAGCAAAACTAAAATTTACCCCTGGGCGCACTATGTGCAGATGATTTATATATATATACATAGTTTTCAAGTGAATTCAATGAAACCTGTTTATTATTGAAAAATAATGGTAAATGTATATATGGATTGGGACTATTGTCTAGTCGGCTCGAAGAGCTAGAAAAAAAATCAGGGTAATTAGAAAATTTCGTTATGAGAAATAAATTGAATATAATTTTGACATATTTTTCCAGGCAATTCCTTCTTTTTTTTTTTCTTAATGGGGTATCTGTAATCGAATTCACTTTTTTCTATCGAACAATTCGAATAGTTTCTCTTTTCAATGTGATTATTACATTGTAGAGTAGGTGGATCTTTTGCATGGGGACCACCAACAGAGTCAGTCTCTTTCATTCCTATTCCTTTTCTCATGTTTCTCAAAGTGTCACTGGACAATTATGAAAAACCATATCATCTCTTCAGAGAAGACCGTCTGAGGTATCATTTTCAATGCAATGCGGTAAGAATTATCTGATTGATGTCACTGGGATTACAGTTAAAATCGACTTCAGGAATCTCAACTGTTGGACACGATAGTCTCATATCAAACGCTCTTTATATCGCTATTCAAGCAACACGACTTCATTTTTTATTCCCTTTTTATTACACGTTTCTCAAAAGTGAAAGAATGACTGTGAGCCACGGGTCGCGAGGACCACACGCCTCGAGTAACCATCCATCTTAGAGGAGCTCATATTCAACTGCAGTGACACTAATGCCTCTCTGCAGGTCAACCTGTATTCCCCCGCGTTCTTCAGATGCTTTTGTAGCATGAACTTGAATACTTGTTGACACCCCTCATCCTTCAGTTTATTATCTGATTGATGCGTATTTCTTAGACTCAATATTGAATCATTATCTTTTATTATCTTTCACAGGTACCCCCCTCCTGGTTCCTAAGGCAGGACGTTCCAGTTCCCTGTTCTTCAAGCTCATCGCCAAAAAACTTGGTTGATTTATCGAAGGCATCAGAACCACCGGTGGACCGTACCAGAGTTCATGGGCAGACACCAACCATCTGCACGGTAAAAGTCGAATTAGTCTACACTCAAAAAGAATCTCATCGAACAAATCTCCAGCCAATCGTTGACGGCATTGCCAAAGGCTTAACAATCTTCATGTCTTCATACGCCATTGAACACGAATACGTATGACGAGAGTAATCTGTCATATAAATTCTCCCTGTCCAAATACACCAGTCTATACGATTCCCAAAATACCATAGTGGGGACAAGTAGGAGTTGTGAACAAGGCGCGAGCCTGTAATTTTATTTCTTTATCGAAGGGGACGGCCGAAACAGCCAGGGCTTTGCATTTTACCTATATTGTACTATATAACAATACACACCCACACACGCACAAACAGACTACACACAGAAGAGAAAAAACTTCAGGGGATACCCGTAGTCACGCTACACCATTTACAACGTATGTATTCAGTACAGCGGTTTCGATTTTAAAACAGTCACTCAGAATGTACTGGTGCAAAAAGGTACTATATAAGAGTGGCAAGTGGTGCTGGGACGTGTAAATTTAACGGAGTTACAAACGCGTTCGATCCTGGGTAAACTTTAGGTGAGGGAAGTAAAGATAGAGGAGAGGGTTCGAGTGAAAAATGAAAGGCGCGAAGGTGAGGTCGTGGCCTTTAACTGCCTACGACACGACATCCAGCTCGGAGAAACATTTTCAAACCCAAGATCGATATTCAATTTACAGTTTTGTCACAATGGCAATGAAATTTCCTGGAAGTGATTTTGGCTCACATCAACAATAAATTAGCCTGGTACTTCCGATGAACTACGTATAATATCGGAAATGCTAATATTACATTCTTTATCTTGGTCTTTCTCTCTCTCTCTCTCTCTCTCTGTCTCTGTCGACCTAATTTACCATGTAGACTCCGGGACAGTAGGAATTAACCGTCTAGCAAACGATTTCACGGTCCCATCCCCTTCACTCTGTTTCATACACATATGAGCCGCTTTGTTTTGTTTTCTTTTTTTCTTCCAATTGTATCTCTTCTTGCTGCTGCCACACTGTAAGTCATAAATGGATTAACCCACGTGGCAGAAATGTACGAATGACGGCAGGTTAATAACTCTAAGGCCTGGACGCAGAAAAGAAACGTCTGAACCTCTTGACCCATGTAGTCAGTGAGCATCAACTATCGGGGTTTATATACGTACGTTTTGCTGATCTTCATTTTTTATTTATTTACTTTTATTCGAAAGAAGGGACAAAAAAAGAAAGGAACTCAGTATGATTAGTAATGCTGAGTACTACAACCACCACCACAACAACAAACGCTTAGGCACTAGTCGGCGATGGATGGTAAAAGACTCTACGCGTAGCGCTCATGGACGATGATCGGCCAGTGATCAACGGCTAATGATGATGAAGGCTGGAAGTACTATACCTCGGGTTTCACGTGACGAATCTTCCCGGCAGCGTGAAAAGAGAGATAGTTGTAGTTTATAACGGGGGTCTATACAGGTGAATAAACGAAGCAGGAAATAATTCAGACTCGTTTAGATGATACAACTCTTCCCGAATTGTATTCAAACTATAACGCTCTGAGTTATTATGAAAGCTGCGTATGGCCATTAAATGGGTTTTCTTTTGATTTTTTGTCATTGAATTGAATTAATGACCGGATCTGTTGAATAGGAGTTGGAGAACATGAGAGAATATAATTCTAAATCAAAAGTCCAAGGGGCAATTCACTGAGTTTGTTGATGCTCTTGCAAATGTTGATAAATTTTAAACGTCAGTTTCGTTACGTCGTATCAAGTAAGACAAGTAACCTCGTTATTAAGCATGTTGACTGTTTGGAGTTGAGTTTTTTTCTTTCTTCTGTGAGGCTCAAAAAATGATAGGTAATTCGAGTTGTTTGAGCTCCTTAACGACGTAACGTTTCATGGTCCCAAGCACCATTCATATAAAAAGGACGATCTATCACATTGTCACTGCTGGCGGCTTTCTATTTCATAGCGCCGCGCCTTACCCAATAATGAGCAATCTTACACAGCAGTACTTCAATAGCTTATTTGCTGGAATTCAGGCAACATGTGTATATGTGTATGTTCACAAACATCGACCACCGGAGACGAGTCTATATATGGGCCACTACGGTTACCAGATGCCATTCAATGCGACAATCTCATCATTGAATTCCATTTTTACTGTACAGTTAATTTACTGCTTGTGTATCTATTCTTGGGATTCAAATTATGTTATTTTGTTTCATTTGAGGGATCATTTTTGAGGTACTATTAACGTTTAACTCTCCTTTTTGGAGAACCTTTGGTTGACCATTACCCACAAAAGTGAAGTAGAAGAACATCGGTTACCAGATGTCATGCATTTTTACTGCAGAGACAATAATTGAGTTGTCTTATTTCAAGAGCCAACTCTTCAGTTGTTATTAAATCAATCAATTTCCACGCTTCGTTTTTCAATAACAGGCTTTATTGTAGGTCATCATCATCCGACTGTCATCAGCTACAACTACTAGTTTCATCATTTTTCAAGACACTAAAGTCAAATTGGACAAGGGATTTTCCATTCGTGAGAATATAAACTTGGTTTAGCATCCGGATGAGCTGTTGGAGACTAGCTTTAATTATCATAAACAATTAATTTTCAATTGATTGACGCTTGCTTTTGATTTGCACCGATTTATGGAAGGAAGAACATAGTAAAAGTAGAATAGATAGCAAGAGAAATGGGTAAAAAATCAATCGAGCTTGTCACGCGATGAGAATTGAATTTGTTGTAATGTTATATCTCGTGCAATCTCAGTGTTAAAGTCCATTAGGAAATCATTACGAAGTTCAGGTGGCACGATGAGGAGGACCAACCAAGTCGGAAATATCGTTGAAATTTTTATCACAGAGAGGGCCAAAGGGTATTTTACCTCACAGTATTACCACCGAAGAGCCAGCAAAAAAAATGATTTCGTTATCCACAAGACGAAAACATCTGCGCCCTTAATTATTTTACGGATTTAGTAGATCGTTATGGCTTGTAAAATTACTGGCAATTTCACGCCCCTAAACTTATTTTATCCCCTCCAGCCGCTGGCCCTATCGGGCCAGAATCGGAGCCGGCTTGTTGTATATAGAATGTGTTAGGTGATATGTCGGGCCACTTCACACTGAGAGCAAAGAGCTGGGATATACTTCCCGAAGGATATTAGGCATCATCATTCGTGCCAAATTAATGGGCACCTTGTTTATGACGGCATTGCCAACGGACACGCAATGATTGCGTCGCAAATTCTGCATTAAAGCGACCGATAATAAAATTCTCTTGGCATTTGAAAAGTGTTTAAAGTTCTATTTAACGAATGTAAAAAATTAATGGAATTGATTGAATTTGTACGTTAAATTTCAAATTGCAAAAATTCAAAGATTCTCGACTTTTCAGAATCTATGGAAAACCATGAGATTTCTAAAGATTTCAACAAAGAGTTCAACAAAAATCGAAATCGTCTATGGCTTTTCTCAAGTCCTCAAATCGATTTTTCAGATATTGCTACTATTTATTTTAAGTGAAATTTCAAAGATTTCACCGATTTCATGAAATTTCCATAGAATTGACCAGAATTATTGACTAGCATTATTATTGACTGGAATCAGTTTGTGGGCAACTCCAAGACTTCTTCCGATATTTCATAATATTTCATAAATTCCAAAGATGTTTTATTTTTGCGGACATTGCCTCTCATTTCAAATTTTTTACTCGTTACATTCTTATTTCGCAGTAAGTACCATCTCTGTCCCAACCGTTATCCTTTTGGTCCACTTTGCGATTATTAGTTCCACCTTTTTCCTCTTCGTTCTCTTCGTCTCACTACTGTAAGCGATATAACGAGGGGCCCCCATGACCCAGGTAGCCGATGACTACCCGTTCGTTTCACGCCCGATTTCATTTTTCATCCTTTCCACTCTGTTGTTCGGCACACTCCTCATCATTTATCTCTTCTCCTTTTACGATCAACGTACTACGTGCACACCGTGTGCAACTATTTCTCACAAATTGGCTTTTCCAGTTAATATATATATATTTTTTTAAATAATACTTTACACGCGTACTCAAATGACACTTGTGTTTAAATGATGAATCGACATACGTATCCTGAAGACACAGGCCGTGTGGCGACGACTACCGGATGCCGCGTCGAGGCACACAGTTGCACGAATCACTGTAATTTAATAAATTGCGATAGCTGCCATCCTGGGGCAAATTGTAGCATAATCATTCATTAGTAGGTCGTGACTTGACGTTGGGATGCTCGTCCCAACTCTATCGTGATACTACTACCCGATCAATCGGCTACAGAGCTCACCAGTAAATTTAGAAAAAAGTTTAATCATTCAACAATTGAAGCATCTAAAGATGAAATTTGTCAATTCTGATCGAAAAATTATTTCCATTTGCAATCGATTGAATTATGAAGATCGTCAATTTCTCGTTATTTGTTCATTGCAGATGCTCAAATGTAATAATTCAATTACGTAATTTTTCACTAATTCCTCATTACTAGTAATGCCACTTGTACATATCGAGTTTACCATGCTCTGTTTTGAAATGAAAACATAAACGCATGATATATAGTTTATAATCCACGTAGGCCTAGGCATCGATTAAATCTCAATCGAATTCGCGAAGCTCGCAATTAGCTTCGCTAATTTCCCTGCAATTAGCCAGTACGAGGTAATGAAGTTATCGCTCGGTTCGTGTCCCCGATTACACGGTATTTACATGAAATCGCGTGTATAGCCCCAAGCACAAAGACGACAACGACGAGACATCAGAGAGCGCAGTGTGTTACCCTCTTCTCTGTATAGTGGCCATTGCAAAAACTAACTGAAACATTTTCCTTAAAAACAGGACGATTAACTTGACGTTTTTGAAGTCTATCATCATAAATGCAATTTATATTGGGTACTTTCATCTGCGGGAGAAAAGGAAGAGCAGAAAAACGCTCAATACTAATTTGTTTAATTGATTTACTTCTGTTCCATTTCACTTCTCGCTTTGTCTTATTTTAATATTCTTCACCATCCACTTGATCTCCAATAGCATTCGAGAAATTCAAACATTCTCAGAGATGAAAATGCTCCGGATGAGGATTCTTCGCAACTTCTATCGAAATATTTACACTTCTGAAGCGAACTTTACGATTCAATTTGCATTGAGAGCTATGAGAGGGTTGATAGGAAATATGATATTGAATGAATTTACTCAGGAGAATATTTTTTTTTCATTGTTATTGTAATTCATTTCTTCACATATAAATTCGTTTCTGGGATTAAAATCATAATTAATTGCTATAGTCTGGAGAAATAAAAGTATTTTGTACTGCGAATTGTAAATCGATCAAATGAATATGTTAACTTGTTAATACTGTATCGAACACAATCTGAGTGGGTATTTTAAATCGCACATAACTTGTTATGTAGAGATATTAAATGTCCATATAAATTTCAGCGAAACTGTACAGAGTGTTGGGAAAAATTCATCTATACGTATTTCTTGTTTGTTCGATCGTAAATAATCAATTTTTTGTTTTTTATCACTGGATGAAATCTTTTTTAGCCTCTATATCAATATTTTTCGGATAATTAAAAACTACCTATCTATAGATAGTATAATCTGAAATCTTGAGATGACATATTCTTGATGATTCCATCAGAGAGGATTCTTAGTAAGATGAAGAAAGAATCAACTCGTCAATAAATACGAAAATATCAATCATGGCCTAGGTTCTCTGTTTAGAGAAGTAGAATCATGAAAAAAATTCCCTCCGTAATAATTCTATTCTATGAAATTCCTGTTTGATCCCAAATTCTCCCGAATGATCACAATCTTCTCGTAAAATCGCAAGAAAAAATAATCTACAATTGTACTGCATACAAGAGCATGATTAGTTTCAACAAATCACGTTAGTCATCGAATCGATGTAGGTCTCACCCACACGTGCCCCTTTCCTCCGATGAATACTGCGTACTTGCCTTCAGGGTGACTTCTAATCAAAACTACTAACGAGTGATCGCCCACATAGGCGTGGTTCCTGGCTCGCCTCGACGACGCACCTTCATACATACAATCCCCTATCAAAACGTACTTTACCAAACGAACCAAAAGCTACAGTATAGTCGGGTCTCTTGGGCGATTGAGAGAAATTGCCGGGAGTTATTTCATGTTGTACCACGTACGCATCCAATAAGAGTCGTTTGGACATGATTTATCATTCTCGCGCCATCACTATCGTCCAATACCCGAAGAACAAAGGATAATAACAAGTAACAATGAGGCACAAGCTAGTTTCTCACCAAAAGGGTTGGGTCAGGCTGTTTTTCCTTTTGTTCATTCGTATTAGAATTTTTCATTTTTTCTCTTTCTAATTTGGATTTCTTAGGTAGCTTTATCTTAACAGCAAATCCAACGTGATATCGTCCGTAAATGGGGCCGTGGAACCTACGCGTGCGAAGATATATATATATATATATATATGTATATGTACAACCATCACGATCTGTAACTCATGATCTTTTCCTCGGTCTGTGCGCATTATCGTGAGTGCATGGGCTGCAGTGAGCGCCCCTTCAGGCACGTTTTAGCGAGAAAAGAGCAGGTGTATATGGTTTTATATTGAGCCTATCCCGAACTTATGGAGGCGTGGCCCTTCTATTCGTTATGATTCAAGAAAAAGAGACAATGAGAATTATAAAGACAAAAAAAATATTGAAAAAATCCAGAAGAACTTTGCATTGGGTACTCGTATTAGTTATCGAGGGAAATCATTCGTGATATATGTCTCTCATTTCCTGATGTTGTCGATCCCCATAATGGTTTGAAGAGATCGGACCATGTGCGTTTTATGCTTTAGATGTCTCACACAATTGCGCTTCAGGTTCATTGTAAGATATTCGGTATATAGGATCGTATCTGGTGATTCTGATCACAGTTTGTGTGGGAAAATTATATCGGTCATACGTGACTCGGAGGTTTCGCTTTCGGATTTGAAGGAATTTCTTGTACCATATAGATCATTATAGTTTGGTCCCTATCACTTTTAGTCCATGAACTCCTTTTAGGACTCCTGAATTTGCAATTAAAGGAGAAAAAATATATAATCCAAATACTATGACCTCGAGGATACTGTTAACATTGCGTTCAAGCTAGACAAGATAGAGCCCCTCCGTTAATTGCAAGTTGAGTCTTCTCTAGTTAGTAATTATATGGACTACTCTTTCGTTGTTAGATAGCACCTGGGTAAGCTGAAGAAAACTACGTGTAAAGGTAAAGTGGAGCTACTTTATACTATACCAAGGAGTCCTCGGGTCAAGTATCCCAGATAATTACTACATCGGCATCAACTGTCATGAGTTTTGCGCCAGTTTTCTGAAGCATAACGTCTAAAGCATTTTTATTAACACATTCGTCTTTTTCTTCTTCCTCTCCATACCTCTGCCTTTATTCAGGCTCATCAAACTAGTTATTATCAGTAAAAATATAGGAGGGACGTTTTCATCTCCATAAAAATTTATCAAATACTCAGCAGAGTGGTCAATTATTAAAGTTTAAACCAAATCTCAACTATTTATGAAATTTAAATTCTTATTGAGTACCCGACTTTGCCGCAATAGGTCTAGCTTGATCGACGCGTTTCCATCGATCAAGGGAATCAAAAGATGAGTGACAATAAAAATATAACCAAATTGTGGGTGCTGATAATTCTCACCTTCCCTGAGGTACCCCACTTTGCACCAGTCTCTCCTATTAAATGTTCAAGAAATCTTTATTCTACACCTATCAGGAGTTTTATGAACACGTGTCACGCGTATGACCGAATTTCGGTGATGCTTTTCGTTAATCATTTCCTCGAAGACCCGTACGTTTCGGAGTGTTTGCCAAAGTCTTTAGCCAGGTCAGTGTCCCTCTGAGATAGTCGTTTTGAATAAAGAAAACTTCCGTCACTGCAGTAACAATTAGCACCTCAGGCTCTACATCAAGAGAGGACACGAGGTTTTTCTTAAACTCCTGGACCTCAAACTATTTATTATTTTGCTCCGAAAATTTTCAGGTCCAGCCCCACCTCTTTGTAGCTCTGACCGCTTCCTTTTTCTTATCCAGTAGCTTATAGTGCTAACTGTGTCTCTGTTTATCTTTCGAGAGATCTAAAAGTTTCTTTCTACCTCGAAATGTTTCCATGGTTTCAGGATGTTTTTTTCTCCGCGTCTCAACAGAACCCTAAACTTTGAACGTCCTTTTATAATTTCCTTAGACACTCTGTGCATTGTAACACCACACACGCTGTACAGGATGATCACGCGAGGGCGTCAGTAATATCATGGAGTTTTGTTTATAAGCTTTTCCAAAGTACCAGTGTGGGCTTTAATACACGCTCTGTGGGAGAAGTGCAGCTGGGCCCTCACGATAGTCCAAATCGTGGCGTTACGATATGCGTCATGTGCATCACGCTCGAACCACCAATACCTTCATAATTTCTCTTTCTCTCTCGTTTTCACAATTTACCATGTCTTATCATCAATCCAAAATGTTGTACACAACCATTGGTACCTAAATAATTACGAAAATCTGAAATTTCCCTCACGCGAAACCAACTTGTCGTTTCCACAACAAAAATTCGAACAACTATTGAAGAAGAAAAAAAATAATTTACAATTACATTTAGCAAGTGTATAAATTGCAATTGAATCTCCATAATGATACTAGGCTTAATCCTTTCAGCCAACATCTCAATTATGAGTCCCTCGATAAAAAAAATAAAATATAAAATATATTCCTCGGGGGATATAGATGAATTCATACTGGGAAAGCTGCGTATGGGATCCAGTAATAAAAACGAATGGAGGAACAAGCAGGATGTGGGAGGACGTAGATTATGAACCTGCCATTCCATCTAAATGAGGCAGCTCATGCAGTGTCTCCCACCAAAAAAGGGATGAACTCCAATCTCATTCACAATATATATCCCTTAACTTGAATTTTTATTAACAATTTTCCTGACGATAAGCGTGATGAATCCCTGATGATCAGATTCACGCCTTCGGTATTTAACCTCAACACTTGTGGAGCTGCTGTGACGTCATTCGGTGATCATGAATTAGACAGGAGAGAAAAAGATAATAGCGAAATTATTCAGGCGTTAAAAGACTCACCGTTGAATGATGATTACGTTAACGATAATATAATTAACTCGATGAGTGAACACTTTTGATCGATTTCATCGTACAACATAGTAAATTTTATCGCAACACGTTTGAAAATATATACCTGCTTAAATATTAATAGGGTATCGATACTTGTTCTCACCGAATGGAATTTTTCACAGCCACGTGCTTTCTCCATCAAAAACATATTATATGCAGAGAATATACTACAATTTATATTTTGGAAATTGAAAATTCTGAGAGGTCGTAATTCGGGAATGCTAATTTCTAAGGTTAATAAGCAAAATTCATTCTTTCAATGAAAATTTCAACAACTTTCAATACTTGAAAATCATGCACCTAGATAAGTCCAACAAAACTCATTCTACAAATTGAATATACAAACCAATCGGTACTATGACTATATACAATTCGATGGAATCAAAATACGGTCTATTACTTATCTGTAATCTTCTATTAACCTTTTCTTCAGTTATACTACGAACCACTACAGGACGTGTGACGCAATGCAGAGGCACTTCAACTCTTGAGAATGAGAATATGACTCGAGTACAGAGAAGTCTGCAAACTAAACTTATATGCCATGAGTATTGGAGCCTAGGAATCGATCAGCTGTTCCACGTAATTACACACTGCTATCTCAACGGATTTTGATTTATTATTTGTTCAGCCAGAACAATGCTATGATTGGGGCGATGAGTAATAGTATCAGTGAAAAGAGCTAAAGAGAAAGAGAGCGAGAGAGACGAAAAGATTATAAAGAGGGAAAATATCTACTTACTCGTACTAGCGAGTGAATGTTGCCCCATTCCATGTCAAATGGGTAATCCATGGGACGTGGCTTAAATTCATTATTTTTTTAATACCTGGGGCCATAAACACTTGATTAAGCCACCGGTCGGTGTCCAGGCCAGGTAAACCCGACGGAAATTATCCTCAAATAGGTCTTGTAACCTCGGAGATGGCTCTCTTCCGCAGGTGAAACAGAAGAGACGACTTAACCATCTATATAAGCAGAAGGACGAAAAAAAAATAAAATTAAATAAATGAGTAGTGGCAAATCGCTGGCACCCGGTCGTTGAGTAAAATTGAATTCTCAGTCCATGGTGTCTGCACCTTGAATACAGTATATCTTTTTTGCTCACTCGATAGAAACGACACACATAACGGTAGATCCACTCTTTCTTTTTATTTTCGTATTCTCTTGGCCATAGAATGAGATGATACTGTGTGCGGTCGTACCAGTGGCTCATAAAGAGAAAATTTTATCGGGCGTTACAAGCCAACGGGTATTGCCATTTAATACCAATTACTGCGACATCCGCATCCGCTACGATCAGTTACCCTCGAGGAGACGAAACGATTCTTTCGATTTATGATGTGAAATAATAATTTACATGAAATTATTATTATTACTGGGGGACTTTTCATTTGTGGGGTGTCAAGGTTTCGCAATATTCAATTGAGTTGAATAATATCACACCCTTTTGCAATTTTTTTTTTATTTGCTCTTGAATGCAAAGATAGACGGTGGGAAGAGACAAAATTCGAGTTTCGTCAGTACAAAACTGTTTAAGTAATATGCGTGACCATAGACCTGTACTTATGTTCCTCTTTGGTTTCCTTGATCGTTCCGCCTCAGCGCAATTCTCGCACCTGCAGCTTCACTTATTTCCACAGTGCTAATGTGTGCGGTGCATTGATGACGGGAAAAGAGAAGTTTATGCCGAATAGTGAGAAGTTGGTGGTCACAGTCAGCATCACATCACCATCCACCTGTCATGTTTCACGCCCTTAAAACAACAATTGTGGTTTTGACCGAGGATTTGGAAGTGAGATCTCTCTTTCTCTCTCGTTCGTTTTCTCATCGAGGATCTCCTCAGAGAATTTTTGACATCCTGAAGATGTGACTCGACGAAAAAAATTGATCTCTCTAACCATTTATTTATTTGTATGGAAGAATGACAATGTGAGACTCTTCCTTCACTTGAGGATTTTCCTTCTCAATTTTTTTAGGCCTAAAAAAAGAACTCGATCTGTTGCGACAGTTGGCGAAAATTTTGGTGGAGCAACATCACCTTTGAAAACATTGAATTTGGACCTGAGGATTTGTGTTTTTAGAGTCAATAGAAGGAGGTCAAGGTGTTAAATATTCCAAAGTGTTGCATTTGAACTGGTCAATTTTCTTGTAACCAGAGAAATTCGTTGAAGATCAGGGTTCAATGTATCATTTGATCGTGAAATTGGATATTTCATTTTTTTTTAATGATAAATTATTTATCTTCTACTAATTTAGAGTTTTTCAATTCGATAGTTGATGGCGGATTCGGCATCCAATGGAAGTTTCGCTTCTGCAGAGGATCTATTAATGATCCCCCCATGCTGTCTATATACTGTGTCACTATACTACTGCTGCGAGGAGGTAGATGGCGAGGTTATACCAAGTACTGTCGAGTATCCACTTCAAAGAGCTGGGTGGGCTAATTAGTACGTTGCCTAGCAACCGCATGCAGAGTACGATTTGTACCAGAATCTACCATTTCTATATCATCAGAAACTCTGATATATTCTATCCTAAAAATTCACTTGGTAGAGGAATATAGAATAGAGCAAAAGAAATTCTCTTTCAATATCTCAATTCCCCTTTTCTCTCCACGCTCTAACACACAAAGTGGCTTTTAGTATATGATTCTGCAGGAATTCGAAGCAATGTCTCCGTGACTCGTTCAGAATGTATTTTATCCATTGAATCTTTTTGGAGACGGTCGTTGTTCGACCTCATGTCAATCAAAGCTTCAAACTGTCAAATTGCCCCGACTTATCATTCAAGCTAACGAGTCCCTAATCACCTTCACACTTCACCATGGAGTGTACTCTTCACTATTCTCAAAACGGACAACTAGTAATAGTAGTAATAGCATATCATTCGACCTTATCTCGGACATCATTAGAGAGAAGAGAAAAGCCTCTGGCATCCTTCCAAGAGAACGTATTTTTATTGGCCAAGCTCTCACACAAAAATGAACAAATAATAATCTTTCATCCTGCATTTCAAAATATTTTATTGACCCCAAGGACGGGCGCAGGACATTGTGAAGAATTCTTGGGATGTTTGGAATAAGATACTACATCGCTCAGCCGTAAAGTACTATCAGTAAAGAATCCTCCGCAAGGCTTGTCACCCTCTGGGACAAGCAGATACTCAAGTGAGGAAGAAAGAACGACGCGAATGCCTGTAATTTGTACCTCCGCCGCCGCTCCGAGTCCTGGAGGTTCCTCCAATGACGGCATTCATTGTTATTTCCTTTTGTACCTCTCTTGCATCGTTCACACCATTTTCATCTTTATTTAATTTTTTTTTTATATTATCATCATGGGATGCTTTCGTGTGCCGATCGATTTCTCAAGAATAAAAATAAAGAAATCGGGATCCATGGGGCGTTTAACTATTTGCTATTTTTTGTATTTCATTTCCTGAATGTAATATCCAATGTACAATGATTAGAAATACGTGTCAGGGATAGTTAGATGAGTATTCATATTCGTGACAGCTCGTGTGTCATGGCAACAGATGTCCTAAAAAATGTCTCTCAATCACTCTTTAATTGCCACAAGGTCACTTTTTAGAATACCAACAAATAAAAAAAAACACGTGGAGTTGACGATTCCAAAGTAATGACCTTGACTTTTAAGAGAACATGTTTCTTCATCGATGAGCGATAAACTCTAGTCGTACAATAATTGATTGATCATCATTTCAGTGATTCAATTATTGTGAATCTCTATGCAGCAGCTATTCGAAAAGAATTTTCATTTTTATTCAAAATGATTTTGATCAAATGAAAAAAAAAAAATTTTAACATGCCTAAAGCATATTTTCGAAAGAATTTCGAAGCCTCTAGATAATTCAAACTGAAGAGACAAAATTAAAATAATAGCTCAGAAGAAGAACGTTTAGAAGAATAGTTCTATCTGTTTAACATAATGGCCACTGTCTCATGGACACAGATTGCCAAAAAAATAAAAGCACATCATTCGGAGGAAGAATGTTTATTCCAACAACAGCTCGCTCCAGCTTCTCCCTGCTCTAATGTCAACAGATTAGCCTTGGTAATAGTGAAATTACAATGTTCATCCAACTGTAGGTCATCAACTACATATGAAGTCACGTTTTTGCCTGAATTTTTATTTCCTTTTTTGTCTCATCGTCGCATACACCTCGTAATACACGTAATCGTTGTCTCAAGCGTCTCGAAAACGGATTTTCGGTAATTCTAGGGTTAGATGAGAATTATGCCCTGGATTCAAGGGGTCAAACGGCCTTTATACCCAAAGCCAGATTACACAAATTAGATTCTTGTTTTTACCTTTTTTTTTCAGGAATGAAAAAATAATATAAGTGATGAGAATTAAAAAATCAAATGCTATCATTTGAATGTTTCCGAGAAATCTCGTATGGAATAAACAGAAAAAGTAGGGGAGGGTGGGGCAAGGTGGAAAGGTGAGGCAATTTGGAACGGGAGATGCAAAGTGGAATAATTCTCTAATATGAAATATTGCATAAAAATGAATAAAATAGGATATCTCGGGAATTTTCAGAATTTTCATGTCATTGTGTGAATATATGTCTATATTATCTACAAAGGGGAGAGTAGGGCAAAATAGACACTGTGATGAAACGGTTAGAGAGGATTTTTTCTGATGATTCCGCCATAGATGATAGACGCCATTAAACAATTAAATTTATTAATAAATTAATTTTTATTAATAAATTTTATTTAGAAAATCAAATTTCGGAAAAAATATGTAATGCGCAAGCAGGATTTGAACCCACGACCCTCTGATTACATGTCAGGTGCTCTACCGCTGAGCTATTGCGAGTTACTATATTTACCATCAAATTTTGATTCTCACATCTTTTCTCCACATAGGTACTACTACAACTAATATTTCTATTAATTTCAAGAAATAACTTTTTCTTTCAACCACATGAATCAATGGCAACTGATCTCACCTTTCATTCGAGATCAAGCCCAAGTCACTACAATCAATCGAACCAGAGATATCTGTTAAAAAATATATGATTGTGGCTAAAAAAAACGAAATTTTCAAAAAATTAAATCTCAAGCTATCTTACTGAAGTATATGTAATTTATCACACTTTCCCCTTATGAGGATCCATCACTTTTGTTCTCATCTTTATTCTATTTTTCTCCTCATTATCCTCACTCGATATAATATTCATTTCTGAATATTATTGCCAATGTCAAGAGAGTCCTTTCATGAAGAATGAGTAGAAAGAAATTATTAGGTATTGCTGATAGCTCAAGTGATTCGTCCACATCTCTCGAGTCACTGTAAAGAATTTTACCATCGTCATTTCCCGTAATGCGATCTCTCCCGTTTTCATCTTACTTCTTCGCATCACTCACTTATTGTGATTTGATGAAAGGAAGGGAGAAATGAATGTGGCCAAAGAGAAAAGGAGGGAGACAGAAAAAAAGAAGAAAAACACGCACAAACGTCAACAGTGGCGGTAACAAAACTTGGAGCATCATTCTGAAGCTATTAATCTATTGGCTGGCTTCCAAGGCCGATGCACTATTCCTCAATATACATATTCAGAAGGTTGAAGAACCGAACCCGAGTAATTGTGCGAGAGAGAGAGAGCTTTCTCCATTATTGAAATCACTGCTTGAGTAAATAGATGGAAAATTCATTTTCTATGTAAATTATTTAATCTTTCACATAGTTTTTCGATACTTTCGATAATTCGTTAGCGTGAATAATTCATTGCTCTTCCGTTTGAATTACTTGCTCTGATATTTAAATGAAAAATAATCTATAAACAGTTTTTCTTAATTTTTTTTTCTCATTCTTCTTCCTCGTGATGTGGAGAGAGACCGATCTTGGGAGAATCAATCACGATTCTTGGGGTTGCGTGATGCGAGAAGAAACGGAAAGAGCGCCTGATGAAATCTGGAGTGTAACCTCGATGCACTTTGCAAAGAAACTTCATCGTCGTTGGGTGGTTTTCAAATAAAATAAAAGGAGTTAAACGAAATGAGATGAAAATTGCAAAAGTAACTTCAAATGACCAATCGTCATATTTTTATTAGTCAAAAATGGCGATATTGGTTGCCATTGACTTCATGTATTAACAAATGACGTTTATTAAAAGTTCATTTGTGCAAAGCGTTATCGTACAATGAGACTTTAAACGCCCAACGAGTGAGGGCTTTATTCACCTTCCCCATGGACTCTACTCCTTTCTTTCTTTGTCTCTGTCATTTTTTCTCTCGCGCTCTTTCTCTGTCTCTCCGTTGTTTGTATATAGCACGTCCGGTCGATTGTTGGCAGTCGTACGTTCAACCCTTTTTATCGAGGGAGAAACTGCGAAGTGGGGATAAAACAGGGGCTGTCGGTCAGCCCCTAGTACACACCGAGGGCAGCAATGGCGTGCATGGCTTACCTTTACTTTGTAAAGACGTCATTCTACATTTATTTTTATCGAGGAATTACTGAATGATATTACAGACAAGAAACGAGTTTAATGATGTTATTGTTGAGAAATCTACAACGAAAATAAGGGATCTATTACTATTGCTGAATCATGTGAAAAAACATGTCACTCTGACTGCCCCAATCAAAATGATGATACTCGTCATCTTATTCAACATTCCTTAGTCATGTCCCAATTGAATACACATGAGCGCCTATAGTTGTAGTGAAGATGGTATTTTTTACAGTTTCATCCCCTTTGCCGTCACTAGTGTCTCGTCGACTGACCAATCGATGATGAAGTTCATCTCTCAAGAGTCCTCTCAAAGGAATAAAAAGGGTTTCCTTTTTTTTTTCGTTTCCTCTTCATTCGTAGAAGAGGAGTAGTTCCGACAGTTTTTGCTACCACAAGTGGCAGGGAGCAGTAAACCGGTCACGTTCGATGGACTACGGGTGGATTCTGCCGTTGGGCTCCAGGGCGTTGAGAGTAAGATAGCCATGGGGGGATCAGCTGGTGTGGGCTTTTCTTCTACCCAAAAGTGGGCTCCCGTGGGAAGTCAATCAACCAGCCTCTCTTCACCTTTTGGACATTCAAGAGGACCAGAGCCAACTTATACTGACGTCTTTTACTTTCTAAAAGTTGAAACGTGACTCTCTTCTCAAAATGAAATGATTTGAGTTTATCTGAAGGAATTTTGTCAATTATTATTCATGAATTATCATGGAAACTCATGACTTGAATGGAGGAAAAGGGGGGGGGGGAAAGTTTATAATAATTCAACGAATTTTTTTCCTTAATCGTGTTGTTGCTGCCGATTCAATAGCTGCATATTTTATATTACAAATTGAAAATTCCTTTCATTATCGAAAATAATGAATGAGTGGACAAATTACTGTACCCAAATTCACTGCTCTTCATTCTATGCATGATCATACATGCAGCACTCGTAATTATTTGGGAAAACCTTTATTATCGGTTCTCGTGGTTGATCACATACCATATACTCTTCATTTTTTATTTTCTGATAATGTGGAAAATGCAATTTGGGATAATTGGAGTCGAGCATCATTGCTATCATCAATCATCCATCTCTATAATTCCCCTCAAACCATACAAATTCCATGAAAGGCATAATTCGTTATTCGAAATGATTCAGTTTCAACGTACTACATTAAAAATTATCTCATAATAATCATAATTTCCTAATCAAAAGGAGCTTCGCTACATGGAGCCAACAATTTACGTGAATAAATAAATCGAACATTTCATTTAAAATGTTTCAATTTGAAAAATAAAATAACACGATACTTAATGGATTTCATCAAGCATCGAGACCAGAAGCCGAAAAAAAAGAATAAACAAAAAAGGAAAAAATCCCGTTGAAATCCGATCGTCGCGATACAGCCCTTTCACATACCACGATTTAGCCACAGAATGAAACAACACAGAGGGAGGGAAAAGAGAACACATAGGAAAATGGAAGAGAGGAAACTCTGCTGAATCCGAGGGGTTTCGAATTGAGTGCCAAAGGGGTATGGGACGGTTAAGAGTGAGGCTGAGGGTATGAGACACAGGAGGGCTGGCGATTGGCATTTAATTAGCGACCGGATGACCGCTACTACCGCCGCCTCTGGATCAATACACCCTCCCGCTCGAGGTAGAGCGTGCAAGAGGCAGCCTCTTCGTTTTCTACCCTCTGCTATACACCTCCTACCTTCTACATTTCTCCTCTCATCCTTTTCCCCTTTCGCTCGGCATTCTACTACACCCCTTCGAAGCTTCATTCCCCCCTATGTCCGACATGAACTGAACTCGTTTGCTTCACTGCTACTGAAAAATTCGGCCTCTCTCTTTACCCGAGAACGTATTAAATGATTCAATATTGCTTTTGTAGGAAAAATAATTATCTGATGCTGATTTATTAATTGACAACACTAAAGGTAAAATAACATGAACACGCTCGATATGAAGAGATGATATTATTGAAAAAAAAAAAAAATCTCCATCTCCTCCCATCTCTTGAATAACAACCCCTGTATAGAATACGCACCTCGTTAACCATGTTCGCACCTCCCCAAAGGTCCCTGTTTCATTTTTTGTAACTCCTTTTACTGCTATCAATGTTGTATTGGCACTCTCTCATAATATTCAAGTGAGTACAACTTGGGTATCTCTGTGGCTCTATATAAGAGAGGAGCC
This sequence comes from Aleiodes alternator, assembly GCA_963921955.1. Lineage (NCBI taxonomy): Eukaryota > Metazoa > Arthropoda > Insecta > Hymenoptera > Braconidae > Aleiodes > Aleiodes alternator. Next base: position 12,379,311 of record OY998104.1, on the reverse strand, counting down.
CCATGTTCTCCACCCACTGGTAAGTTGGCGCGAGGCCCTTTCGGCGACCACGACCTTCGACCCTAGATCCCACGGAGATATTTTATTCCCGCATGGATTTTTTTACGAGCCGATATATCACACATCGAGAGCCTCGAACCAGAGTTGCCACTCTCCCTTCGTTTTGCTTGATTTTTGCTTTTTTTCTGTTTAAAAAGAAAGAGAGAGAGACAGAGTGAAAAAAAAGTTAGAGAAATACAAGCCGAAAGGCAACAAGACCTCGGGAGATGTCGTATACGCCCCCTTATTCATCCAACGATCTTGGGAACATTTTTTTTTGCTATTTGCCAATTCAGTTCGAGCGTGGAATCATGAATTGGATGATTTTTTTTTATTCAACTCCCTCGATATTCAAGCCAATAGACCTTATATTATTCACTTTTATTTATAAATTTTCATGGCAATCATTCATTGATGAGTTTTGGGTTCTCCATTCATACCAAGAAGCTTCCGTGATGAGCATCACTGTGTGTAGTTGTCGGTGAATTCTTCTAGTTTTTCATCATGAGCTTGTGGCATGTCATGTTACCATCAGGACTTTCAAGTTGTTGAATTCTAATGCATCCTTCCTCTGCTTCCCACTCATTGGAATTCCTCTTCCCCATGTAACTCGTCTTTTTTTGTCACGACACTTGAGAAAATCAAGACGATCATTGCCATTCGATATCAATGCGCATGAAGGATCCAATGACAGGGAGACTTTTTCTAAAATCAAAGAGGTGTGGCGTAATCGAGCTCACAACGCAAAGCCCAGACAGATCGATTCGAGCTTATCGACATCTGGGGGAGATTCACCTCCTATCGTCAATGGGGGGACTCAATCGGAAATTGATGTCGCACCTCTTTTCTTTTTAATCACCCATACACGCTGTACAGCAATTACCAATATCAGTGAAGAATGCGAAAAAAAAAATGGAAAAATATTGAGTGCTTCAGTTTATTAAATTCCAGCTTGCACTCATTCCGCTCTCGTCAGTTATACATTAGAGAGGTGGCAGTTATTGTGCATACTGAACATGTATGAAATTTTTCAATAGCTGACGGAATTTGAATCAAATGAATCGAGAGAGTATTGTAATTTTTCAAGTAACTTGGCATTTTATTTTGGACTGACAACAAAAAACCTAAATTGCCATCGGCAAAAATTTAAATGAGCGTAAGTTGCTTTTTTTGTAGGGATTATGTCTAATTCAGTGAAAATCCCTCAACCCTTACGGAAGCACAGAAAATGAGATTTACAAGTCGAGTGGAGGGAAGAAAAAAATGATTCTACCTGACCCTCTGTCCACCGGAACGTAAAAGAAGACACGAAAAATTAATGTCTGAAGAGAGTGGAGGTAAAAAAAGCAATTTGCCATCTTCCGCCAAAGGAACTGGCCACCGGTCATTTCCCACCGGGTACTAGTATTTCTCTTTCTCTTTTTTCCGCGCAGATTCAACAAATTTTTCCTAAATAATTGAGAGTTACGAGGTAGGTGAGCTTGGTGGTGAAGCCAAGCTTCCTTTTTACCCGAGCCATGACTTGCTCCCAGGCCTGTTTTTCCTTCCGGGAAATACTGTATATTTTGGATAAAGAGTTCTCATTGTATTTGTCGTTTCTAATTTCAGGCGTCTATTTCAAGCCGAAAAAAATATGGTAATGAACAGAATTGCGCAAAAACTATAAAGCTAGTCTTCTTGAAAGCTTGTTTCTCTCTCCTATATCTCCTACCACTGCTTTCTCTTATCCCTAAATCCACGTTTCTTTGAAATTTCACGGTACATAGGTCAAGCAGACGTTGATATTATTTCATTGCCTCTCAGACTTTTCAGAAAGCCAAGGAGAAGTGAGAAAAAAAATAGAGGGGTCGGGTTAGCATAAGCTCTTGACTTAGTGGTCCTATGGGTGTCATTCGTCAAACACTATGGTACAACTCCGGAACCGCTTCTTATATATATCCACGATATTTTGTCGCCTCTGGATATATTTATTGCCACTTTTGTAGCCTCCCTGCTACTTGACAATGAAATGAGAGAGAGAAAAGAAATAATAATACTTTTACAGCATAATACTTGAGCATTGCCGCGTGCCGCATTATTATCGTGGCTCTCCACGTCGTTTTTCACCGACAGGACACGATGCTGCGTGTGCTACGAGAAAAATAAAAAAATAAGAAAATATGTATGGAATGAAAAAGAATTGTGAAAACCAGAGGGGGCACAAGCTGCATCTGGTTATAGGTTCTGACACATTGCGACGAGTTAATTCCGGTACATTTGAAAACGTCGCCCGGATAATGGCCAGATACATCACGCAAATTGCCATTGTGGTTGCGACAATGTGCTAAACGCCTTTTGCCCCTGACTTTTTTACTGCTCATTTCTCTCGTGTTGAAGTGTTGGCTTTTGCTCTTTCTTTCGTACACCATCCAAATAAATATGTAAATCAAGTCTATTCGTGGCAGAATTTTTCGCGTAAAAATGTAAGAAATAACCCATTTACCATTTACTGGATTATCTGATTCTTTCAGCGTTAAATGGTGCCCTTCATTCCCTTGATTGTGCAGTTCGAGTAGATTCCACTTGAGCCAAGGAAGAAAAAAAAATCAAGAAATAATTTAAATCCGATTTAAAGGCCCTCAATGCAATGGCTGGGCATTACTGGGTGTTCGATCGCATCCAGGGTGTGGCATACTACTACTATTGGGCGCACCTAAATCTCTCGTAGCTCATTAATGGCTCGTTCGAATTCAACCCTCCTCCCTCTCTCTCTCTATACGTGATTACCCAGAGCTTTATACTTGAGGTTTAATTCGACGAGGCCCCCGCTCGTATTAATTTGCCGCGATGAACGAGCATGTTGAATTTTGTGCTTCCACGTGTACACAGTAGGTTGTGGCCCATGTACTTTTGTATGGAATGAGCATTGTGAATACGTATTATCCAATGTCATTTGAGAAGATGAAATTTCAAAAAAAAATAATTGTATATGCGGCTCATTTTTTCGAAGAGAGCTGTTAATTAATAACTCGCGATTGGAAAATATTGAATAACATAGTTTTCATTTCACTTGAATAAGAACATGGAATTTTTTTTTTTTTTTTTTTTTACAAACTCGATGTATTTTCGCGTTGTATAATGAAATTTTGTTTCATTATTCCTTCTTTTTTCTCCTGGGGGCGAATAAAACTTGGCACGTGATACTACAATATTATTGGTATCAAGACACATGGCCCATGTTAGTACTCGCTTCATTTGTCTTGATATTAGCGATGGTATGCACCCCCGTTACGCTACATAATAAACCCCCAAACGCTCTGCGGGATAGTCAAAGCCAAAACATCTCTACATATTTCCCCTTTTCATGGATGTAAGGTTCCAGTATCTTCTCAAAACTCGGTACGATATTTCCGAGTCTGGAGTTAAAATGAAAAAGTAAAAAGAAAAAAGTGAAACGATCGAAATATGTAAAACGATAATAAATGAAATAGCCGTAAGAGCTGGTTCCCAAGGGGTTAATTTCGATTCAGAGAGGGTTGGGGAGACTTTCACGGTTCCTTAAAATCCGTTCTCTCTCTGGGGTCGAGTTACAGTGAAAAAAAAATGGGAGGAAAAAACGGTCACTCAGATCTAATGCCATACCACTTTTCCTCTAGAATATACCCTCGAGTGTATTTTTTAAACGGCATTATTTTTTTCAAATCAGACGCGACATCTGCCAAGGCAGAGCTCAAATTCAAGTAATTTTCAAATAAATGTGAATTCTTTTTTTCCAGTCAATCAAGTGCACGGTTAGCGGATGTATATGTGACTCTTTCACTCCAGGGAAACGACATTTGAGGTACTGCGACAAGTGTCATCACGGATGGGTTCTTCACGGTGAGTCGAATATAATTTCTATATGGAGAGATATGAATTGAAAAGCTGTGGAAACTTGTGATGGAATAATAGAATTAATTTTCATAAATTCTCCAGAGATTCAAAAAAATGAATTCTGACACATACTTTTCACCTGAAATTCCCTCAGCTCGTCAGTAGAATTATCAAAAATCACCGATTTCATGAGCGCTTTCACGTTTTTTCTTGTGTTCATTTCGAAAATGAGTCAAAACAAGTGGTAGAGTGGAGATTCCTGAGATTCGGTAAATTCAAACAAGTCAATAAACGACTCGCTTTGCTAAAACTATTTCAATGGATATTTTTCTTAATTTTAGTTATCTCATCTATGTATTGTATTTTCGTGTGATGATTTTTCCTGCGTTTCAAAATGGAAAGGCTCCATGGAATTATTTCGAGACTATCGATTTCCATTATGTACAACATCAAATTTCCACTTTACCTCACCTCCCCCTCCCCTATTAAATTCATCCTCCGAAATATAAAGTTCATAAAAGAAGAAAAAATCGAAATGTCAGCATAACTCAGGCATTGGCTCCTCAGGGACAAAATTCAATTTTCCATGGATGACCAGTATCGTCCCACTTCTCTCTGCACCCTCCGGGGGTATAAGACCACTGACTTTATGCGCTCGTAAGTTTTAGAATATATCGAACGAGCCCAGAGGTGTGTATCGAAATACAACTCGGAAACGTTATATTATCGAGACACAGGATCCAATGTTTTGTACCCTTTCCCCAATCGTTCATAGTCTCTCCCTCTTCGATTCACCAATATATCCGATATTCCAGCAGTACGTTGAGTTTGTCTTTCTCAGAATATGCGCGTGTAGAATTCGTAACTTCTCCTGGACATGTGGAGAAATAAAGGAATGAAAAAGAAATAGAAGAAGGCGTAAGAATATTTGAGGTATAGGCGCTTAAAATTCCAAACTGCTTGACCCCTGGTAGATTGAACTGGCCGCTCATAGACCACGGAATACATATCAATTTTTCTCGAGAGTTCTCTCACGGGAATTTCACATTCTCATAGGGGGGAGGGGGGGAATATATGATTTTTGCAGGAACGTTTTAACCATTTCTTTTGTCCTATGGAAAAAATTCCCTATCATGTATATTTATTATCCCCGGACTTTTCATGAATTGTCAGTGTCACTGATATTAATTTCTCGCACCAAGTCTTGCGAATCTCAATAAATTTTTAATAACTCAAATCACAACATTCATTTTCAATTCATTTTTTTTCTTCTCTTCTTTCTATGATAAATGGGAAAAGTTGATGGACAAAAAAAATGATTGGCCACAGAAGCGAAGAAAGAGAAGACGAATTGAGAATGACGTGCGCTGACAAAGGCCCTTTTAAATTGTAATGAGCTGCCAAAGAGTGAATTATGTGCCGTCCAAGTGCCATCGAGTCCTTGGCAACTGAAAAACCCCATTCCCCTTCTCAATACTCCATATAACCCCGTATACACTTTGCCTTCACTCTTACTGAAACCGAGAGAGAAAAGCTAGAGGCCTGTTACATACACACCCCACATCATGAATATATTTACATTGATCGTTCGTTCCAGCATTTTTCATTTGTCCAGAATTCTAGTTGCTTGTCGATAGTATATCCTCGTTTATTCGAGGGAGTAGATTTTATTTACTGGAATATGAGGATACACTCTACAAAAAAGCGTAGAGGAGAGTGGGGCAAAATGGACACTATAATGAAACAGTTAGAGATGGATTTTTTTTGATGATTCCATCGAGAAGCTGAGGAATTTCCAGCTGGAAAAAGAATGTCAGATGTATTTTTCAATTTTTTTTTGAAAATTCGATATTTTTCAGCATTTTTGAAGGGTACAAGATTTTCTTTTTTTTGAAAATTTTCCGTTTTTTGTAAATATCTCTGGTTCTATTGGTCGTAGCAATTCAGGGTGGGTCTCAAATGAAAGGTCAGCTCATTTCCCATCGATTGATGAGGTTTTGAGTTCGAAAATATCAATTTTTAGAATAGTTATAGGCCAAAAACTGTTTCACAAAACTGTTTCACAGAAGTGCCCATAAAAACTTTGAAAATCGATATTTTTTAATTAAAAATCTTTTGAATCAATGGCAAATGATCTCACCGTTCACCTCCTGTCGGAATTTTCACGCTACGACAAATAGAACCGAAGATATTCTCAAAAAACTGAAAATTTTCAAAAAAAGAAAGGCTTTTACCCCTCTAAAATACTCGAAAAAGTAAAAATCGTCAAAAATTCGAGGAAATCAATTCCGCCACTTGTTTTTCGCCTAAAATTCCTCAGCTTTCCAATGAAATCATCAAAAACAATCTACCGTCAATATTTCTACTAATTTCAAGAATATTCCATACTATTTGCTCTAAAAACTTAGATGTCCATTTTGCCCCACCTTCCCCTAGTCGTGATGAGTGAAAATTATACTTGCATCTAGTATATCGCCTGAGATTTTCGCGTAATAAAATAATTGTTCTGAAAAATTTTATGGTTGAAATTACTTACTTCACGTTTACTCAATGAAAGAAAATTGAATACAGAAAACAATGGAAGATTCTATTTTGCCCCTCTGTCCATTTTAACCCACCCTTCCCGACTCATTCATTGAAATTCCATACATATTCATAGAGATAATTGATAGTTGAATCAAAAACAATATAATTAATAATTTCAAGAATGAAAAATAAAAAATTGGATTCAAAAATCAATTGAAATTCAAGAACCATCTGCCTCTCCTTGTCCATCTGCATTTTTCGAGAAAGGGGCAGCTGGTGCCCAAAATGACAGGACCTCCGGCTAAACGAGTCGCTGCTTATGGTCCTCCCTGTATTCCAAGACAATAGGGAGGAGGAATGAAACGTAAAAATAGTCATCTTATATTTTGGCCGCTTGTAAATCACACGAGGCGTAGCCCCAAGTGACAACCTTACTTCCAAGCGTTAATAAACTCGAGGTATATATAGTATATATACCACGTGGATGATACAGGGGTTGTTTTAAGCCCCAATGAAGGGAAGAGATGGGTAGTAAGAAAAAGGGTCGAGTCTAGCTGATGTTATTCTTTTTTGTACCTCGGAGCTATGCTGGTTTTAAAATCGACAGGGGGTTGCATTTACGTCGGTGCCATTAGAAGAACTTGGTGCTTTTAAGATGATAATGCCTTGAAATGGCTATTTGTTTTAATGTGAAAGCCGTGTTAATCACATCATGTATCAAGACACATTCATTTTTATTAAAAAGATTTAAAAATCTCCATTCATATTCATTCACAATCATCAAATTGATGCATTATTCGTTTTTTTTTTGAGCACTTGCCGTTATTTTCTTTTTTCCTTCTCTATTAAACAAACACGGATAACATTGTTAAGAAACCACAATTTGTAATCCCTCAGTGAATTCTCTGTGGTGGCTCATTGGTTGTATATCGGTTGCCATGACGTAGTCATCCTCCCATGTTTAAAAATAGGAATTGCAGAATAAATTCAGCCAACTACGCGAGGTTGGTGGGCCGAGACGTGTGGTTGGTCGCGCTGTAAACACCAAGGCGCCGCAGTGCTTTACGACGCAAGCCATCGAGTCACCCGTTGCTTGTTTAGTTTGAGTTCCCACTCTACTTTTTGCTATTATACCTACTGAAAAGAACAATAGACGTAAACCTGACTCAATTGATGAGTCAAGAAAAAATGGAAGAACGTCAAAATATTTTTAGGATTTTCCCGAAGGCTAATAGCAGAGCTATGTACGACAACTGAGTATAAATATAAAAATGTCAAACTGAAATCGATTGTACTCCCTCCGGGCACTTTATCGTATGGAGAAGAAAAAAAGGTGTAAGTTACAGGATAGAGTTTTATCGATAGAGACTATGCTCGATGGATCCTGAGCAATTTTCTCGATTAGGATTAAACATTGATGCCAGCGTCTGATACAGATTAATGTCCAGTACGGAAACTGAGAAACTCCGTTTCTTGCAGACCTGACGGAGACGTTATTTGTCTCAGCCAAAGCGTTGGGGCTGCCCTTTTTCCTCTTATTTTTCTTTTCACCCTCGTCTGAGATATGAGGCGGGAAATATGAGAAATTTTGTCATTTACCACCTCAAGAATGGACAGAGATTCACATCTTATCGGGCATTTATTCTCTGGGAAATTCTCACCCAAATGGATTGTCTGTATTTAGGGATGAAAACAAAATTATCTTAACAGTTTTTCTTCATTAACTGAAAATGCTTTTTATTATTATTTTATCTTGGGTATCAAGAATTTCGCTTGTTCGAGTTTTGTAATAGTATAGATTGTGCGGGTATAGGCTAACAATGATGATGAAGAATGCTGCAATTGAAATACTTGTGGGATAACGACTGCAGGCTTCCGGATGTAGAAGGGGAGCATTAATTAATAACAAAATCGTGGAACGAGAGTCCGAGAGACAAGTTGTGTATGACGTTGTAATAATTAGTAATTATCCATGGTAATTAAATAATGCCTCTATCGTGGCTATGATCGAAGTAGTTACATACTGGGTGGGCATTTTAGTTGGAAATTCTTTTATGTAATAGGTTTTAATAGCTAGAAAAAGTTAAACATGAGATATTGGAATATCAGTACTTGTAAAACTTTAACCTAGGAGAATGGGAATGAAAGAATTATACGTGATTTAAGGAAAAAACATCAAGCTCAAAGAGTGCGGGAGAGTGGGAGATAGTTGAAGAAGTGAATTGGCATGAGACAGACTGTGAGGTTGTGAGTAATTTGAGACCGCAGAAAAGAGGAGAAGGTGTGTGGTCATGCGGCTCTCAGTTGGGAGATTAATGTGTCGTCTCCTATCAAAAATGATTGACAGCCCTTCGACCACGACAAAGTTGCCGACGAGTTGGTGAGAAACATTATGTTTCTCTTCCCTCGTTCGTTGTCACCTCAATATTTTTAATGTTTTTCAGATGGGAAAAAAAATTCTAGTTGAATTTTTGCAAGTGTTCTTCGTCCCCCTTATCTCCAAACCTGAGTTCTTGAAGAAAATCCAATGAAATATCACCAAAGTATCCACCCAAGTTTTGCTCTAGACAGGGTAATTATAGAGCGAGTAATAGGAGGTCAATTTAAATAATACCAGTCGCGTGGTTGTATGTATGGACTCGAAATATACAATATCTAGTCTGTTATCCTCCAACTTGGGCGTAGTTGATAACTATTGGACAGTTTCAACAGGGGGACACTGCTGGCGTAGATTCTTAGGTGTAATTTGAAAAACACGATGCTATCACGAGTCACGGAATGGAGGGTGCGGCAAGAAACTCCTGTGATCCAATTGGAGATTGTCTCCAAAATATGCGAATATGATACGTTAATTTGACATTATCACATATCCGACGAGTTGAGGCTGTTCCAACGTATTTGAAAGTTCAAAAATATTTTGAAACATTACTATTAGCTCGAAATTGTGAAGGAAAATTCATGCTGAACACTATATTTTTAAAACAAAATGGCCCCGGATATAATCACAAAGACTTGCATACAAACGGGCGCTAATGGCTTGGATAGCTTTTGTTGTTTTTAATTAACCCTTTCTTTTAAGACGACCGGAGGGAATGGTAAACTGTTACAAAGGGTTTTCACTCTCTATTTTTTTTCCTTGACTCCTTTCCTTTGCCCTTTCGTATAATACCCTTCTTTTCCAGCGGGATACCGCGTTACCTATTCTCCGTCCAACAACCCACCGTTATACCCCAGAAAAGCACCAGTCGACAACCCCTTTCTCCCCAAGGGAGATGTAAATACGCGCTGTGAACTGCACCTCGGAGACAGGCAAGCTTTTCTCGTTTACGAGATACGATGAGGCTGGTGCAATTAAAGCTTCATCTAATTACCCCTTGCAACTGGACGGTTAATTGCTTGATGGTGAATGCCGGAGCCGTTAATACACAACTTTTTTTTGCTTTTCCATCTGAATAATTTTTCTACAGACTGAAGATTTCATTTTTTTGTAATATGGATCAGTTTCCGACATGTGTTTCAAGTTTCATTCGTGTCATTGGGAAATCTCAAGGAGAGATTAAAAAGAGGCAACGTGACAGGGCACTCGATTGTTCAAGAATTGAATGTAGCAGCGAGCCGACTAAAGTAAGAAAAAAAAAAAAAAAAAACGCGATGAGTAAGAAGGGTTCACCAAGAGAGGCTACGACAAGGGCGTCGATAGACGCTGTCCAGAATCTACCCGTGTAGTTGATACAACGATTTAATCACTGCTAGCCCGTGTATGACCAACCACATCGGTAAATCTCTTGGATACGCTATAAAACGAACCACGGAGCGTAATCTTATTACCAGTCTCATGTCGTAGAGGTGCATCCTGCGGCGCGAGTAGTACATGTAAAATGCTGCTTCTTTTTCGATAATTATCAATTGCTATTTGGACGATAACATGAAAACTCGCTCAGATAAAAAGGCACATATCAAGTTGTAACATGGTCAAGTCGATTCCACTCATTGGGCATAAATCTTGAAAGTAATTTTCCATGTCATCTAACCCATATTCATCTTTCTACGTGATTCCACGGCATGGCCATATATACGATCGCCACCAAAAAATCCAACGACGTTATCTCCCCCGCAAATATATATTAATGTAGCGTGATATATCAGCTGGTCGCAAGGGACAAAACCTTAAATATTGGATAAGTTTGTCCATACAGGTTTCGTACACTTGTCTCTCGGGACAGAATCCCAGTGATGAATCACTGGCCACTGCTCCTGTCATAACAGCTCTAGATTTTTCTTACGTATTATAAAAATCACTCAATCATTCAATAGTTTTCTAGAACTGAGGGAATTAATATTCCATCTATGTTATTATTTATTCATCAATTTCATGAAAGGATAAATTTGTCAAGAATTCTAATTAAGGCATGGCAAAATTCACTCCCTGATCAGGAGAGAGTGTATAGAATACGAAACTCCTTGATCTTAATTTGCCGCGGGACAAATTTCGTGGTACACGTTATTGGATTCATTCTGATAATTCTCTACTAAATCATCACACTCAAGTAAGGTGGGCCGCTTATTTCTGTATACACAGAGCTTTTCAAAGGGTAGGAGGGTTGCTCTAATTTTCAGGAAGTCTCAACGGAGTCGTGGATTATGTTGGGTCACAAAAGGGTTGATTCTCACGGGATGTGTGCGTCGACGTGACACTACTTGGCCTTTCCTAAAGCCTTTTCCCCCCATCCTACGTTTATAGAATATAATACTGTCTAAACAGATATATCTTCTTTATGTAATTTCCAAGGTTTCTCAAGATGTTATAGGAAAATTGCTCGAAATCAATGAAAATATTTGAAATAGGCCTCTCGTGATAATTCCACTGAGAAGCACAAGAAATTCTCCTCAGAAAACTTGCGTCAAAATTGACATTTGAAAATTCCACTTTTCCAGTCGAGAATCATTCTATTGGTCTTGAATGAAAGGTCTCTTTCATGAGAGGAAAAAATCGATTGATAATATTTTATGTTCTCGCTTGATTAAATCCATATTGTTGTATGTAGATTGTATCACTGTTATATGGTTTTTTTTAACACTTGATAAATTAATGTGCAACTCGAGAGATTGACAACAAGTCGACCAAGTCCATAAATAATCACAAAATGCTTTTGATAATTACAAAACTACACAAGCAGATGTATGAAATTAACGATAAATTATAATGCTAGTAACAATTAAGTGTAATTTTTATTTAAAAAAAAAATTGTGAAACCGGTGTAAACATGGGAGAGAATTCATGGAAATGATAAAGCCAATACAAATGAACGGATGTCACGAAACACTTGGGGTTATCAGTGAGACAACTGGCCTATGACATCGATCAGTCTGTGTCAAACAGTTATTATCACAAAACATTAATTATTATTGCCTTTTTGACACTTTATACTCAGTCTTGTGTCGTCCGGGACTACTGATAAATGCTTAAATTTCATCCAAGTGTCCCTGAATGGATTTTGATAGGGAATGACGATAAAAATAAATGATGAAAAACAAAAAAAAAATGAAATAGATTTTTAACATCGAAAAGTTTGTGCGGATGTTGAACATGATCATGTGAATACCGCATGTTCCTCTTTTAACGATCTGCAAATCCAAACAGCGTCGTCGATAACGTAAACTTGAACTGATGAAGCCCAGGACAGCGGTTGCCTTACCAAAACTTCAAATTTATTTTTAAATTATTATTTTCCAAGGAAGGAATGAGAAATGGCAAGTATAATGTCCATTTATTCCACCTGTTTGGCTCGCAATATAGTGAGGTAAAATTGGAGGAGTAACTCAATAATTTTTGCGTTAGTTGAGACTTGTGAATGAAACAACCGGTCTCAATTTTATGGACTTGTGTGTATATGAACTAGTATCAAGTGCTTGCAGAAACATGAAGATGCAAGTGGGGGGAAATGAACGTAACTACGAAACAGTTGTAGATTAATTTTTCTACATGTGCCCATCGAATGGGTGAGGAAATTTACAATAGAAAACCTGTGAAAGAATTAATTTCTCGTAATTTTTTCCATAACACATGAAATTTCCTCGAAAATTTTATACCTAAATCTCCATTGCATCCTTTAATTGAGATTACGATCTATAGTTTTTACAATACGTTAGTCTTCCAAATAAGAAGATGGTTTCTTCACGCTTGACTGTAACATTACAACGAAATACTTGAAATGACAAAAACAACATTCAAAGTCAGGGACGCCTGTCGGGGATCGTTGCAACAGAGGCCTGTTTGTCTTTCGGGTATATCTTTCGCCCTCACGGTCCCATGAATGTGGCAACAAGACGACGCCACAAATCGGCTTTTGCTTACATCTCTTTATTCTTCTTTCTTCGTATTTCTTTCTTCACGCAAGTGGTCACTCAAGATGCTATTTCACAGCACGTGCGGTGAACAGATAAGTCAAATTCTCTCATTTTTTTTCTCCTTCTTCTTCATTTCCCTTATAAATATCCATGACTATTAACCAGACTCATTGTGTGAATAGAGAAAAAATTGACAGCTTAATCTCGAAAGTTCGTTTTGGGTAATTCTCGTCTTTTCAAAATTATCCAAGGAGCCAAGTTTTTGAGGATAATCTCATTGGCTTCCACGTAAAAATCGTCTTTCATAATTGATTCTATTTCTTTAGCCTTTGGAAACTCTGAGAGTTTGGAAAATAAGTGAGATTGGAAGTAAAAGAGAATGAGAAGGTGGCAAGAGTTGTATGAAGGTGCTGCTTGAGATTAGTGATAGGAGGAAGGGTAGAGAAAAGAGTAAAAGTGAGTTTGAAGAGGAGAGCTCGCTCTCGCATTTTCCTCTATCCTTATGGAGCGCCCTCTCGAATCCCGTTAAAACTTCCTAACGATTCACTAGAGAAAATTTTTACTGAATGGCCTCGTTCTGACTTATTCTACCGTCTCCTGTATTTCACTTCCACCAAGTCAAGTGGTGAAATGAAAAATAATTAGTCATTGAAAATAGTTTTGCTGTTTGAGGATTGTTATGTCTGTAATTAGTACTTGTGTGGAAAAAAGTTTCATTCAATTGAAAGCAAATGCAGAGAGGATTGCTATACACAAAATTCAAGAGAGTCTTGAATTGCTCTACAAAAAAAAAATCCTATTCATCTCTCGCCTTCCACTTTCCGTCAAATTTATTTCACAACATCTGGAACAAGTTCCACTTGCTGCCTCTCTCTCTCTTTCTTACTAAAGAATTTGAAAAATTCACGAGTCGCGTGGCTACGATTATAAAATTCCTTCCTCTTTCCCTCCAATGGAAAAACAAACGGCCCAAGAATTCCTCTATTAATAATCTTTCCTGAACTATCTCATTCTGAAAATTCACTTTTATTCTAAATCATCAACCTCCTGAAATCTCATAAACATCATTTATCAACGTAACACGTATAGCTTCTGTCCGCATACACAAAATACGTCAAAAAATCTGTTTTTTCCCCCGTCTATATACTGAGACGATGGGTTGGAACGTCAACGACGATGCACCGCGATATCTTTGTACACAATGAGCTGTTATTTCGAGCCAACAGGGCCGTAACGATATAGCCACTGTGTATATACAAGAGCCGTCCAAACGTTTCAAGACTGAGTAACGAGGAGAAAAAAGGCGAAAAAATAAAAAAATAAAAAAGAGAATACATATTCTCAGACTAGTACAGACGCCTTCAAACTTTTGTCTTCATCTTCCTCGAATTGAGGCTCGGAGTCTGCGAAGAAAAATTTCGTTTTTTTCTTTGTTTCATCAGCTCTTCTGTCATTTCAATAATTTCAGGTGAATTTTGATTTTTTTTCTCTGTGTGCGTAAAAAATAAATGGTAGAAATAATGTCTACAAGATGTATTAGTTTATGGGAATGAAACCAATACTTTTGCCGCGGCAGGATTTTGCAGCTTATGCGATAAATCATTCTAATAACTCAGGTTCCACCTGCGCACCCAGTTACGAGTACGTATTCGTATTGCATTTGCTGTGTAAAATAAGCATATATGCATTATTCAGTGGGGTTACAAATACTCGAGAGTGGTCAGTACGAAACAGCCATCAGGCACGAGTCATATGTATACCTGAATACTAAAAATCAAAAGCCATCATTTATCACCCTTTATTTTATCTTTTTCTTTCGTTTCAACCGGTTTTTTTTTTATTAAAAAAAAAAAACTAAAAAATCTTCAGCGAGTCTCGAACCCGATTAGCACCAAATAATTAACATTAATTAATTCAATTAGCAAGAGAGACAAAGTTTCTGTCTGAGGGCATTGTCAGGATTTTTCTTGTTTTTGCTTCTGTTTTGAGGTGAGGGCACGTGCTAAATGAACGGTTCGTCAATATACTCGGCAAAAATTAACAGGAGCAAGTCAATATTTACCAAAAGATGTAGAGAAACGGAGATTTTTCATTCAATTCATTCAATTATTTGAGTGAAAATCATTTTTAAAGAAGTCGTCCTGAGAAAAAAAAATCCCAAGGGAAGAAGGTTATTAGAACAAGCTACTCATGCATAATGAGATATCTGAAATTACATATTTAATTCAAAACTTGTTCTTATTCCTTTTTCTCTCATCTTTATCTTCTTTCATCGAACTTGAAACAATAAATTGACTCGTGGAATGGTAAAACTTGTTCGTTTGATCGTCATGTCGTGGTGTAAGGATAGTGTCGCCAAGTTTCTTGAGACGGTGTTTCACTTCACGGGCGGTCCACTTTTATGCTATGCTTGTACACGTCTCGATGTGTATCGATATAATATTAATAAGGATGATAAATAATAACACGAGGAATCTCCAAACTAAAGAGAAAAAAATGAATGGACAAAAATGTAAGAGAATTATTTTCATTTTTCTAAAATTTTAATGATGTTTTATTTAATTTTTTTGTTTATTTTATCGAGAACTTGATGGAATGGAAGAACTATCGGTTTTATATTGCAATAGTTAATACGTTGCGGCACGGGACGTATGATTACGGGTGTTATCGTTAACATGCAAATGCTGCCGTGTTCTAATGGTGTCTTAATTGACTCTACCATTAGACCCACCCACGCAATGGTCCACCCTTCACCGCAATATGAAGATATTAAGCCTCGTTTTAATAAGTCTACATTTATGAAGCACATGAGATAGAGGAGGAGACGCATAAATCGCCTGGCTAAGAAAAAAATCTAAAGAACCCCAAAAAATTGAGACTTCAATAACTTTATTCACGGATAAATAATAAATTCGCCCACCATAATCGATTTTTATCAGCGAGACAACTCGCTCCTCTCTCATTATTCTTGATAAAAATTCCTCAATTAAAGCATACGTATATTATGTAAAATAACATTTGGAAAGGAGAAAAAAAAAGTGGAAATAAAAAAAATAAGAACGGCAAAGGGTTGAAGCCTTGATAAAGTCATAAATAGTGTTTGTAGCTCATTGATCCGCATAATCGCATACATTACGCCCTCTTCTTCATCCATTGAGTATTCTTACACTCTTCATCTCTTTTTCTCTCTCTCTCTCTCTTGCTCTTTCGTATTTTCCCATTTGTGATGCCTCTGGGCTGTATTATTATATCCTGGGATACTGGACCACCGGACAGCAGCCCTCTCCACTTCAGCCGAATCGAGGCACAATCAATTCGTCCTCCCTCTCTTTTATTAGAGAAGAAATCAGGGATTTCAATGGAAAACTGATGATATCATTGATGGATTCGTCATCGGGTATCGATTGAATTGTAGGAACTGTAAAGTAGAAAAGAAAAAACAATGAAATTGTAAGGTTTTTTTGCGATTAAAGTGGAGCAAAATCGAGGAATTATACACTTTTTATTTTTCTTTTTTAAACTATATATTGGCCCACATAAAAGAGTCACGACGTCCCGCTAAGGCGGCTGCTTTGACTCGGTAATGGCGCGCCGAGAAGAATGGGAAATGTCACCAGGGGGTGAGAGTGCCGTCCGCCTCACAGTACTGTCCGCCTTCACCACAAGGAGTCAACCTCGTTTCTTCTTTGGATTGTAATACCGACGCAATAATATACCAACTGAAGCAGCCACATGGGGTTGAAGATAACCACTCCTACCATTCTCTTCTGAATCATTAGTTCTAACGTTGACGTTTTCTTTCTTATTCACTGCTATTCATTCTAATTTCAGATTCTCTGGGAAACTAAAGCAAATAAATGTCCACAGTCGAGGACAAAGGAGAATTTTCCCATATGAAATTCACCTATCCCTTTGAATCAAGTGAATTACAATATTTGAGCAGGAATAAATTCATCAGCAAAATCATGCAGATAATGATCGTGAATCGATTCAATGTATCTTGGTGATAAAGAAGCAACATCGTAAGTCTCTCTTGCTGCCTCTCCCTTCAAAGCGCATCAGGGAGCCAAAAGAGATCTCTATCGTTTCTCTCGTAGCACGCGCCAGGGTCTTGGGTCTTATACAGCAGTGGAAGAGAGAAGAAGTCAGGCAGATAAATACTGAAAAGAAAGTAACTCTTGTGGCTGCCGAGAGCCATTACATGAACTATATTCACTCCTTTTGGTGAGAAGTTGAAAACAAGAAGAATATACTACTGCTTTTAATTTTTTTCTTCAAACTAAAAATCATTCTAACAATCTGCTTGAAATTTCCCTTTTTTTTTTTTCATTTGAGTAAAGAATATTATCAACAAGAGTGACAGTAAATTGTCATGAACGAGAATAAAAAATTTGTCCTTCGTTTAGATTAAAAGAAAAAAAGAAGATGATGAAGGTAGAGGTAGAGAGGTATGGGTAAAATAAAAAGGAGAAAATTAAAAGAAGAGAATAAAAGGAGTCCAGGCACTCTAAAAGCCAATCAAAGAATGACAGTACCCTGGATCCGCCTCCGTAACCTTCAAAAGGTCTGGACCGAGGCCCTGGAGCTGAAGATTCGATACAGAGGAGACTACTCCATATTGATGAGTGTGACCCAGCGTGCGGGATACTTTAAAATCCAATCGCAAACGATCTCCAGTAATTAAAATCGAACAGACAGGGAGGCAAAAAAAAAGACGGAAATTGGAAAAATTGATCTTTATTCAATGAATTATACATTGAACTTGATTAATTAATCAAGCTCGCCTCTTTGTCAACACTCATTATTGAATTAATGACTCTGCGAATTACGATTATTTGTAATCAAAGAAATTCACATTTAAAGAGTCTTCTTTGTGATTACTCTATCCTTTGTTCCAGCGTATCGTTCATATAATAAATGTGCAAATTTATTTGCAAACGTCAGTAAAATTGAAGGAAAGACGTCTTCCGTCACAGCTGAGAACGATGACACTGGGGTTCATTCATTTGAGACAATGAGATGAAACAGACTATATAGTATATGACCTATACTGGTTATGGATCGCAGCTTTGGTCGAGCGATGACATCTTGGATTACTGAGAAATTCAGTGTGACGCATTTACAATTTATTATTATTAATTTTCTTCTTCAATTTCTAAATTTAAAAATATCTATAAAAATGAAATTTTATGTAATTTTCAAAAAATTCCAATTACTTCAAAAGCATTAAATACGTAAATTGTACATTCCTCCTTTCCAATTAAGAAAATTGATATTAAATACAATTTTTAATTGAATGAGAAAAATATTTTAACTCTTCATTAATTTTATTTGCAATTATTGGAGTGGACATTTTGAAAGTCAATTATTTTCATGTGGGTATTTAAAAAATTGAAGAAAAAATTGAAATGTGTAGCAATATGTAAGGTTTATCAAGTATGGGGTTATCCGAAAGAAAGACAAAACTAACGGCGTGTCGTCGACTTGGAAGCCAGCGTCAACCGGCTGTCGTGTCATCGTTTATCGTTTTATGGCTAGCTAATTAGCGTCCCCTGGGTTTATTAGCCTGTTAACGTGTACCGCTCTTTGCCGACACTAGGCCGGAATTCTCATATACTGATGTTAACTGCATGCATGTATATTTAAAGAGAATCACATATATATATTCAGGTACAGGGTTAATGCTTTATATTGTATCTCTCCAATTTTCTACTCGAAAAATCAAATTAATTTAATAACTTGCAATAATTAACATTACTTTATTCGTTGAATGATAATAATAAATACCGAATCATTACGGGTACTGATTCGAATGATAAAATAATCATTTTTTTTTCTTCAATGCGAGGACGAAATGACTTTTCATCGTATGGCCGTGAATTAAAGACTCATACCTGGTTAGTCTTGATTTATTTCTGAATCGTTCCTCTTACTTTTGTTTAGTCGACAGGCGTTACCATTCACCTCCTATCCTGATCATCCCAATCCCTCAACATAATAAAATATACCTTAGGTTTTATAACAAATGCCCTGAACTCTCATTCCTCTCTTGTTCATTCTATTCTGCGGACCCTAAACCCGAGCATTTGATGAGCCAACATTAGTTTATGAAAGTTGATGGAAGGCGAAACATAAAAATAAAAGTGCAGAAGAAGAGAAGTAACAAAAAAAATAATCGAGTTAAGATGAATAAAAATAAATGATAAATAACGAATACACAATCTTCTAACACACACACTGTTGTGACTTTCACGAGTTGAGACAGAGTATCCGTCATTTCTTTGGATACTGCCAAGCAGCTTCCAACAATCACTGTAGCATTGTGTTGCTGAAGAAATTACCATCTATTTGGAGGAGGTGGACGGTTGTAGACGCCGGCATGACTGACGCCCCTTTGCTCTATAACCTGTGTTATTCACTATGGAATATTTTTCTTCGTCTATGGTAGAAATGAAAAAAAAAACGGCAGAGGAGGATCGATCGCAGCTATTAAGCTGGAATTTCTTAACAGTCTCTTACTTAAGAGCGTCATCAAAATATTTTAGTATTCCTCTGATGAATTTTTCATGCTTCATCTGAGTGAAGTATTTTAAAGGACTGTAATCATATTATCAATTCGAACAGTTGATGTTACGTTTTCTCACGATTTGTCAAATGGAAATTCATCGTTTTAACAGACTCTAATACACACACTGTAATTAAAATTACTGTGGCGACACTTGTCTGATACCCTAATGGTTTATATAGTATCGTCCAGTTACGTTTCACCGGTTCATAATTATAAGGAAGGAAAATTTGTGCGAATGAGGCACGATACGCGCGACTAACGTCCAACGGTCAATTAATTATTGAAATTCGATGGTTCGATACGCCGTGAGAGAATGAGAAAGAGCTTTTTATATATAGATATATTGAATGTATGCAGTTTGGAGAATGATGCTAAGTACTGGCGCGCGCGCGCGCGAAAAGCGAGAGGGAGAGTGGAAAAAAAAGAGAGAATGGGAGAGAGTGCGAGTGCCCGGTAGCAATTTATTCATTGCGCGCGCTAACTGGCCACAGCATTGAAAACCCGCCACGGTAATCTGCATTAATTTGAATAAATAAACGATCAATAACCAATAATAAGTTAGCCAATCGGTGCTTTGTCATCTTTACAAAACACGCCAATGATAAACTGTATTATTTTTTAATTATTTGTTTGATTTTATAGATTGTGTAAAAAATTTCCACCACTCATTAAATCTATTCAATAATTTTTATTTTTTCACTCTTACTTAATTAATGCGTGAACACGTTGTCAACTTTGGCAATTCTCAAATGCTGCACCTTAATCTACCTTGCAAATATACCAATCGGCATATTTCTTAGAGCTCTCTTTCTCTTCTCTCGGAGAATAAAATGAGCACGAACACACGCGATGGGCCCCACCGAAAACCAATTTGTGACCGACGAGAGGCGATTGGTAATAAGGAACGAAGAGTAAAATTGCTTCAACTTTTTTTCTGCGGTCATTCATTGGGTGTTGTCGTCGACGCAATAATATCATCTCTCTCACTCGATCTCAAGCAAATTCCCATTAGCTCTATAGAGTCTCTTGTCTTCATCTTCTTCTTCTTCTTCTCCTCGTGCTTCTTTACGTGTCCCATTGCAGTATTCGAGTAGAAAAAATCAAGAAGATTGGAAAAAAAATTGTGGGATTTCTTTTTCAAAGAATATTGCCGATCGTTCGCGGCCGAGTGAATGAAGAAAATCAGTGGATGCTGAGGTAGAGAGACTGATTTCGAGTAGAGGAGAGATGAAGATAAGTTTTGAGAATGGAGAGGGGTAAATAAGAGAGAAATGTGAAATAGGCAGAAGCAAAATGCTCGGCATGCTTATATTATAAGCAGCTACCCGAACGTGTTGTAATCTTCTCGAGACAATGGCCTCCAACAATTGGGTATATAGACGGGATGAAGAAGCTCCTGCAAAAGACCGGAGGACGATAATAGCTGTGACGTACCAGTAGTTCTGATCCTCTTCCTTCCACTGTTCCTCGCAATTTTGTCCTTTCTTCATTTACTTTTTGATTGGAAGATTTTTTTTCCTCTCTCAATCCTCCTCCCCTTCAGTCAAAAATGAATTGGAAACTCCTCATTCAATTTTTTTTTCAATCTTTTCTCAAAATAATACAATTCTCTTTGGGCTAATCTTCTCTTTCTCCACACGAATTTGAGGATTTTAAAATATTCCAAGACATAAAACGATAAAACCATAGGACAATTTCAGTGATTCACGAGTTGTCTTTCTTGGAAGCTCAAGGGGTCTTTAATTGACGCGGACGATGGGCACATTCAGAACCATAAACTGTCGCCCAGGCGATTCAGAATAACCGAGAGAGGATATTTTTTTCAGACCGGTATATCGTATCGCCTGAAGGCGCTTCTTCCCTCTTTTTTTTAGTTTGTTTTTTTTTCGTTTTTATTTCAATTTTTTTAAAACAAGCATAATCCCCACTCTACCTCATTTCCCCTTGTAACACCATTGCCAGTTTTACAAGTCCCCATGTGTGCGCGCTAGTCGCCTGCGGGGCCTTTACGAACTCTATTGCGACCACAAGACGTGTGCGCGCTCCTCGCGCAACTTGTCTGGAAATAAAAGAAACAAGGATAGACATATGCGCCCAGGTACCGTGTACGAATTTACATTTAGAAAATATAATGAACCAGCGTGAACTGACCATTAGTCGTTGGGAGATGACAGACGATTTCGGTACCCCGTAGGTATTTTTTCATCCCCTCTTGTCCTTGTTCTAAGTAATAATAATTATTATTCTCCTAAATAAAAAAAAAGCATGGCCTTTTTTCATGTCACCGTGAAACGCTATGCATACATTATATTACATATAGTATAGTCCTTTAAAACTTGGCCAAAAATAGTATTTTTCAAAAAATTGAGGAAAAAAAATTCTGAAACTAAAATTTCCTCAGCTTTCCAATAGAATCATTAGAAAATTTCAAACTCGCACTGAAAGAAATTTTCGAACTATGGAACTACAAATATAGTAGGAAAGACCTTGACTATGAAATATATCAACAGCGACCAAAATTTTATCAAGTACAGCTATTAGATAGTACACATGACTATAATTTAGCTGTTTTAGTTATAACTGTAGGTGCGATTATTGATTCAGAATAGTTCATTTTCACTTTTAAGAAATAGTCATGCTAGTAGGAAAAAATCCCCTCAGTGCGGACCGTTCAATTGGAGTATCCATTTCACCTCACCTTCCCCTATTATATGTAAATATATATTATCGCCCTAAAAACAAAGGGGCGTAAGGCTCTTTTTCATTAAAGATTGACAATCACTAGACTTATAACTGAGAGATTGTCGAGGAATCAAATTTCAGAAAAAATTCACAGCCTTCAAATTATCAGTTTGATGCTCTACCAATTGAGCTATGGCGAGTCCCACTATCTACCATCGAAATTTTGATTATGATATATCATTATTGTTACTATTAAAATTTTTCATGTCTTGCACTGTATTCATATTTCTTCTCATCTAGAGTTTACTTGTTGTATAGATTGTAGCATGTTTTGAAACTGAAACTCTCATACTATGCATCTCTTTCACTTTGTCTTTGTTCCCGTAAACGCGAACGATGCTCATGATAT
Source organism: Aleiodes alternator (assembly GCA_963921955.1). Taxonomy (NCBI): domain Eukaryota; kingdom Metazoa; phylum Arthropoda; class Insecta; order Hymenoptera; family Braconidae; genus Aleiodes; species Aleiodes alternator. Next base: position 12,356,887 of record OY998104.1, on the reverse strand, counting down.
ACAGAGATAAAAATAAAAGAAACGAAGCAATCCCTGCGTCCATCTATCTCGCACGGCAAAGAGGCGTGTCCTCTAATTATTATAATTATTTTCGTGCAATGGAGAGGAAGAGAAGCAGAGTGGGCATCACACAAACTCAATGGAAGGAACCGTAATTAACGCAACCACCGGGACCCAGGACATCTTGACAGATCCAAATTCTGGGTAATAATAAAAAATAGCTGGGCATTGAGGTACTTGGATCCTCAATTATCGGAGAAAGGACTCGAGTATATTTCTTCTGTTTCGTGCGAGCAACCTGAAATCGACATCGTTACGTGAGAATTTCCTGATAATTAATGATTTTTTTTCATTTTGTGGGATGATTTCTCCAGCAAATAAGGGCTTTTGGAGAAAAAGAAAAAAGTTGTTGAAATCAATCATCAGAGTTAATTTAGAAGTAAAATGACGTGTCTCCCAGCACTCACGTCTTTTTTGCTATTACTGGTTTCTACTCAAAGAAAGAAATGGTGAATAACGCATCCAATGGGGGACTACTTGTTAAGGGGAAAATGTTAAAATATGGTAATACGGATACAGTTGAGTTTTTGATGTCTATATTATGAAAAAGTCTTGAAATTAATAGAAATATTAGAGATAGGGTTTTTCTCGCCATTTCATTGAACAGCTGAGGAAATTAGCCGTGGAAATCATGTGTTGAAGATGATTGTATTTGTATTTTTTTAAAATTCCATTTTTTTTGGTCAAAGTTTGAAGGGGTTCCCCTTTTAATTTTTGAAAAAAATTACGTTTTAATGATATATCTCCGGTTCTATTAGTCGTAGAGTGAAAATCCTGAATGGAGATGAAAGGTGAGATCATTTGCCATCAGGTTATGGGGTTTTGAATCGAAAAATATCAATTTTTAAAATAGTTATGCAGCAAAAACCGATTTTCACAATAATCTCTATAAATACCTTGAAATTTGGTATTTTCCAATTCAAAACCCCATAAATCGATGAAAAATGAGCTTACTTTCCATCTCGATTTAGAATTTTCTCGCTACCACCAATAGAAGCGGAGATATCTTGAAAAAAGTGAATTTTTTCAAAAATGGAAAGGGGTGATTCCACAAACTTGAGCAAAAAAATTGGATCTTTTTGAAATACAAAAAAATCATCTCCAACGCATGATTTCAATCACAAATTTCCTCACTTTTCCAATGAAATCATCAGAGAAAATCTATCTCTAGCCGTTTCATTATACTTTCCATTTACTCCTTTACTTTACCCAATGTTAGAAAATCTTGAAAACAATATCCGTATATATCTCGTAGCAAAAGAATACTTCGGAGTAATTCGAATAATTACTTGATTTCTTTCTTTCTTTTCTCGATTTGTTGAATTGTACTCAACAGATGCTATCGTGATATTTGAAAGCGATAATGGGTTTGGTACTTGAAGCATATAATAGCCCGTCGATCGGTAATTAAATCAGAGAGTTATTCTCGTCACGCGCCGCGCAATTATAATTAAGGATTTATTAGTGGGTCCCATGGTCGCCCTCCAGGCCAAGACCACAGAAACGCCTCCTTCATTTTATCCTCCTCCCACGGTCTCTGTCTCTCTTACCTTGGAGCTCAAAACAGTCTAAGAGGGCCAAAACTCCTTAAAGATCCCGACATAGAGGAGAAATATCGTCTTCTTCCCATCATCCCCCATCTTCGCTTTTGACTATTTTTCGCCCCTTTTTTACCTCCTCTCGCCTGTATCTCTTCCCAAAGTGCCTCGTATACCCCGGAGACGTGACCATATCCATCTGTCTCCCTCTGTACCGTAGAAGCAAATTAAAAACTGTCCCAGTGGCCGTAAATAAAAACTCGCCTGGCATTTTGCCCCGTTTCAAATGTCGTATAGAGTGAGGGCTTTTGGACAAGAGCCTCTAGACACGCACCTATTACGATACGCCGATTTCTATATCGGGTGTTGTTCGTAAGAAGAATAAATATATAAGTAGTGGAGGATAAAACGAAATTATCCGCATCAATCATCGCATATATGACTTGGACAATTCGAGGAAAAAAATGAATCCTTAGTAATTTCTTTCAACACAAAGAAATCTTGACTATGAAACCAATCATTTACCCGGTCATTTGTGATTATAAATGAAGAGTTGGAGGCTACAGTTCATTACTCATACCTCACCTGAAACTCAATAACTTTGAATCACTCCCTCCGTTTTGTGTTCATTCGAGTTATTACAGGACACCCGTTAGAGCGTCATTTTAGTGGAACGATGAGATACTGGATCCTGGCGCCGGCGTATGGTTCAAAATAATGACACCGAGCAGGCCCTGGGGAGAGAGAGAGATAGGGCCCTCGCTCGTGGTCCCCCATCGTGGGGAACTTTTAATTACAAGCTGATGACCGAGCCAAACCCGAAAATATTGTCTTCGCTTGGGTCGTGTTCCTCTCAAGTTCTCTCCATTGGCCCCAACTGCATTATAAGAACGAGGGATCGATTTCGCACGGTGTGATCCCTTCCTTTTACTCCACTTTATTTTCTCATTTATTTATTTTCTTTTATTTTATTTTATTATTAGTGCGGCACACACAGAGACAGAGGGATACATGCCTTCTGCCCCTCTTCGCATACAAATGTCGATTAATTAACATGATTTAACGAATTTAATTGACCATAGGTAAATGTGTAGTTCTTTCCTTATGAAACATAAATTCAATAAATCGAAATGAACTCGAATGATAAACTTTGTCAACTGAACAACAACAACAACCCATTAATTCATTAATGGATACTCCAAATGTCGCGACCTCGTTTAAAGACCTCATCGATGCACAGCGTGTCGATTTGAAACGATCTGTGTAAATTACTTTAGCTTCGAAGCACGCACCTGGTACGACTTCTCTCTCGCATTTGCCTTCGGGGACTTTCCACGATCGATTACGGATATAAGCGTTCATCCCCACTTGCCCTTCTTACCAAGAACACACGTGGAAAATTAAATCGTTTCTATTTCAAACGTGTGGTGGTGGTGGTGGCGGCAGTGGTGGTAGTGATGATGATGATGGTGATGATGATTGTGGCACGCGCCGCCCACCCAACATAGAATAGCAAATAATTCCAAGGTAGTACCAATACGTAGAGTGCTCGGTATTGTAGAGAATTCCTCAATCGCTTTTCTGTAACGACTCGATGAGGAGGCCGGTCCCCCACGATACTCCGATTTCAGCTTCTGCAACCAATTCCAACTTCTAGGGGGGGTTGAATGTATAGCTCTGGTTTTAGGTTATAGCAATCCGACTTGGAATCACAGTTGGGTGAATTATCGTGGTAACTGCGTGCAACCAATTCGCCCAGGATTGCGGCAATTACCTAAGGCAACAGCTCTAGGTAATTATCGAGGATAGAGAAGGACTCGGGGAGTCTTGTTTAATCTTGCTGTGATCTGCGCTGCCGAGTCGCTCCACGAATAAAGCACCATCCATAAATAGATAGACTCTATTTGCTTGACTCAAAAGGATGGTATCCAGCCTGCGGCATGCCTCTAAGGCCTCTCACCAGAAGGAATTGCATCATAGAGACACCCGCAGGAGTTTTTCTGCAGACCCCGAGACATGCTTGATGAACGCGCGCGCGCGTGCGACCCAGCTCGTGATTTTCACAATTATTATTCCACTATCCAGAAAATGTGGCCGCTCTGTGAGACGCTTAGCCAACAATCGAGCATCGTTCGATTATAATGTCGATCACGAAAAGACATTAAATCTTTCGTTACTTTTCTTCTTTTAATTTCACATTGCTACAAATAACGATTTCAAACTGACCGGCCTGTCACGCTGTCGTTTCCTTTGTAAATGTCCGCAAAAGAAAAAAGAATATAAGTATTCTTCCTTTGCGTATCGTTATTATTTTTTGCTTAAATGTTTTTTTTCTTCCTTCTTCTTCTTCTTCTTTTTTTTTATTTCCGTTATGAGAACACGGGTGAGAACCACAACCCACAGGGTTACATGAGAATACTGTTGCGGATCGCAAAACATCGCTCGTAAAGATCGCCTCTGGAGTGGCGGCGTCAATTTTGCCGCGTGCCACGGACCTTGTATGGCCGTGAAGAAAATCACTGGTGGGGGAGAGAAGTGAGGATAGTGGAGAACTGGTAGAGTACAGGTCGTAGAAGCATATGATGAAGCAGTGCAGAATGGATGGAAAAAAAATGAATAAAAATATACTTGTCCCGGACGTAGTACACGCGGCCGCGCCCTTCGACGATGACCATTTTATACTGTCCCAGTTGGCATTTAATCACGAGTAAATCGGGCGATGCACAGCGGGGTTGCGCCATTTGCAGCTGCAATACTCCAGCAAAGATCATTTTTATGATTTCGTTGTTTGAAGAAAAAGAAAAATCAAATTTGATAAAAATTATCATTGGAGAAATGACAAAAATAATTTAAATGAGAACAAATTCTCTTATTTTACGCCTTGTCTCTAAGACATTGACGTCTAGAAAGTACGATATAGTTTTGAATTGCACTGGGAAGAGAGGAAAAAGCGCCGCAGGTCCAGACCTCTGAACGTGTAATCTCTGTTAGTTCGAGACACTGTACATGCCCTAGAAGCATTAAATACTTTTCAACTTTCCACGGAAATAAAACAAGAGAAGGAGAGAGAGAGAGAGAGGTCCTCGCGAAGATATAGTCTGAGAAATAAGAACAAGACGAGATAAGAAAGAGATGAGGCGGAGGAGAAGGAGGTTTAGAAAGAGACTTGAAATAAAAAGACAAAATAAAAGTATATAGAGAAAGAGAAGAGGCCGGGAGCTATGCGTACTCCGCCCCGCCCACGCTTTCAGAGACCCAGGACTCCAACTTGTCCACCTTCTACTCTTTGCCTTGATACAGCTAACGGCAAAGAGTGCACAATCGACCACCCTGATTTTGCGTTTAGAAGTGCTTGAGGGTTGTGGCACTCGTAGATCATGGCAAGTTGATAAGATATTTTTGGGAGAACTCCTTGAAATTATTTCGTTAAATTTCATGGAAGAATCCAAATACTTATCGCTCATGGAATCTTCAACGTTCAAGTTGCTGAAAAAAAATCTATGGAGATCTGGTGCAGACTAAATGATTCTCGAAAATTTCTCAATACTCTCCTTAATGCACCTCATCAAAGAGAAAGATGGCGATCTTCTCTTGACTCTTATTGCATGCTATATACCTCTTGCTTTCTACTGGTAGATGGAAAATGCGCGTGTTCCAGAAGCCGGAGGCGCCATCTTCACGAGTATACAGACCATTCTGGTATTATAGAATACTTCTTGCTTTGAGTGTGTAGGTGTCCCTCCTTGCCTTGGATATTACCATGCACATGTAACCCCTGAAGCAAGTTTTCGAGAAGGACAAGAGAACCGAAGACAGTTCGTCAGGCCATGAGAGCAGAATAATATTGCTCTACCTCTGCAAAAAGGCCACATTCACATTATGCATGGCCCCGGCACATATCGCTCTGGACCTCTTTCTCTCTCTCTCTCTCTCTATCCTCACCGCACGTTATAACGTTATTCCCCCTCAAGTCCACGTGATGTATATAATATTGCTGTACTCCAGAGTGAAGGAGAAATAAGAGAGAGAAAGAGAGAAGAGTGAAAAGAAAAGGGTAGGTGGAGGCAGTATGTAAACGTATGCCCACAAAAGCCGGACGTTGGTCCTTGTCTTGGCGTTTCAAGCAAATACTAAATTGTTGAACGGCTTTTCGTTTCATATACACTGAAGACTACTACAGAGACAAGTAGTAGTACCTTTTCTCTACCTTTCAAGTGTATTTCTCTTTTACAGTCTCTTGCATATATATTAGAAATCGAGATATATACAGAGCTCCATGGGAAAAGTGTTTGGATATACACAGTCGAAAATGTCAGATACAAAAGATCCTAGGCATATTTCAAATCAAATAAATGAGCATCTATAACTACAAATTTATACACTTTCACTTAATCATGAAGACATTATTCATTATAAATGAATTTTAACGCGAAAAATTGAAAAAAAAAAGCAATACATCAATGGATTTGTTCATTTTTTTTGCTCGACAATTTCCACCCTCGTTGACTCACACACAAATGCCCTCTACCAGTTTGCTGTTGAAACGTCAGGTGGAGTCGAGGGAGGAGGGTATACTATTGTTGCAAAAACACAGCCACCACTGCCACTACCATCATAAACCCCCAAGCGTACAGTGTATCCACGACCCTCTGGCAAATGGCTAAAGAAAAGATCTTTTGTCTTTCAATCGACGCTCCAGCGTGTGCGGCCAAATGAACCACGGGATTGGCCGGTGTTGGGGTTCTCTCTTTCCTCTCTCGTTTTATATACAACAGGTGAAAACTCCATGACAGAGGGAGAATTATTTCTTTGTCCTCGAAATAACTCTCTAACAATCAGCGCACGTCATTTCCAGTCACTCTTTTTTATTATATATTCCCACCAATTTCTCACGTTTGAATTAAAAATCAAATGAATGAGAGAGAGGAAGAGAGAAAGGAGATAAAAAAGAGGAAAAATGCCGACACAAACACTGCGGGAGGAATCAATCACAGGCATCAAAAAGAACCATGATCGATGCGTCATTTTTAAAAATAAGTAAGACAGAGATATTGGAAGTTTGGGCTGTTGATTAATGATCAACGTTTGCGACGATCGCACGAAATGGAAATAACATGCAGGACGATATTAATGTAAAACGATACACCAGTGTGGTGGTGTCATGGCTTGACGACGCACATGTATACGCACTGCCAACCTGCCTATAAAACAATTTATTCGGTGCCTCTGCAGGGGGCACATTGTCTCTACTCCAGGCAAAAGCAAAGCCGCCCGCTCTTCTCTCTGCCTTGTCTCTTTCTCACACCAACACCAGGACCAGCTCAGGTACCAGCTGAGAGACGCATGCGTATCACCTCTTGGAATTCGTGTTGGAGTACACTGCGGGAGACACCATTACTCGTAGCCTCGATAATTACCAGTCCCCTCTTCATCGAGTTGTCCAATATGAAGATTTGAAAAGTGCAAGTGGGTGGATTCTCAATGTAGTAATAATCATGAGATCCTCCTCGAAGAATTGACTTTTCATTGCCATCGTGAAAGACGAAGAACTGAATCTCAAGAGAGCTTCTTCTTCTTTTATTTCTCGAGTTCTGGATGGAATTTTTTTCCAAGTGCCGAGTGTTTACATTTGTCTTATTCTATAGCTATATGCTGGGCTGAGTGAGCACAAAGAGCGTTTTATAGTCTGCCCGGACGCTGCCGGAATAATTTCTCCCTCGTCATGGCGTGTCGTGAAATGCGACAAAACATCACAAAGACAGGCCTTGTTGATTACTGTCCGCAATACGAGGCATCAAGCAGTTAAGAGATTACAGATTGACCATTTACTGGATTTCAAGATGTGAAACAAATTAACTTTATTGCTGCTGCAGTGTCTGGCTTCTTATATTCCATAATAATTCTCAATGCTTGCATAAGTTCTTTCTTCATACAAATGAAAGAAAAAGAGAGTACAGATTGAAAGACGAATGACCTTTATGCACAAAGTAGCGAGCATAAGGTAGAATGTTATTCCTGTACTGGATGGCGATCGTCACTTGAGTTTGTTTATACTGGGTGGGACAGAAATATAAGAGTGTCGCCCAGAATTCTAGCATGTACCAAACCGAGATGTGTACCATATGTCGGCTATTCTGAAAAACTATTTTCGATCTTCGAGTCATCAGTCCTCATGTAAACGAAGGAGCGAGATAAACTAGCACTCTTGTATAAACTAGCTGGGCTTTTTGGTGACAAAAAGTCACTTGAAAGTTTCTGAGAAACTCGAAATGTTGGAGTTTTCCATTAACGTATATACTAAAGAAACGACATTGATGACGAGCAGAAGCACACTGACTTCCTGGAATTACCCAAATGTATGTCGCTACACACACAAGACACTGATTCTCGTTTGATGGAAGACCAAAAGATTCACATGGGTTTAACTGAAAAAATAAAGAGACGAATGATTAAGCTTTGCTCTTTGATGCTAAATGCTGTCAGTCGTTTGCGAATCGATCAGCAACATGTCTTGTGTAGTATGTGGGACGAATGTAGTAAATTTTCGGTGAGACATGTGGTCGCGTGTGTACTAGAAAACAGCTTTACCTTCGAATAAAATTTACCAGAATAACTCGGGCGCAATATTTGCAAGCTTTCGAGGTTTAAAAAAAATCTTTCGATCACCCAAGTCGAATGAAAGACGTTAATACATATGAAAATAAAAGTTTTCCTCAGACTCTCTGTGATTAAATTACATGCTTGAAAAGTCGTAATCGATCAGGTAGAGTGTCCATTGGAGAACGTCCACTTGGATTTGTACGTTCAAGTTGAAAATGCATTTAGGTAAGGGGAGAGACGTTGGGAAGAGATATCTGTCGGCGCAAACCGATCGTTACCCAAAGTGTCGCCTGGCGGGCTTGCGTGCAAGAATGTGAAGCAAAAAGGGGAGATTGTACCGAAAACCCAGCATTATCTGACGCGATGTCACCCCGTGTGACCAACAGCAATTTCGTCGAAAGTCAAGTCACAGCGTTTAACTTGGAGGGAAATGAAAAAAAAAAAACGAGCTACAATGGTGTTTCTTCAGAGTGTTTTTTTTTTCATTTATTATCCTTAAGGCCACAGAGTCAAGTTCTCTCTTCGTGAGGTGCTCCGGGGTGGTCGGGTTTTTCTGTGGTCTGCGATTTCAAATATTTTACTTTTCACGTTGACTCAATGCATTCGACATAATGTGACATGAAAGTTTCAAATTATATATGAAAATAAAAAGAGATGATCCAGGAAAAGGGTTTCCATAAATTGAAATGATGTCATGGACATTTGTTGAGTGCTGAAAAAAAGAAGCGTGAGATGTATACATCTCTTGTATTTATTTTTCATTGCAGAAAAATTGTGTAACGTAATTGCATATTGAGGGTGAGAAAGATGGGCGAAACTTTTCGCACTCGCATCAGCACCCTTTTCAAAAGAAGATGTGTGAAAGAAATAAGTAGGATGAATTATATCGTAAGAAAAGATGATATTATTCAAAGAATAGAAGCCACTCGCTTTATAATAATAAAAAAAAATATGTTGCATGTTCAATTTACCTTGAAGCTTCCAAAAGAAAACATTCAGCAGGATCAATATTTAAAGTTTTCGAAATCTATGCCTTTCTCAAATTCTCCAAAATTTCATCCCTAGAGAGGGTTTGGTCTCCTCACTCTCATTGTTTTCTCTCCAATCTATCCATATTCCAAATGCTCTCCCGGGCGATGACGCTTCAGTTTCTCCTGCAAAAACAAAGAGTGGAAAAAGCCCCTGGTGCTGAAAAAAAGGCCCAGTCTCTTCTGTGAAAATCACACGCTCACTCACGAAAAGGTGTGACCACTGCCACGCCCCAATATTTCTTTGGTCATTTGCCGACAAAAATTACGTGAACATCAGTTTTCTCGAATTTGATGCCATCACCTCATTTGTTCCTCCTGTCTACTCCAACACTCTGTTGAAAATACCATTGTTTCCAACTCAAGCCAGAATCTTCACTTAACGATCTTTCCTCAGAAAATTGAGCATTTCGGAAATAACCGAGACGAAATGGTCCGAGCAGAAATCATATTCTCATTATTCTTTACAGCTTTCCCTGAATTTCAACGGGGCATCCCCTCCTCAACTCACAGGATTCAATTCTATTTTTTCATTTAATCCCTATAATATCTAAATATTTATACACGACATTCTGAAAACTTGATTCATCATTATTCTTCACGGTTCATTTGAAGTTGAATCACAATATGTAGAGGGCCTCTCAAAGTAAATGCTCGTTTGGCACAGTAAAAAAAAAAAAAAAAAAATCATAAAACGACAAAAGACGATGGAGAAAAAGCCTGGAATAAAGGTAGAACAAGGAGATGAATAGTAAGGATGATACAAAATATTAATATCTCAGGGCTACCCTCATAACTCACGGGCGACTGGTCACGTTACGCACGCTCCAAGGCTCATCCCGAGGGAAAACTATGACGAGATAAGCAGGATGCGATGCCAAAATAAGAGTGAGAGTGTCTTTGTGTACTTTCCAGGGGAAAAAGAGAGAGGGTAAATTTTTCTCTTTCTGTCTCTTCAAGACTGGAAGTACCCAAAAGGCTATTGTGTTTGTCCCAGCGAATTACAAGAGAGCATGTGTTCCGACTCAGATGAATGCACATTTAGTCGGGTGGTGCTTCATTTTTCTTTTTTTTTTTCATTATCATTATTATGATTATTTCTTTTTTTTTCATTTTTTACGGTTCTAAGGCCATTATGTGCTGACATAACTCGTCAAAAATATTGTGATTGGTCGAGCATTGAATATGACGTTACCTGGACTTGAAATGCCGAAAAAAAAAAAAATGGGACCGTCCAATGAGGGTGAAGAGGGGGTTGAGGAAGATGAAAGAAAATATGAAAAAAATACCGCTTCGGTTCTACAAATAATAATAATAATTCAAGGGAAAAAAGAAAACGATACGTTTGCCAAACGGATGAGGCTGAATGATTTTTTTTCCTCTCTTGGAAAAGTAAGAAATAAATGATGAAATATGATATTATTCTTGTGATAGCCGTAACGCATTCAGTTTCACCTCGACAAAATGTCTTTGATAATGCTCTTGATGTAAAGAGCATGTCATAATAAATTTTCTGCTTGAATTTTTGGTGATTTCTTTTTTCTCGTTATTGTCTCTCGAATTTTTCAGAGGTCAGAGGTCTTCAATTTAATTGGGATCTCCTCAGACTCGGTGTTTGAGACGTAATTGGCCAATCTGGTCAATTGCTTGGGGGTATTTTTGATGGTCCTACGATTATATACTTCAGGAGATTGAAAATAATATTTGAAGTTTCATCAAATTCAGTTTGAAAAAAAAAAAAAAAAAACGATTGAGATCAATAACAGAAGATAAATTTAGAATGAATTACCGAATTACATTGGCAAGAAAAACAAGGGCTGTGCAACAAGTGGACGAATTCGGGGGAGGGACAGCCAAAAGAGAGAAGAAAAAAAGGTCGCATCGATGTCAAGTCGTAGAAAATAAAAAAAAGTCACCCCTCCGGGCTTCCTATGGAGGAGGGCTGAAAGCGGTCCTAGTGACAACAAGACCTCAAGCCGATTCCTCTCAGTCTCACCGAGAGGGTGAAAAAGCAACACCGAGACGCAGCAGAGGAGGGAAAAAAATTGGAAAGAGCAGACAACAGGCTTAAACGCTTGTGGGAAACACAATAGAATTTTATTAGGGGATGATTTTTTTTGTCTCTTTATTTTTCTCCTTCTTCTTGGCATTTTTATATATTTTTCCCACTGGAATCTGAAAAGTATCCTTTAGTTTTTTTTTTCCTTCAAACTTCTCGAGAATACAGCAATTCAATCCACAAATAGATTGAAAAGAAGAAGAAAAAAAACTCCTAAATCCAAAAGAGGAAGGAAATGTTGGTCGATTAATTCTGTAGCTTTGATCCCTTTCATTTCCATTCACGATTAAAATCCAAACGAAAAGCAAATATTCTTGTTTTCAATGTTTAGCATTGCAGTAAAGGAAAAAAAATCAATTACACAGGAATGCCTCTGCTGATTGTAATCAGACTGTTTCAATGTTGAAAAACCATCTCATCCCTCATTTCTCTTGATTTGTTAATTCTCTGTGTAAATAGTTTGAGCCCAATGGGGCCTGGAGACATGGGGGCTGCTATTCTATCAAAATTTATCCAATGTCAAATGGGGCAAGAGTATACACAGGTCACGTGTCACTTTGAAGGGACTTGGCATATTTAGCTCACTGAAATGTCACATTTCCCTTGCTTTGATACTCGACAAATCCTATTAAAATTTCATTTTTCTAATGTAAACTCTTGCAGAAAAAAAATTGAATATGACTATTTCTTTTTCAAATTCATATCTCTCTCTTTCAGAATTGCACCAATTGAACATTGTCTATTTAATTGTCATTTGAGCTGTTTTGACACACGATTAAGAACGATACATGTGATGGCAACAATTGGAATTGAAAACGGATGTAGTTTAGAGAGCAAGGCCGGAAGGGATTCAATGAATATACGTAGGACCTCTGTGATCGGTGGTCCGTGTAATCGCCAAGTATGCAGATGATTAAATTTGCAACATCATCGCAGCAACCCTAAAGCAAAGGGATATAGAAAAAGGAGAGGGAGAGAGATGGAAGAGGCAATCCTGGGGTCGTTAGATACTCTGCAGGAGTTTGACTCTGGTGGTCTGCCAAAGGCTCGATATTTCCTCTTCCAGGTTTCCTGTCTTATTCCAACTTTGCTGGATTCTATACAGAATCAAGTGATTATCAAATTATCACAAAGTTACCATTATTAATTTTAATAATTAATATTTGAAAAGTCTCACACTAAAGACGATAGAATAGGAGGAAAACTTGATAATTCAGTCGGAATTGAATTTTTTTAATATGTTAAAAACATTCATATGTAGAATTTCAGTGGTTACTTGAGGGTCACGTTCTCACCCTATCCTCAAGTGATTTATTTTCATTTTTTTCTCAATCTTCACCGTGAGGCAGAGGAACTGAATTTTTGTACTGTTGTTGTTCATTTTATTCATTTTTCGGCGTGTCTCTGGACGAGTCCATGGTATGATAATAATCGTTTCGTGATCTATTATACAGCCGAACGTATATATATAGATATATACGAAATTCCTCCCCATCAGATTTTTGTTAAGAGGGGGCACAGAGAGATGCACGAGTATATATTCAAAAACCACAAACCACAGGCTGATATAATGAGATTTAAATTACTGTGGGACTGTGACAAGGTGTCCGCGTTTTTCTGCATGCCAGTCTATTGTGAATCTTAAATCTTGACTGATTCAATATGAAACATCTAATCCCATGAATTTGATAAGAACAATAATTGAAAAGGACAATCATTCGAGAAAAAAAAAAAATTCTTCTCTACTTCTTTCCCATGTATTTTGAAGAATTATATACTTTTTTAAATTCCCCAAAGTCATCAATTGACTCACTGACGCGTAAGAAATCACGATAGAGAGTACAAAAGAATCTCCCTGACTCTCTACACCCAGAAAAAATGTCATAGCGTGTCACCTGTCTCAGGTAAAACGACAGAGTACGACAGTAACTGTCTTCGGTAAATTCAAGTGAGACAGAATTACCGAACCTAATAATACAACTTTGACATCGAAAGAGGACGGTCATTGTGGTGACGTTTCGTTCCACCCTGACCGCAAAACCACTGCTCGACTCTTCCCCCCCCCCTTCCCCCATTGTGTGTCGTTCTTCTCCCGTATATATTCTTGAGTTTTTGGGTTTTTCAAAAGGTAGGTTTAAAAAGTGTCTTTCATTCACAGCAGCAACGCCCACGTGATTTCGGACTTGGGTAAATTGAGATTTTTTGGAGTACTAAAAAGTAGTAGAAGGATGTTTTAATCTTCATTGCTGCAGAGACAAAGTAAAAGTATATAAGACTTGATCGAGGTTTAAAAAAAGGAATTAAAATCATTTCCAACAGATTTTCCGGAGAAAATCAAAAATAATCAATGTTCCCGAGTAACGAAACATTTTAATGTACTGCATCATAAATCATGGATTCCAATGAATCTCATGCAAATGAGAATCAGCTCAATTATTCAATTTTTTCCTTATTCACACTGATGAATACGTGTCTCTCTCAATGCGTACAAGAAAAATTAAATCGAGATTGATTATGTATAATCGATTGAGGTACACTTTGTCCACTACACGTGGTAGTACCAATAAACCCGGAAGTGTCTATGATTTCTTCGAGACAGAGAATTTCAAAGTAGTTGAGGATCATCCGGAAGGTCACGAGTTAATCAAATTACCGTATATTTCTACTACACTCTGATCGCACTTTAATGGGCCCCGTGTCTCGTTTCTTCATGCCGTATCGCATAGAAAATATAGCTGAGCCCAACGGCGTAATGGATCCATAATTTTTTTTTTCCCTCAATTTTTTGTACATGTTCTCTGCTAGAATCATTAATTCATTTTTCACGAGAAAGTCAAATAGAGTAAAATATCTGTCCCTGAAATATCATAAAAACATGTAGTAAGAATGAATTTAAAAAGAAAAATCCACGTGAATGTTTGTCGTCGCAGTTCAAATGAATTTTCATGACAAAGAAATAAGGCAATTTCCAATAAAAATCGAAGGTCAATTCAAAGTGAACGTCAGTGTGGTCAAAGTGATAATTATTGTCCAAGGGAATTATCATCACAACGAGCGAATCGAGTCGTCTGTATATTGTGTACATACATGTGCAAGTGGTATTATGCAAATGCGATTGCCGTGTCGCCGGCAGAGCGGCACTTTATCCACTCTGAAATCTCTGGCACACCGATAATTCCATCCTCTCTCTCTCTCTCTCTCGTTTGCCGGACACGTTATTCAACACAACAACTGTACATCAAGACAACCGGACAATTTCCAGAGGAGATAAACATACTAATATTTTTCTTTTTCCTTCTCATTGCAATGAAGAAAAAAATCCTTTGAGAAATTATTTGACCTCATTTTGAATTTATTTATTTCTTCTCATCCCTACACATCCTTGATGGCATTTTTAAAATTTAATGATGAAAATAATGTCACAATTCCAATAAAAATAGAAGAATATAGGAGAAGGCGGGACAAACTGGACATCAGGGGTAAAATGGACACATCTAAATTTTTGGAAAATATTACTGAGAATTCTTAAAATTAATAGAAATATTGGCGGTAGATTGTTTTTGATGATTCCATTGGAAAGCTGAGGAAATTTTAGGCGGAAGACAAGTACAGGAATGAATTTTTTCTGAATTTTTGACGACTTTGACTTTTTTGAGCATTTTAGAGGGGTAAAATCCTTCCTATTTTTTTAAAATTTCAATTTTTTTCAGAATATCTCTGGTTCTATTCGTCGTAGCGTGAAAATTCTGACGGGAGGTGGAAGGTGAAATCATTCGTCATCGATTAATAGGGTTTTCAATCCAGAAATATCCATTTTTAGGGCATTTATGAGCTTTTTTGTGAAATAGGTTTCTGAAACCGTTTTTGGCCTATAATTATCGCAGAAATTGATATTTTTCAATTCAAAATCCCATAAATCGATGGGAAATAAGCTCAGCTTTCCTTTGAGACCAACCCCGAATCGCTACGACCAATAGAACCAGAGATATTTGCAAAAAACTGGAAATTTCCGAAAAAAGAAAGGCTTATACCCCTCAAAAATGCCGAAAAATATCAAATTTTCAAAAAAATCTAAAAAATAAATCTGACACTTGTTTTCCATCTAAAATTTTCTTAGCTTTCCAATAGAATCATAAAAGGAGAGCCATCTCTAACCATTTCATTACAGTGTCCATTTTGCCCCACTCACTTCTATTAAAGTGTTCTTTGAGAGAGGTTCGATGAATAATTTGTAACCAAGAGGTGGCAACATAAAGACGTCAACCGTTGTACATTAAATGCACTTGAGCTGAAGGGATCGTCGTCGTTTGATAATGCATTAACGCCAGTGGATCGGTAATATTAGCATAGCATACGCCCATCGCCCATTTGAATTGAGAGAGATCCAGAGAATGTGAGAGAGAGAGGATGTGTGTGTGTTAGTGGCAAGGGCTTTCGTACAATGTGTAAGCAGGAGCCCTATTGTAGAATATATACAGTATAACCAGGCAAGTGTAGTGAGGAAGAGGCGGCCTAGCGTCTCTTTGTCATGCTAATACTATCTATCTGACGCCGCGTCGTCCCGCCAGAGATGACTCTGCATCACAGATAGAGTAGAAGCTATCTTACGCCCCGTCAGAGTGCGTTTTCCCCTTCACTCTTTTTTTTTTACAATAAATCTGCTATTCCCTTAAAAATCCACGTCAAAGTCCTGTCTTTTCTTCGTTTCATCTTTCTCATCGTTCGTTATCTTTGAATCACTCTGCCAACTTCTACTTCAACTGATCGTTTATCGATTCTTCTTCGTTTTTTCTCCTCTTTTTCTTAATGTATGTCACCTCGCCAAGAACTACAGCATTCCTGTCATCGTTCTCACAATTTATTATACTCTTCAAATAACTTACTCGAGAAGTTAAAATAAATGTTTTATTCATAAAAAACGATCTTCAATTACTTTTTTTTTTCTTCATTGAATATTTACTGTGAAAAAAAGCATTTTCATAATTGTTTCTATTTGAAAATTCATTAAAATCTTGATCGTCTTCGTGATTGTAGGATTTTAACGATCAATATTCACGATTTCCTCACTTCCTTCCGTCAAATGTGTATACTCCTTGTGTGCCGTAAAAAGTACAAGTAAAATCTCTCTTTACGAGTACCTGGAGATTCAAGATTGGGTGACTTCGTAGAAGTGTTATACGTTCACCATTTTTCCTTCGTCTTTTACTTCGTTTGCGAAAGGACTCGCATAGTGTATACTTTGGGGTGAAGGTGGCCTGAAAAATCTGCGTCACGCAAGGGACTTTACCTCCTTACTCACACTCTATATTTGTGTTTGTACAAACGCGGAAATCGTAAAATTGCGACCTGAATCTTTTCCTCCCAAGATACCAATTTTTCACGTCTCACTTTAAGAAAAAGAAAACTCGGAATTTCTTTATTTAACAAAGAAAATCGATATTCACTTATTCTCTTTTTTATTACATTCATGTATTTGTGAAAAATATAGGGATGTGCGCCACACTGTCAACTTTTGTACATGACACTAAAAATAGCGGCAATCCTCCCTAAAACGTAAACGTCCAGTCGACAGTGTGACATCCGTTTTGACGCGTTAAGCCACGCGGTTACATCATTGTCCTGGTTTGCGGGAGCGTGTAAAATACGGCTCCTGTATATTGTTAGGGAGTCCCGACTCCTTTCTATCATACAAAACACCAGCCTCCTTTTCCGTAACACTAGTGACACGCGCCGTTGAATTATTTAGTGACACGACAATGTAGTGTTCCCTGATATGCTAAGTATTAGTGTCATGTTGTTTTTCCTCTTCCTTTTTTTTCCGAATTCACGCCATGTGGAGAGAAAAAAAAAGAAGCCTGACTGAAAATGTCCAAAATAAATTGTTATCACGTGTTTTCTGCATTTTATAAATTAACACGTGTCTCAGACACTGAGGATTGTCTTTTTTTCTTTCCTCGAGGAAATTCTATCCAATTATCACAATTTTTCTCTTTTTTCTTCTTCTTCTTCTTTTTCCTCTAGTAACATTACCACTGGGTGAGAAATGAGATTAAAAATTATTGGCTCTCAATTTGAAATTCACCCTCACTTTTATTCCTTCATTTTTCAGTGGCAACTAATCCCCATACCAAAGGACAATATTCGATTCTCTCATTCTGTTTTACAAAGAGTCGCTTTGCGATTTAAATTTTTGTCGCTGCTACAAATTGCCCAGTAAATCGGATTTCCACTTTTTTTTTGCGATGAGTGAATTTTTTTTTATTCTTCATCTCCGTGTCAATCCATTTTTCAGCTTTTGCCTTTACCCCCTGTTTCTGCATTATTATCCATTACTCTTGTTCATTTTCTGTATTTTCCACATTCTCTTGTCTGTACTAAGAACCGAGAAAATCCAATTTAATGAATAAAAAATTCGGGAATACTTTATCTTCAAAATTTTTTTTTGCACGTAATTAGTCATTTTTATTATTATAATTATCATTCACTGTTAATTAATTCTTTTTCACTCTTGTCCCCATGCCGGAAATGTCTGATTGCGAGCACAAAGTGTCGCAGTTGTAATTAAAAATCCCGAAAAAAAATTGTTTCTACGACAGACCGATTTTTATCGTCATCGCGTGCACATTGCGGGTTAATAACTTTTTTTTTTTGTGTGCAGTCAGGTCGAATAATTGAGTTATTAAATTTTTCAGGAGAAACGGAATTTTTCTTCCATTCACTCACGAATTTTTAGTTCGATTGAATTGAAAAAGCAAGAAACACACTGTCGTCATAAAAATGTGAAACGAATTTGATGCTAAATGGATAGAGGAAAAAGGGTGAAATGAAGACTGAATATTCCCTCATATATTGTTGGGGTGTTCTGGCACAGTCGGTGGTTACAGCGCCCAAGGCGATAAATATCATAGCCACACGAGCAGATCCCTGTGCTACAGTAACAATTCTGTCAATTGTCAATTCCGAATGGTGGCGGCAAAGGCCTTTTGAAGTCTCGCACAGGCATTGCTGACTGCTGGAGATGGGGTAATTTCATTTTTTGACGTTACATAGCTTACACCCCGTCAAAATTTCCCTAGTTACAGTGAAAATTTTATTCTATCGTTGAAAAAAGGAACAAAAAAACATTGTTCCATGGAATATTCAATGCAGAAATGAATTATTTATGAAAAGCAAATTTTAACACTGTAAAATGTATTTTTTAGATTAATATTGATACAGAATAATCGAAATTAGAAAAAATGCACACTCGAATAGTCATATTTCGATACTCTGTGAAAATCATAAGGGCTGTGCCGCTATTCTGCAAAAAGGGGAGCAAAAATAATGAGTCACCCCCGTCCACTACGAATCCACCAGAGATTCTGAGCACTGTATGACTAACAGAAAAAAAATATCTAGCCCTCCCTAATGTATATATACTACTTCTTCTCTCACCCCTTCCTCATCCGCACACTACCCGAGTATTTAGACTCGATAGTGGATCCCCACAGGGGATTATTGCGGAATTCGTACGCGCCAACGTTTCCAAATGGCAATATTGAAAAATGAAAATCAATTTCAGAGCCGTCCAGTCAACCACTTTTCGAGTCATAACCACTATATTGTCTTTTCTCATTGAATCCATCCTTATTCTACAATCTCAAAAAGAATCTCCCATGTTAAATTGTAATGAAAAAGTGGGATAAAATAGAGATTATGGCAAAATGGTTGGAGATGGAGTTTTTTCGAAAAATTAATTCTGACACATGATTTTCACCGCAAATTCCTTCAGCTTTTTTCAATAGAATCATCAGAAAAAATCTATGTCCAACTGTTTTATTCTAATTTCCATTTTTCTTCACTTTCGCCAATATTAAAAAATCTTGGAAACAAATAGACGTAAGAGCATTATTAATTTTTCCCTGTATTAAAAAACAGTAGAGCAAAAATATGTAAATGTAAAGATAAGGTATTCCCAATTGGCCAGAATGTCATGAAATAAATTTTGGCAGTGGTTTGAGAAATATGGATTTTGGATTTTAATTTTTTAATTTTTGTGCTTTCGCGACCATTTGTTACCAAGGCCACGATATCCTTCGACCTTCTATCCCTAACACAATTAAGAGGCGAACAGTGAGATCGTTTTACATTCGTAATAACTTCCGTTTGAGGAATGAAAACGGGGGGAGAACAAGGCGTGTACCTTTGGCGAAGCAGCCTCCTGTCAGTACGCGGCAAAAAAGGGGTTATACAAAAATAAAACAACCCCACCTCCTGTTATTTATTTTTTTCCCTTTTCTCAGACACATTCAACCTCTCAGCCTATCCTGAATTATAAAACCCAATTCAAGAATACCACTCGAGAATTCTCTAAACCGATCTTCCAGTCTTACTCGTGCAATTGCTCGAACCACTTCATCATATTTCCACCCGGCCAAACAAAAAGTGCGAAATATTATTGCAACAGATCCAACTCACTCATTGCATTATACAGAATTCCAAAAAAATCTTGTTGAGTTCCAAGACTAATAAAAAAGTGCTGTACAGTGTAGAGAGAGATGAAAAATTGTCGAAAAACATTGGATATTAAATCAGAAAACAAAAAGTCATTTCATCAAAATCTCTCCAAATTACTAATTGAGAAAAAAAAAAGATAGTGTCATATAAATCCAAGTTTGCGTGTCTCAAAAAGTTGTAAAATTCGTAAAAGTCATTGGCACAGTTAATTGCAAGGCACATTCGATTTAATTGCAAGTATAGGGTGTAGTGACAAGCTTTGCCCCTCTCTTCCTCTATATATCGTGATGTGTCTCACGTTTATTCGATTTTCCGTTGTGAAGGTAACATTCTTTTTCGTTCAATTAGAAGTGGAAGATAATGAAAAAAAATAAAAAAAAGCTCAAGCTGAAAATAAAAAGGATGTTGGGGGAAGGTATATCAAGGTGAGATCCCATCGGCGAGAAACCACTCCGCAGGTTTTTGATATCGACGCATCATCTCGATTCGCCGGGGCAGAATGGTGAGTTCTCCACATGGTTAGTGAAAGAGAGAGAGAGATGGATGGAAGAAAAGGGAAAGAGAAGAGAGAATGAGACGCGATGGTTGCACCGATCGATTTTCATTCCATTGCCAGGGCCTATCCGCACCGCTATCTTCTTACCACACGGATATATACTTCTTATATACACGTTTATTCTCACCTACGAGGTGGCCATGAAATAACTCACGGGATTAACTGTTTTTTTTTTATCAAAAAAATTCAAAAAATTATGTGCAATAAAGAAAATGAGTATGTATTTAATTGGCTTCTATAATATTTCATGCAGACTTTTTCGAAATTATTCAAAATCATGATTAGATGATTGACAGTTAAATACTCGTCTATTGAAGAATATTTTGAGTGAGCTGTTTACATTTGGTTTGTTCAAATTATCCGAAAAACCGCAGAATGATAATTGGCTACTTTTTTTGCTTCATTATTTTTCTTACTATAAACACCGGCTCTGTTGAATTCTCGTTATGATTCATTTTAAAAGAATTGGCTGAATGTGAATCTGCAGGAATTTCAACGGGAGAACCACGAAATGAATTGTATTGTTACACCATTCAAAAACAATAATCATCCAAGTAAGTTTGTGTGAAGCGAAAAAGCTAAAGTGTTCCGTGATCGGTATAATTACCATTTGGAGAGTATAATCGAGGATATAATTTGTGAGGGGAAGTGAATCTCAGTTTTTCAGTTAGCTCCCTGCATTCATATATATATACACTAGTATTTTTGCCTATTTTTCGTGAGAATAAAATTTTCAAAGGATAGAAATGTGGAAAAAAGGAAAAAATTGAAACACGAAAACGAAAAGGTTGAAAGATCGTCGCAATTTAATTTCATCAAAGAGCGCGTGTCTCCCAAAAAAATTTCGTTAAAAAAAAAAACTCCTATTTAATTTTATATTATATGGAGAGCGTGAGAAAATCAACTAAACATTCAATATGATGGAAAAAATCTGTATATATATGTTGTTTTTGTAAAAAAAAAGGAAAAAAATTCTCTTGGAATGGACACGCACGAGATCTTTGAATGAATAAAAAAAATAAACACGAGCAGAGAAAAGAGAGGGGGAAGAGAGGCAAAATTTTCTGGTGTAAGATATCAAGCCAGGAGAAGCTGGTCCCGGAGTCTTGGGACTTTACGAGCGTACTTGTAATTATCTCCAATAAATATCTCTGCGGCACGAGAGCGCGTATATATCGAAATATACTCTGAGACCAGGGTTAAGAGGTCACAATCTTCCTTCATTACTTTTTTTTTTTCTCAATTCCTTATCATTTTCTTCGTTAAATCTACTTCTTGAAATCCCTCATTTCGATCACCGGTAAACCAGAGTATTTATAATAATTAAAAATAATTCCAATTAACAAGCTAATTGATTAATATTTCACTTGAAGAAAATTGAAGGAAATTTAATGGCTAATCTATGGGCTTATTTAAGAAAAATAAAAAGAAATATTCACGTACTGCATAGTAAGCCGAGGGAGATGAATCGTGTGACCTGGTACACACCGGAACACGCACGAGGTCCCGGTTGTCGCGCGTGAAATACGCTCGTTGGTTATTCCTCTATCACGGAAGCAAGATCAACACACTCACATGTACGTTGCTGCTGCTGCTGTTAACATACAAAGTAGAACTAAATAGGAAGAAGGATGTCTTGAAACAGGAGCGCGCGATTAATCGCAGGTAAAGCGACGTCGCGTAATATGTAAAACATCTTTTCTCTCCCCTCTCTCTCTCTCTATCTTTCTCTATTTATCTTTACCCTCTTCACTGTTTGAATGTACAGTTTTCTCCCGTGCGTAACATCCTACGTGCTAGTGTACATTATTATATGCGTGTGGATCTTACCGAAACTCGTGAACGCGTTACGGAATAACGGTTTTAGAAGACAGACGTTTTACTCGTTTGTTGTTTAAAACAAATAAGAGAACATTGAGAAAACTCGGGTGACGTGATTGAATGCTTCTAGATTATTTCGTAATTTTTATTTCATTCAAAACCAGATCGGCAAAGGAAATTTAATGAATTCAGGCTTTGCAAACTTTATCTTTTGCGTAAGAAATAATTTGAAATTATTTTATTTTCTTGATATAAAGAAATTCAGACTCTACCAGAAGAAGAAGAAGAAGAAGAAGCAAATGAGGTGGAATTTCAAAAAGATATTACCCAAGGTGTCTCTCGGAAGCGAGGCATCGGCGTGTGAAAATACGAACGATGACGAAGAAATGATGATGTGATTGTGTAGTATACCAAAACAGACCGGACGAGACTTTTGTACAGAAAGTAATAAAGAGAGAGAGAAAAAAAGAAGGAGGTGTGTGTATCCAGGAGTTTTGTATGCAGTATTGCTTTCACAGCGTGTGCAGGGTTTACACTATGCATTTCGATTCTATACTTGTTTGGGTTGAGACATCGGGGGCCACCGACACGCTCGACGAATTTGCGCTGGACAGTAATACAAAACGGGTAAAACTGAAAGCAAGCCCTTCACGGCAACTTTACGTAGATACAATGACACGATAAGAAGAAACCGAGACCACCAGTCGAGACTAACCTATGCTAATGTGCTTCCTATTTCCCGAATAAGGACAAGGAGACGCTGTATGGCGATAGCCTTGTTTAATTTTTACCCGTCCAATTAAATGCTTTTCCATTTAAATTTAATTCTACTCTATTTTCCACATCAAAGAGTAAATGCTGATTGACCGAAAAGAGAAGAAAAAAAAAACTATTGGTAATTTAAATTGAGAAAAATCATATTTCTGATTTATTATTCCCCATTGCTTGTTGCCATCACGTACAGACGAGGTGAAATAAAAACTGAAATAGGGGTGGTAGGAGGGAGGGCGTCTATCTGCGAGATTGTCGCCGCAACAAATTTGGTCCCGCTGGTAGCGGTGACTTTTATTCTCGATAATAACAGAGAGAAAGAAGAAGAAGAAGAAGGGCCCACAACGCCAGGGCGTCCCTTGGCTACGTGATCAATTTCGGGGGTCCATGATATCTCTCTCTCTCTTTTTCTGTGTCTTGTTTCTCTACTATATAACCTACGTGGTTTCGTTTCGTTCTCTCACCATACCGACATCACATATATACGATTATGATTTTTTTCGGGGGGATAATTATATATTGGCTTGTCTCTCGTTGGTTCACCTTTTTTCCTTTACTTTATTCCAAAGTAACGTATCATAACTCTGACCCTTGTATATAATGGAACTTAGTCATTGCTCATAGAAACGAAAAAGAATTAGAAAAATCTTCATTAATTTAATAATAAATATTTCAAATTCTGCGAATAATAATTATTTGTTTTTCAATGTTGTCAGGAATTTTTACGATTGCCTTTATCCACATATTTATACTGTCCAGTCCCATAACCCCATGCCCCAAAGGAAGACATGAAAAATATCTGCAGACAAGTTCTGAGGTGATTGTACCAAGTTTTTTTTTTTTCTTTTTTTTTTAAAGTCAAGAAAAGAGTCCCTCTGTCTCTCGAGCATTCGCAGCTCGAGGTATATATATCTTTTCGGAGTTGGAACCCAAGAAAGAGCATCACCGAAGAAGCAGATGGCCACGAGACGAGGGTAATTGGCTTTGGCCATCGAGATTATTGCCTTTGGCCCCCATGGCCAAGCAGCGCAGGACGTTTTGGGGACTGCCATAAGCTCTCTCGCTCCCTGATTTGAAATTTCAGGGACTCATGATGAAGAAAAAAAGGCAAGGGAAGAAAAAAAGGGTAAAAAAAATCATTCATGTCGATCACGAAGGAGAGAAAGTAGGAAGGAATATATGTGAGATGTGTCTCTTTCTTGTTTGTCCTTAATCAAGAAAGTGAAATATGATATATATAGGGAAGAGTGGCGCAAAATGGATACTGTAATGAAACGGTTAAAGACGGCTCTTTTTTGACGATTCTATTGGAAAGCTGAGCAAATTTTAGCCGGAAAACAAGTGTCAGATGTATTTTTTTAGATTTTTTTGAAAATTCTATATTTTTCGTCATTTTTGAGGGATAAGGGCCTTTGGTTTTTTGAAAATTTTCAGTTTTTTGCAAATATCTCTAGTTCTATTGGTCGTAGCGATCCGGGGTTGGTCTCAAATGAAAGGTGAGCTCATTTCCCATCGATCTATGTGGTTTTGAATTCAAAAATATCAATTTTTGTGATAGTTATAGGCCAAAAACTATTTCACAACATTGTCTCACAAAAATGCCGACAAATACCTCAAAAATCGACATTTTTAAATTGAACATCCTATAAATCGATGGCAAATGATCTCACCTTTCACCTCCCATCGGAATTTTTACGCTACGACGAATAGAACCGAAGATATTCTCAAAAAACTCAAAATTTCCAAAAAAAGGAAGGCTTTTGCATCTCTAAAATGCTCAAAAAAGTCAAAATCGCCGAAAATTCAAAAAAATTAATTCCTGCACTTGTTTCCCGCTTAAAATTTGCTCAGCTTTCCAATGGAATCATCAGAAACGATCTACCACCAATATTTTTATTAATTTCAAGACTTTTCCATAATATTTGCCTAAAATATAGATGTTTCCATTTTACTCCTGATATCCATTTTGTCCCACCTTCCTCTAATTGAGTGGAAATAATAAAATCCAACAAGTTCATGGCTAATGTCAATCATCGATAATTTGTTTAATTCGTTGATCCTCTTAATTTTTTTTCTTCTATGTGTCAAATGGAGTGTAAAAATGCTCAGCATCATCCTGATGTTGTCTGCCACTCTGTCCATGTACCGGTAAAGCACGTCTGTTATCCACATAGAGTATTATTTAATTTTTTTTTTATCTTGACACGAAGGCCGTACGTGCACTGACGCTTATATCGCCCGGTCACCTGTCCCTCTTGTCGTGTGAGCGTGTAAAATGACTTTTACGATGAGCACAAGAACATCAGCGAGGGGTATAAGGCAAGGGGGCAAAACTTCTCTCACTTGCGTCGTCCCCAGGAGGTCTCATTTTTTTTCCTTCGCCTGTCTCTCCTCACACACAAAACCATCTGACCTCACTTGGCATCGCGCCTCCCCTCCCTCTCTATTTCTCGGGTGACTGTACAACAGAGAAACTACATGGCAAGATGTCTCGTTCGATTCTAACTGACACCAATGTGAAAAAAAAATTATTAAGAAATTAATCCCGGTACAACCTTACGTGATTATGTGTCAGCTACATGCAGTTGCGAAATTTTTACTCGGCAGAATATTTGTATCATTCTAATTTTTTTAAAATTCTTCAAATATTATAACCTTCGGCCTTTAAATTATTCTTACGCTCAAAAAATACGATGGAAACAATGTGGAATTCATCCTCCATGCTTGAAACATAGCACAATGACTCAGGGAAAAGTCATTCGCTCATGGATTTTTCGACATCACTCTTTTGTTTCGATCGAGTCAGCTTATAATTTATTTATTTTCTTTCTCTCTTGTTATACCTCTGTACTGTCATCTCTTTATTAACCATCCAGACAGTGAAAATTAAAAAAAAAAAAAAAAATCCTACATACAATGAAACTCGCGTGTAATATTGTAAATCTACCATGTACATGGTAGATAATGCGGAGTGCGTATAATGCGCGTGAAAATAATTGCAATTTTCTCGCACGCGTTGGAAAACTCATCTTCTCTGTGCACGCATGTCGACACGGCCGTGATTCTTACATACGTATAATTATTTAGCAGCACAGCGTTACGCATATGATTAGAAATAAATATATATTTTTCTTTTGTTGGAGAATTGTATTATTAAACAGCATGAACAAAAGAATAATTAAACTCGCGTAATTATCTAGTAAATGGTAGACAATTTGTAACTGAATCGTATACTATATTATTAATAACGAAGTTTTACGTTTTTAGCGAAAATATTAATGGGAAAATGGATAGGTCAACGGAACGGTAAGAGATTCAATTTTTTTGATGACTCCATTGAAAAACTGGATATTTATCATATTTTTCAATTCGACTTTTTTCTTTGAGAATGAGGGCTTTCTAAGCCTTTTTTTTTTTTTGAAAAATCACTTTTTAGGAAATGTCTCTAGTTCTAATTATTGTATTGTAAAAATTCCGAATGAAGGGAAAAGATGGAATCATTCGCCATCGATTTCTGTTTTTTTTTTTCTGTCAAATGATCGATTACTGAGTGAAAATCAGTTTGTACTCTCTAAATACTTTAAAAATTGAGATTTTTTTCTCGAAAACCAAATTAATTGATGGCAAATGATCTCACCTTTTATCTCAATTCAGAATTTTCACGATTCGATGTTTAGAACCGAAGATATTGCCGAAATAACGAATTTCTAAAGAAACGGAAAAGGATTAGATAATCCGCCCTTGATCGAAAAAATGGAATTTCCCAAAAAAAAATCTGAAAATATCAATTTCGACAGATATTTTTCACCTAAAATTTCCTCAGCTTTCCAATGGAATCATGGGAAACATTTCATCTCCAATATTTTTATTCCTGCGAAGCATTTGTCATTATATTCACCTCCAATTTCCATTTTCTCCCACCTTGCCTTATCTTTTTTTTCTACCTCATATACATTAATTTTTTTTCCATAAATATCCTATAAAAATGCGAGCATGTAGAAACAAAAAGTGCGACATATTGCGAAACATCCGTCGTGCGAACGTGCAGAATAGCGAACCTTATGGTAATGGCGCTTGGAGTTACCATTGTATGGAGATCACAGTGTTAGAAAGAAAGAGTGCGCTACTTGAAACAGAACTTTAAAAGTGAGACAAACAAGCCAAGAAAAAAAAAAAAGAAAAGAACTAGAGGAATAAAAAAACACAAGCAGAGTTTTTCAGGGAGCCAGCCACTGCTCGAGACGAGTGTATATATACGAGGGCCATTGGTCTGCTCCCTCACCTCCTACTGAAGACAGTAATGTCCTTACCTCTCTTTTTCTCGCTTGTTTCTTGCCCTGAGGCCCCTGTAAACGCTGGATGAGAGTTCTCCGAGGCCTCTCACACACATGCCCCCTCAATACAGACAGAATAATCACTCGTAATGCCTCATTGTTGAGTGGAGGAGACACCAAACGAATTGACACTGTCACGAGACTGTTCTTTTCTATTCTCCATGAGGAATCGTTAAAGAAAAAACGAAATTCATATATGCAATCCAAAGATAATGGCACAAAATTTGCAATTTAAAAATTTGAAATTTCGCAAAAAAAAAATTCTCGTGTTTCGTCAAAAAAAGAAATGAATGAAAAAATAATAATTGTTTTGAGAAAACAAATTATTTTCTAGAATAATTTTTTTTCGTCACGTGAAGAGAGCCTCGAAACACCTGATCCTCGGACTTTGCCTGTCGAATATGGGCGTAAACATATACGAAACATGAATTAGTTCTTGGTAGACGTTTATTTAGATGACTCTTGTACCAGGTGACACACCTATCGACCACCCAAGGTCGTGTAAAGACACGAGAATTTTTCATGAATTATTTCATATTGGTATATTGAGAGAAAATGCCTCCTCCTCTCATTTTCATGGGAAAAAGTTGAGAGAGAATGAAGGAAAAAAAGAATAAAAACGGAGGAGAGAGGGGAAAAAAACATTTGTAGAATTGTCAGTACCATGTACAGTGCCAAGAAAATTACAAAACGTGAGACTATCACGGGATCATCACGATAGTATCGTCTGTATGGGAGGCATTGGCCCGTGTCTCATCAGTAAACTCAACAAAACTCATTAAACGTCTGTCTGTCGTTTAGTTTCGATACTACTGTAGTGAGAAAGGTAATAATTCAGAACTTACAACGTACACGAGTAACTTTTCACTTCTCACATGTAAAAGATTTTTTTTTTTCTATTTTAATGCTCCATTTCTTAATCAGCTTTCAATTAATTCGAATTGAAAAAAACCATGTATATTTTTTCTGGTGAAAAATCATTTCTTTTGCTATTGAAGAAGAGGTCTGTAAATGAAAAAAAAAGCATTGAAATTGTCTCCTACCTGATTACCTCCTGTAATGACTCCAATAAAAAAATAATAACGAGTCAATATAGCTGAAATTCATTTAACAAAATTGTACGTTTATTATGGACATAATCCTGTGGTCTTGAACGCAGCAATCAAGTGGCCTCATGAGGAAGAAATAAATTCAAAAAACAAAAAAAAACTTATACAAAACACAAAGTATTAAAAATAAATAAAAAAAAAAAAAGAGGGAAAGAGTTACAAATCCGTGGGAATATTGGATAAGACAGGAAGACGAGTCGAGTGAGTAAGAGATCCTGAATAAGACACTCGAGCATAAAATTAAAAACGCGTTTATCCCTACTCCAGTGGCGTTAAACTCATCGAAAAAGAAATGAAAAAAGAAGTAAGACAGAGGGCAAGAGAGAGAGTGGAGAAAATGAGGGAAGAAAAAAAATTAAACGAGAAGATGGTGAAATAAAAAAGTGGTCACGCAATCCGGCCACGATTTTTAACATTTCGTACGTACCTGGATGGTTGCTAAGGGTGTGTATTCGAGGAAAGTCCTTTTTTTTGGGGTTAAAACACCCACTCTGGTGATGATCTTTGGAGTAAAAAAAAAAAGATACAGTGGTTCAATTATCTGGGTCAAGAGCGGTAAAGCGTTTGGGGTATAAAATTAAATATAATTCTAGTAATATCAAGTTTAAAAACCCGCACCTGTCCCTGTTCACTGATCTTTCGAGTTCACTTTCACAGAATCTCAACTGTCTTACTGAAAGATGAAGAGCCTGGAGGCCCAGTGTACACCGGGTTAATTTTTTCTCTCATTTTTTTTTTTACTTCCATCCTCTGGCGTAAGTAGAAGTTTAAAAAATCTGCTACTGAAGGAAATGGTCAGAAGAATATTTTTGAATGAAAAGTTAATCATTCAGATTCATTAATTCTTGCTATTGTTGAATTGAAAATGAAAAAAAAAAAAAAATGTCTAAATTAAGACGAAAGAAACGGAAGGACGACACGTGTCTTCACGGTTCCGCTTGTTGATGCTTATAGGCGATCGAGCATGTCTCTCTTCGGTTCATAATGCACAAAACGGATAATAAGGTGTGCCCCGGAACAAAAACCCACGAGCCACAGAGCACCAACGGTTATTTATTATTGATCGCACGAGAGCATGACAGGTGCCCACATATGGGTATTTTACCATATAGACAAAATTTGTAAAAATCCGCCCAGAGCGAACGGTACTTTAACCCTTGGGTAAGCATTTCCGGGGTTTTTCACCCAGGAAAAAAAAGGCGAGACAGAGAGAGAGAGAGAGAGAGGCTCCCCCGGATGTTCTTTTATTTAATTCGCCACAGACAATCGATAACAAATGGGATATTTTTTTTTGCCAAACAGATGAGCAGCTCTTTTGCACTAGTAATTATGAATAAAATTAACGGTAAATCATTCGGTACCTTGCGTGAAGTTTATAACCGTACTTCACCATATTGTAGCAAAAAAGGGCAGGAGGTTGTCTACCTTTGGTATTTCGATTGATACCTTGGAGACATTTGCATTTACAATTCTTCCCTTTATCAATTCTCCTTCTATATTATTGTTTGTTCAGTGAAGAGAATTAGCTGTCTCCATCGTAGTTATATATGATTGGCTGCTACAAACTCCCACTATGATTTTTTTTTCGGGGAATAGAAGAAGAAAAAAGAGGAGGGGGTTGGAATAAGTGGCATGGGGTAGTGAAACTGGTGGAGAGGGACAGAGAAAAAACGTGCGGGGGAGCTAGTAAAAAAGCAGCAGAGTACACTAGAGGCTGTCGCTTGGGTAAATAGGGCACGCAAAAGAGACACACGCCCTCTCTATTGTCCAACGTCCCTTGCATATTACTATGCTCCGACCCCTTCTTCTACTAAGAACGAAGAGGGAACAAAAGGGTTAGCCTCTGCAATATTTTTAAATTCAATTTTTTTTCCCATTCAGCCACAAAAGCGGCCATCATGGAATATCCAGGCTCAATCCATTGTATTTCCACATGAAAATGATATTTCACATATTGAATCATATTAATTTCCTCAATGGGAATCGTAATAAAGAAAAAAAGCATGGAATTTCCTCTTAAATAATGAAAAATTAAATCACGTTTTCTCTACAGGATAAATAACACAATTATCTCCAATTTCTTCTATAATATTTACAAAACATATTTCTCCTGTTCTTGGACATGAAAAAAACATGTAATATAAAGTGTGTCATAGTGAAAATTGTCCTTGAGACTCACATGATTGGAACACGTATTATATTACACAAAGTTCTCAGAAAAATAAAAACATTCTATTTTTTAAGAACAAAATATATTTATTATGATTCTTTTTTTCTCTTGAATAATCGTAAAAATTCAAAATGGAATCTGGACTCAATGATATAGCAGCAACCACTCGACATTTGCCCCTTCTAATACGTCAAGAGAGAGCGAATGAGTCGAGTCCTCGTGGCTACTTCCTCTGAATTAATAAAGTCACAGGCCTTGCCAATAAAAACGTAGAGTGGGTCTTCATGTACACAACAAAACGCATGCACACAATACGCAACGCTGAAAGGGGCTGATTGATGTGGACTATTAGAGAAAGAAAAAAAAGCTTGGAGTGGAGGGGGGAGGGGCAAGGGACTTTACAAGAGGTGGGGATGAAAATCCATAGGAAGAAAACCGTGTAGCCCCTTTGGTTATATCGAGTGATTAGCGATATTTTATTTCACATGGGAAACCGGACAGATGAGAAGTTGTTGAGTGGGAGCTCACAGGGGCTTTTCTACTCCCCATTTTCTCCAGCCCCCATGTCCTTTTCATGATTTTATATACATATATATATACATATTGTGTACATGCGTGTATCTGCCTATTTTCAATGTATCTGAGCCCATCATTACCGTTTCGATGGCGTTACATCCAATATTCCAAGACTTTGGGCACAATGGCGTGTAATTTATTGAGAATTAATCCTATGATTATGAATGAAAGAAAACAATGTGCATTTTCATTCTGAAAATTGAATCACCAGAATCTTTCACTTGAAATCATGATTCGCAGCATTTTTATTCGTTTTCCTCGAAGATTGACAAGAAAATCTTCGGGGGAAAAAAAAATCAATAAATGCTTTTGAGAGTGCTTTATATAGGTCTTTTTGGAGATTGAATCTTACGAAAAATATTGTGTATCAGATATTTTAGGAGGGAGGGGACGAAAAAAAAAGAAGAGGATGTCCAAAATCAAGGATACGCCATTTGTATTGTACCTAATACATCCCAGTGTGTTTGATGTGTACGAATATAAGCATGGATGAACAAAACTCGACAAACCCGTCCTCGTTAGCAGCTGCGTGGCATCCCCCGTTACACAATACCCACCCTATTGTCTCCCTCTTCTCTTCACCTCGTATACCTACCCTGAGAGAGACGAGGGACCTCGGGGATACATATGGAGTGAAAAAATGGACGAAAAAAAAACATGAGAATGATGGGTGGATTAGTGACGTCATGAGAGTGAAGAGCATCTGGTATTTTTTTTTTACAAATGCCACAACCACCAATCGCTGCTGTTTTCTTTTCTCTGTGACAAAAGTAGGACTGTCCCCTCTATTCTGGTGACACAAAATGGAGGACTGCCACGATATCGACTCCATTATGGAGAATTTTCGAATAACATCAAAGGAGCAAGCTCTAATTATTCTAATCTTTGAATAATTTCGTAATCAGCCAAAAGAAATTGCCTTGGAGTGGATTTCTTTTTTTTTAAAGAATTATGCAATACCGCAAACTGTTTCTCTACTAAAAACCACAGTTGCATAGAATAAATAAGAGATATAAATAATAATAATGATAAAAAATCCCTTGATTACAGGCTCTTCAGCAGTGAATGAATGGAGGATCCATTTTGAGGTCTGACGAGAAATCTGGGCCACTGTGGAGTCTATTTCTTTTCACCTTTTTCTCTTATATATTTTCATTCCCTATCCTTCATTCGGTTTGAACGTCATTGAGAGCTTTTCTACATTACTCGTAACGATGAACCAAGGAGGGAACAAAAAAAAATAGAAGAGAGGGGAATTTGTAGTGGTTAAAAGATGAAGGAGAAAACAAGGAAGAGAGGGGGGGAAAAGCGCCAAGGGGTATTATCGGTAAAGCGGTTTGTTTCATTGCAAGTAACGTCGTTTTACCACGCAAACTGCAGCTAATATAACGGAGAGAAGGCTCCCGTTCAATGGCAGTTAACGCTTACCAACTTTGTGAGAATACACCTGGATTAAAAAAGTAATGGAAACAAAATAATATTAATTGAATTTTTTTTTTCCATTAATTTTTATGAGAACTAAATAATATTTTCATGTTCCATATTTTCCATTCTCAAGAAATCGTCCCCTGTCACGTCTTCGGGGCCTTATTCACGACAACTTTATGAATTTATTGTGTGCTCCTTTGTGATCAGCCGACAGGCACAAGACACAGGTATATCCCCCCTCCATTTATTAATAGTTCTTTGTTCACATACTATGAGAGGACACAGGAAAAAAGAAGAAAAACACTCTCCAGGAACTCATCATCACTAAAAATATTGAGAGACTAATATATTCAAGATAGATAAAAAATTATTTGACAAAGCAGTCATTATCTTCAATATATCGCTCTAGCACGGGGAAAACTCTAATTAAAATGTAAGGGATTCAGCTGAAATCTTTGAAAGTACTTCTTTCCCTTTCCTCGGGATCATCTTCCTTCAACGAGGAGAGTAGCGGGAAAAGGTTTATGCATAAATTAGTGGCACTAATGAGAAGCCATGAAAAAGTTCTTTTTTTTTACAGAAAGACGAAAGAAAATCATTTGAAAAGGGAAATTCCCTTCTTTTTTTTTTTTTTTACTTATTTCTCTAATTAAAAAGAAAGGACAAAAAAAAGCAAGTATTAATGATTCTCCTTATTGTTCCCCAATCAAGGATAACAACTCGAGCATAATTCCACGAGACCTAGAAAATGGAATTTAAAAAAATCCGGAAGAAGAATTAAACCTGCCACAGTGATAATCATTCTGCAATTAGCCTTCTGAAAACTTTTCAAGCCAACGCTATACATCTCATGTGCTACTAATGAGTCGCTCTCAGCAGCGACATTTACAGATGACTGGTACACTACTAGAATACGTGTGCTTTTATGTTTAAGATTAAAAAAAAGAAACAGAGTAGACACAAAAAAAGAGTCTAAGGAGAACAAAAAAAAATTGATAAATACGAAGAGAAAGGAGGTTGATGAAAAAAAAAAACGAACGAATTATAAATAGTTGAGAGAAAAAAAAATTCTCGCTCAATTTTTTTGAGCAAAAAGAGATGGAAAAAAATTGAGAATGAGGGACTGTGTACTGTGTGGGGTCAGGCACCTCAAGACGGTAGATGATTTCTCTTCTCCCGATCAAGTCCGCTCAATCACACATCAGGGCAGAACAAAAAACATGTTGAGAAGAAGCAGAAGAAGATGGAAAAAAAAACGAAAATACGAGGAATATATGAGCTCTGTATATACGTACACCGGTAACCGCACGAATTGGACTTTTGAGCGTATATGTACGTATATCCAGAGGACTGTGATTATAGCCACAATGTTGGCAAGTGAGAGAGAGGGAGACAGATGGAATTGTGAGGAGTGAGGATATAGAAAATACCAGGAGTGTGTGGATACATCTCTGAGAGTTCTCTTCTTCCCCCGTAATTACCCGAGGCTCTCTCAGGGCTTCACTGCGGCAATTTGTCAAGGCTGTAATATTCGCTCGCTCTCGTCGCATTGTATACACATATTGACTGTATTTTTCTGAAGATATCGCGCCCATGACTCTCATCAAATTTCGCATAGACTCTCTTTATCATTCGAGTTTCAAGTAAAAAAATTATAGCCGAATTTCAGACTGAATAGAGAGAGAGAGAGAGGAAGAAAAAAAACTATTTACTCACTCGATGAATGAATTATGAGCATTCCGGGCTCATTAATCCTGAGAAAAGACTGGCAGTGATCTCCTCACTTTGCCGAAGGGATATATAAGACAAGAGGGAGAGAAGGCGACTCCGAGAAAAATCAAATCTTACACGGTGACTAGCGTGTATCGTTGTTTTCACTTCGGTTTCATGCCTCCTCATACTTATTCTTTCAACTTTTTTTTATCTCCTCCAGTTCCTCTACCTCATATAATAATATTGTTTTTTTGTTTGTTCCCTCCTGGCTTTTTCATTCAAAGTCAGGGGAGGTTCTCACACACACACACAGAGTGGTAGTGTTTCGGCTAATGGTGCGTGGCAGTTGCTCGGGCCAACATCAGACCGGTGCAACAGAGCAAGAGTATAAAACTCCTATCTAGATGAGATCTTCTTGTGCGAGTGTATTATGAATGGTGGTATAAGAAAAAAAAAGGGGGGTATAGGGAGGGTGACCCCCTGCGGCGTTAACTTCAATTCGTTACAAACACTTTTCTGCTCTGTCGTCGAGGAAAATCGGCTTTACACGCGCTATGTATCGCCGTCTTAATAACCAAAAGAAGAAAAAAAATCGTCAAACAGCTTAAATAATTCTCTGCTACTTTAATAACACAATTTCGGCTCTCATCTCCAAGGGGAGAATTCTTCAAAGGGAAAAAAAAATTCAGATGCTGTAAAAGTAAGCAAGCAGAAGGAAAATTGAGAAATCTGAACGGAAAAATAAAAACAGGAAAAAGAGGAATTTTATGAGGTCCTGGGTAAACGTTGCCGGTGGTAAACTTGGGAATTTTAGTGTCATCGATGTGCTTTTTCCGAAAGAGGAAATGAGAGAGATGCACAGTGGCCATAAGACCCAACTGTTTATGGGCTTGTGCCGGCGTAAACCGTAATGCGTATTAATAAGAGGACTCTACCGAAATATTGTGCCATAAATGCCAGTTTATCTCAGTTCTTTTTTTTCCTCCTTGTGGTCCGCAAAATTCCAGAAAAAAATTCAATTCCATCTCGAGCTATACAAAAGAAATAGAGAGAGAGATGAAGTAGGATAATTTTACTTTTTTTTTTCTTTTTCCTCTCAGACAGCGATGACTGTTTCGTCTAAAGTACTCAACACTCATCCAAGGGCACGAGGATATCCCATGCGTGCCGCACGCGCGTTTGTTACAATACCAGCACACGAATATGCACACAGAGAGAGTTACCTTTAGCGCCTACAATCGGTCTTACCATACACGATTTTAATTAACTGAATTTATGACATTCGAATGCTGCAACTCACGTGTTTTTTTTATCCTCAATTTATTTTGTCGTGAGAGGAAAGAGATTAACGAGGTGCGACTTAACCCGACGTGCAATTCGAGATTAGGAAAATTAAAAACTGATGAATGTTCGAAAGATCTCTCATGCAGCATACATTAAAAATATGTGAGGATTTAGTTGATGATTGATAAGACATTTTTTTTATTGTATTGTTCAGTCTGCTCTCTTCTTCTATATGCGGAAATCTGCGCAGACGCGTGCACATTTGCGTGCAGTAAATTACGATTGCAAATGCATATTTTCTCACTTATAAAGAGTTTCTTCTTTTTTTCCTCACTTTTTCATAGTTGGAATGGAAAAAAAGAGTAGATTCGTATCTACCGCTTAAGCAGAGGGTTAACCCCAAAAGTGACGTTCGATCTTTCTCAGCTGATGGCCTCACGTTTCCGACGTACTGTGTGCCGGGGGTATGAGCCGACAGCTTGACAAATTGCTCCTTGATTCACGTTTTCGCTGAAATCAATCATCAAGGCCCTTCTCGTTTTCCTTATATTTTTTTTCCTTCGTTTCGTTGGTTAAGTGACGCTGGTTCATTTACGAATAGCTGTTGAGTAACACTGATAGCTGTTGAATTTTCATTCAACAGGTATGAAATTTGAGTGAAAAACAGTCAAAGTTGCTTTGAAATTTCAAAGATTCTTATTATTTGGTTCTCTCATGTTTAGGAACTGAACGATGGTAATTTACAGGACGAATGAGTGCTGTAGATTTTTATGCGACCTCTACGTGTCGGAATCAATCATTCCCCCACATTCAGACACCTTTTTTACCTGTCAACATAAATTGCTGAGGATCATAATACTACGTAATCGATCCTTCAACGAGACATATCTCATCAGAAAATACTAAAGACAATTGCAAAAACTTCAAAATAATCGGAAACAGCTAATGAGACGAATTTTTAGTGAAAAATCTCGATGAAAAATTAATGGACGTCCAACAGAGAGTGAAAAAAGAAGAGAAAAAAAAAAGAGAATCGTCGGTTTCCTTTCATCATCCAAACTATATATATATATATTTTTTTTGTTTCTCCTATTCACTATGAGAAAACGAATATTGTCGAAGCGAAATGACGAGGGTTCCACAAAATTCCACCACTCACTTTCCGGGAGCATGATTCGATCTTTCAAAGATACCCCAACCGTGTTCTCGGCGACAGGAGTACAATGGCCAACACGCCAAGGGTAATACAGGAATACGTAAAGTGCCGACAAAAAAAAAGAAATCGCCTACACTGTTTTTCAAAATTTCCTTAACAGCGGGTATTGTATTGTTTGTCGCACTTGGGGGCCATGTTCTTACTAATGAAAATTAGTGTTTGGCCCTCTGAATTAGTTGTAATTAAATGAAATCAGAGATAAGGAATTACTCTCAATTAGCATGTAATTTATTCCGAATCAATTCAATTGTTTCTCTTTTTTCGGAAGAAATGGGTTCTCCAAGAAACGCAAAAATAAATAAATAACATAAAAAAAAAAAAAAACACAGTCAAAGAATTATGGACTCGGTTCCCATGGCTCTTTCTCACAAAACGCACCGAAGGGATCATCGAGAGAAAAAGAAGGGAGGAGGAGGAGGGGGTGGGGTAGTAACCGTGATCGCTTTGGAGCACGCGATGGTCCGCGCGCGTTTCTCACAAATTGATACACAGCTGAATAAATGAGTTTATCTCTTCAACAGAAAAAAAAAGAAAACAATAATCAAAAAATGCGTCACTCATTGAGTGAAATAGATACTCGTGTGGGTGGAAATCAATTCGAAAAGAAATGTCTTTTTAATTCAATCAATTAGTGCACGTGACTACGTACGAACTAATGCGAAATACTTGTTCAATTCTCACTCAGGAGTTACGTCATCTCCTTCACATTATGGAGTAGTCACCCCATTTTTCCACTGAGATAATGGATATTAATTGAACTAGGATAGGGGACAGTGGGGTAAAGAGAACACATTTTAATTTTTATCTTTTATATTATGGAAAATATGTGAAATTTATAAAAAAAATTTAGATATATTTCTTCTGATGACTCCATTAGATCATTTGCCATATAAATCGATGGCAAATGATCTCACCTCTCATTTGAGACTCACTACAACAGATAGAACCAGAGATATCCTCGAAAAAGTGAGGAAAATTGAAAATGGAAAAGATTTTGACCCATCTGTATCCGAAACAATGGAATTTTTCTAAAAATCCAAAAAATCCATGTTTTTCACCGGAAGTTTCCTCAACTTTCCAATAGAATCGTGAAGATTTCCTTTCAAGCCACTTCATTGGAATGTCCATTTGCCCTCTAGCTATAAATCGCTTCCTCTGCTCAATTAATTTCAATCCACAAGTACAAATACTCCTGGAGAATTCGTAAAAAATTCACTCTGATCTTTAGTCTAAACACAAAGTCAAATTACCTGAGTAATTTAAGTACCTGTTTACTCAGCCGGGCGACTCTCTGACTCGTCTCTAAGCTCCTCCTTGTTTTTAACTGAATTAACGTATTCATTGTACGAATGTCAGGCTTATCCAGATTTGCGAAATCTCTGAGACATACAATAATTCTCTACAAAAGAGGGGAAAAAGAAAATAAAAATAAAAGACATCTTGACGTGAAGTTGTCATCGAGAAAGTACAAGAAACACTGGCTTCATTCCTGCGTTAAGAGATGCACGAAGAGATGAAGGGGAAAAAGGAATAGAAGAAAAAAAACAGAAATAAGGTTTCCAGGTAATTTAACGTGGACAGAAGTGGACGATCGACTCGATGGACTGTGGATACCCCGGGAAGAAGTTAAACCTGTCATTATCGTGCGCCTTCGTCTCCCGTAGTGAAAATGTCAAGCGGTCATTGCGAGTCGGTCATCTTTTTTGGCTTTTATTCTCTTCTCTGGGTTACACGATACGTATAAGCGGTTTGGATCAAAAGAAGAATATTCAAATGATGGAAATATAAAAGAAAAAAAAAATAAAGCGTCACGCGACAGGAGACATCTCTTGTCATCCAAAAGAGAGAGAGAGAGAGAGACTGATATATGTTTTGCAGCCCTCGATGTACCCATTTCAATTTAAACGAAAGGGCTGAACCCGAAATTTCCATTTGAAAATTTCCCTCTCGTCCTGAATAAATTACTGCAAACATTTTTCATGTGTAAACAGAAAAATAGACAATGATTTTAAGAACTATTTATTCAGGAATTAATGTTTCAAGATCAATGATAACACAATTTTGGCTGAGATTTTATATAAAATGGTCACATCTGATTTTCCAAGCGCATCGGGACGTGCATAATGTTTTAATGGAGTTTGCTGAGTAACCGAGGGGGGATAACACAGGAGGAGTGAGTGAGACAGAGAGAGTTTAGTGAGGGCGCGCCCAAGCACAGTTTACATACCATTTACTCGCGCCCTCATAACCACCCGAAAATCTCCCCTTGCCCCTTCTATTCTATTTGTTTTGCTGTACAAATCGGTACTGGTGTTACTTATGGTTTTGTCTCTAACAATTTTATATTTCCCCAACTAATCCCTGACTACTTTGGAAAATAATGAGGCTCATCAAATACTCACAAGTTCACGTGGATAATTTACTAACTGAGGATACAAACATTGTATATACATTACAATTGATACTCAAAGTCGTTAAGGGAAAATCTAGATGATCTCGTTTACCATGCTTATTGTTACGACTTTACGATAAGAATCAGTGAGAGAAGGGAGAACATTTTACGACTGTGGAAATGAGTGACATCCGTAACGGCAGTAGAGAACACCTGCGCATTCCTAACGTTTAAATTAATTCGATTTTTCTGTAAATAAGACTAGCAGAGAGTGGCGTCTCCAAGCACTTGTGTCTTTTTCTATTTACTAGTTCTTACTGGAAGCAAAAAATAACAAATAACGCATGCCATGGGGGACTACTTGTTTAGGGGAATTTTTCATGTCTATATTATGGAAAACTCTTGAAATTAATAGAAATATTAGAGACAGGTTTCTTCTCACCATTCCATCGAAAAGCTGAGAAAATTTGCGTTGGAAATCATGTATCAGAAATGATTTTCTTGTATTTTCCAAAAATTCTATTTTTTCGGTCAAAGTTCGAAGGATCAACCCTTTCTATTTAAAAAAAAAATCACTTTTTTCAACAGATCTCTGGTTCTATTGGTCGTAGCTTCAAAATTCCGAATGGAAATGAAAGGTGAGATCATTTGCCATCCTTTTATGGGGTTTTGAATTGAAAAATATGGATTTTTGAGATAGTTATGGGGCAAAAACTGATTTTCACAATAGTATTCATAAATACCTTAAAAATCAATATTTTTTTATTCAAACCCCCAGGAATCAATGGCAAATGATCTCACTTTTCATCTCCATTCGGAATTTTTACGCTACGACCGATAGATCCAGAGATATGTTGAAAAGAGTGAATTTTTTCAAAAATGGAAAGAGGTGATCCTTCAAACTTTGACCAAGAAAATTGAATTTCTAAAAAATAAAAAAAAAATCATTTCTGATTTCCACCGAAAATTTCCTCAGCTTTTCAATTAAATCATCAGAAAAATTCTACCTCCAGCCGTTTCGCGCTAATGTCTATTTTCCTTCACTCTTCCCAATATTAAAAAATCTTGGAAACAAATAAACGTAAGTGCGTTATTAATTTTTCCCTGTATTAACAAACAGTAAAAGCAAAGAGACGTAAATATGAAGATAGAGTTTTTTCACTTTTACATTCTTCGGTTTTTGTGTACTCGCGACCATTCGTTACTCAGGCAATGATTTATGAATTTAATGAAAATTCATGAAATGAGTAGAATGTTCCGTTACTGAAGGAATAGCTAATTTTCCTTTATTTCAATAAGAAAAATGTGTTTTTTTTCGGGCTCAATTTCTGGTGATTGGGAGGCGTGAAGTATTCAACTCCGTGACGAAAACTCTACTGGTTATAAATGATAGTTGTTGGATAATTAGCGGCTTCTTTTTCCCCCCTGCCTCCCGCTCCCCCCTTCGAAAATTCACCTCACCTCAAGCATGAGCAACTGAGTAACGAGCGTATCCAAGGGAACCTTGAAAATCATCCTCACTCCTCTTGTTTTTACCCTCTCTTGGGACAGCCCTGAATTCAGCAGGTGTACCTAGTCATTGTCTAAAATTGCAAGATAACCGCGCGAATCTTTTAAAAATTCTCCGTGACCGGGTTGGACAGTGAGACAGTGGACTCACCTTCTCAAATACTAACTGAATAAATTTTAACAATAGCCAGAGAGTCAAGGATATCCCTGACAATCTTTAGACAATGGTGAAATTCTTCAGGTTGAAATTCGATAGTCCCCAAAGGACCATTTTGCATTCTGCACTTGTGTATAACCCGGTGGGTGTTATTTAGAATACACTTGAGCTTTCCCCTTCTTGAAAAAGGTATTGGTGACAGTGCAACACAATTCGGTGGCGTTTAGTTACGCCAACGATAGCCCCAACTTTACTTTTATTCTGCAGGTTCAAGGTTTTAAACAATGAGAACTCTTGTACAATAGAAATTCGT
Organism: Aleiodes alternator; assembly: GCA_963921955.1. Taxonomy (NCBI): domain Eukaryota; kingdom Metazoa; phylum Arthropoda; class Insecta; order Hymenoptera; family Braconidae; genus Aleiodes; species Aleiodes alternator. Next base: position 12,315,757 of record OY998104.1, on the reverse strand, counting down.
TGAATTCTCTACTCTTTTTAAATTAACTTTGTGATTTTTAAAAGGGAGAAAAACAATCAAAATCCAACATTTTTTCGACATTCTAAAATTAACAAAAAAATCAAAACCAAAATCCTATCTTTACATTGATCAGGTGTAGAGATCGTGTGTACAATTTACTCGGTAAAAAATTCGCTATCCAATACCCGAGAGCACGTTAGTAATTAAGCGTGACTGACGTGTAACGTGAGGCCAGTATGAAAAAAAATTTTCCCCAATTTTTATTTTTCGTTCCTCCTTTTTTTTTTGCCATTCACCGAATTTTCATCGAATAACAACGGCCAAATATTGACTATAGTGAATATACATGCCAGAGTCGACAGAGTTAGAGATAGGAGGATGGAGCAGGAGTAGGAGTAGGAAAGAGCAGCTAAATTTGATAACGCAGCATCTCTACGTCATATCTGAACATTGAAAAAAAGCAATGGAAAAAAAAATGAGAGCTTGTTTTATTTTTTCAGGATTGGTTAACCCGATATTCCTAGCGCTGTACCGGAACTCGGTTGCGCCAGGGACTCTGGTGGAGTTAAAAAAATGAGGCAGAGGGATTGGCAATCCGCTGAATAGTAGTAAGGGTGGGAAGAAAAAACCTTAATCCTGTTTGTTTATTACGCAACCAGAGAAAATACAATTTTATCGCTGTTAAACCGAAAAAGAAAAATAGAGAGGATTTTTTCATTTAATTCGTATTATTTCTCTCTCTCTTTTCCATCAAATATATCATGACTTTATCACTGAAACTGGATCACTTTTTTGTGTTCATAAAAGACTAATGAATTCCTCAATCTCTTCCCTTGAATTGAAAAAGCAAAAAAAAAAAGAAAAAAAAACCTTAATTATCTGTCTTTCAACCTAGAAGATGGGACATTCGTGATCGTCATCGGTCTTTAATTAAATCGAAAAGAAAGAAACCTCTTAAAGATGAAGAAAAAGAAAAATGTATAGTCATTAATGACAAGTGGCGCCCAATCGGAATGACTCTATGATTTCTATTGATGCCCTCTGGGACACGGTCGAGAAAACCATTCGGCTTTCAGTCCCCATGAAAGATGACCGAAATCAGTAGGTGGAGATCACTCTGGCAGACCACATTACGACAATAATATTAGAGAGAGAGAGAGAAAGATAGAAATAAAAAAAGAAACATTTGTATTCACTGTGAAACCATCTCTCGAATGTTATCGATCAGTGCGTAATGGAAAAGATTAAATGAAAAAAATTAATAAATAAATAAAAATCTTTTTCTCTCTCTCTCTCTTTATAACGTCACAGAAAGCCGTGAAATAAAAACTATCACTGATGTGTAAAAAATATTAAACTTTCTCATCGTCAAAGTGTTGTACTGTGATCTACCGAGTCACGGTGATGATCACGAAAAAGAAATAGCATATGGGAATGTATTAGAAAGATATCAGACACAGCTCTCGAGCAGCATTAAAAACCCAGTGGAACGCGGATCCTCATGTTTAAGTCACCGTGGAATGATTGTTATAGGGTTGTAAAGTGGACTTTCGTGATGAAAATGTAACTCGTTTGGATACATACATACACACACACACTCACACGTTATGAGCGAAAAGCGTGACGATGATAGAGGGAAAGCTAGCTGCACTCTGCTCATGCGAATTATCTTGCTATGGGGGATAGATGAATCTATTTTCTTTTAATTTCAGGAATAGGAAAATGCAATTACTCGTTTTTACTCTCCTGTCAGTGATATGAATCGGCGAAAAAACTGAAAACCTATGAAATCAAAATCAATTGAAATCGAATGGCAATAGATGATGCCAAGTATCAGAAGCATAAGCAGCAGCAGGTTGACGAAGCACCAACCTCCTCCAACATCGACAGTTCGAAGGCGGCAGATGCGCGTTTATACCTAGTTATGGTGGGGATAAAACCACTATAGTACCAACAGAGAACAGTGGATGAACGCGACGACTCAGCGACACGAGTCCTAGTGGCGGGGGCGGACATTTGAGGATACGAAAAAGTAGTGGGAGGTTCTGTTGGTCGCGCGTAGAAAATCCCGTAGTGGGGTAAGACCGTGTTGGGAGAGGAGGGAGAGAGAGAGCGAGCGAGAGTGTGCAAACTAAGTATATACACACTGCCACCAGTAGTTCACTGATAGCCCCAGTCTTGTATCTTCCGTCCTCGGTGTTTCTCCCTCTTTCTCCGTAACAACTAGCCTTCTCTCACTCACTTTTGAAATAGAAGCAGAGTAGTGGGGATAAGAGGCTGGTAGAAAAGGGTAGTGGGGATACACTCGGTAGTCTCGTGACAACAACGGAGACGGGTGACTATCTACCCCCCCCCCTCCCCCCTATCATCCTACCTACAATTCAGATACACAATACACTAGTAGTAAAAAAAATACATGCAGAATACACTGTGTGTACCAAGTTTCACACTCAGTTCTACGGTTTTTCATTTTCTTTTTCCTTCTTCTTTTATTACTTTTTTTTTTGTTTCTCCGAGGAGGATCATCGCGTTCAGGATGGAGTAGGGATGGAGCTTGAAGAAAGGGGAGATATTCAGCTCGAGCTCTCTCTTCAACTCAATTTCCCTGTCATATAGTTTTGGCTAAATGTAACGAAATTTTCATATTCTTTGAAGAATTAATATATAATAGCCTTCTGAGATTCAAGGGATAACTCCGGAAATTCAAGTTACATGATGTCTCAAATCCTTGAGCCTGAGGATTAATTACTCCAAAATTGGGGCATTTAAAATTCTACTAATTTTGAATTTTCTATTTTTTTTTCTAATTATTTTTTGATTAAAATGAAAAATTTTCAATATGAAAATAAATTATCCCAGTGAAATCAGGGGTAATCACTGCCCCTTTTAAATTTGAATGGGAACGTCAATGAATGACATGATAATGAAATTTTGATTATTTCGAGTTTATATATTTGATGATAATCCATTGGAAAATTGTTTGTGTGTTACAGCTCTAGCAAGACTGTCAAACCTCCACCAGTCTGTTTCACAGCAAAGTGGTGGGGATGTCGCCACCGGCCCACGATACACTGGTAGGGAGGACAAAAGCGCCGTAGGGAGGGTAAAGCTAAACGCTGAAACACGTAGTGGGGATGATGTTGAGGTCGCAAAGAAGGAGGAGAGTAGACCGGCTTCAGAGACTGTCGAGCAGACGGCCGTGTTTGACGTCGCATCACTCGTCCTTTACGGCTCACGCGCACTACCTATACGACTCAAAATACTACTTGATCAGTTATTTAATCAGTTGTCCAACGCGAAAGTGACACGACTACTAGCCGCATTTGGCTGGACTCACGAGGATTACACTAGAGGATACATACTGCAGGTGAGTTTAATTTTTTTTTTTTAATTTAAAAAAAAATCAAAAAAATACTCATTGTGACAGTCCAGTAAAATTACCATTTACCCTTTCTCTTTTCAATCTCTTTCATTATTACTTTGTCAGAGTTTATCAAATATTTCGATGACAGACATTATCGTTTGACATGACGGAACAAAGTTGAGATTACTATGACCCGTTGCTCCGAAAATTTTGACACATGTTCTTCCGTGTTTCATATAATGAAATAATGATTTCGAAAAAAAACAAATATCCAAGTGATTTAATGGTTTTTTCTTCATTTCTCGAGTAGAAAAAAAAAAGTTTGTTTATGATAGAATGGAAAAAAAAAATTCACATGATCGTCATGACGATGTCAGGATCGTTTTCCTCCTCGTCATATCGTCTCTCACTCGAGGTAGATTGGCTTCCGAAAATACATAATGTATGTGTGGTATATCCCCATTACCGCTCAGTGACTTATGCCTGTAAAAACTAAAAATAAAACATCGTGCTTCTTCAAGAGGTCCAAACACACATTGAAACAACGAAGGGAGGAGGAGGAGGAGAGAGGATGAGAAGTGAGAGATAGAGAGACAGAGTGCAGCGAAAGAAACCGTGTGCCTATGCCGAATGTCAATTTATTTATTCGTGGTTTGTTGTATATACATAACACGAATAAAGAAACGGAAACTCGTGAATTAAAGAGAATCAACTGTTCAACTGCCAGTGGGGAGAAAAAAAAGAGGACAATTACACTGAAATTTGTAGTGAAATAATGAAAAATTAAATATTTTCGTGATTCACACGAGTGTCAAAATGAGCTTATTTGATAAATCAGTGACTCTTTGAAATTTTTTATATGGCAAAACACATCCGACGGATTACAGTGAATTTTGAAATGATAAATTACAAATGATTCAGTAATGCAGTGACTCGAAGCGACAAGTGTACGTAATCAGTTTTTAATTTTCTCCTTGTGGATATCTTTTGAATTAAAAAAGAAGACTAATTAACTTTGTGTAACATGAAATTCGGGGAATTTCGCCGATAATTGAGAGAAAAAACATTGATTAACATTTGAGAGCAAAAAAAAAAGAATTATTTCCTCAGTGTAGTATATATATATTCTTTTTTTCCCCCTTTGGCGATTATTTAATGATGAATTTCTCGGATGAAAGTACATGAAACGTGACAAATTGATCAAACTAATCGGTGAAATTAACCAAAGATCATAGTAATATGTAAAGAAAAAAAAAATGAAATGAGGAAGAAGCTACAGGGTTTCCTTCGCGTGTTTCCCGAACACGGAAATCTGGACGCATCGAAGTCGCGTGTAATCAGTTATGGACCCGATGTGTTATTCACTAGGATAAAATAAGTAGCTAAAGTGAGAGAGTGGAAATGATATAGAAGTATGAAATTAATGTTTCTGCGTGCGTGATGAAGATTCGAAAATTTTCGCATGAGAAATACTAAGAAAGGCAAAGTCGAAGGTGACCAGTGATTATTAATGTCTCTCCTCCCTCTCTTCAACTTCATAATTTTTATTTTTATTTATTTTTTCAAATTTTTCTCTTATTCTTTATTTTTCCATACGAGGAGGGCACACGTTTCAACTCTTTTTCCCCTTGCTTGGGAACTCGTCAGAGTGCCGCATAGAAAATGGGGAGTATCCGTGTAAACTGAATTGCGCCGACGTTAGCGTGAAATTAAACGTATGGAAAACCGGTTTTCTTACGGCTCCATGGTAAGGTGACTATAGTGCACAGATCCGATCGAATACGTACGTTGAGGTCGAGTTTACCGTAAGAGAGAGACACACACTTAATCCAGGAGAATGGACCAAATTTTTTTATTACACATCTGTGACAACGGGGGCTTAATTATATACATATATATTTTTTTCTTCATTAAAAATTCTTTCATGACACAGACGAATATTTTCAATTTAAAAGACTAGGCAGATAATAATAATTCTGATGAATGGAATTTCGTCGATTCACCTGTTACTGATTTTTTTCATTTTATGATACTACCAATTGAATGTCTCAAAGTATCTCGTAATGTGCACGGGTCCTCCGGCCAAATGGGAAAGGCAGAGAGATAAAGAGAAAGAGGGAAATGAGCATGGTTATGCCAACGACGAATACGTGACTGGAATAATCCCACTGTTGCTGGTGATATCAACTTCTAGGAGATTACAATGTCGTGATTTCATACGGACTTCTTTGTTTTTTTTTTTTTTTTCTATCGCGATGACCGAACGAATATCGACACTGCTATCCACGATCAAAAATTGATTTTGAAATGAGGAAAAAAAGAGCATTGTGTTGTGTAAAATGATAGATTGAAAAGGAGGGTAAGATGAAAAAAAAAAGATGAATTGACAAGATTGAAATCACTTTCACGGATAATAATAACGAGTTTCGCTCGACATTGCCGTCGGAATTGTTTCTTGGACACAACACACTGCAAGAAGAATAGATCATTACAGCTGAATTATTCGTTGTAATAATTGAAAAATTGGTGAAACTCTTTTTCGTAATTTATGAAGCATGTTCCTTCTTTTTTTATGCCTTCAAATCATTTTTTTTTCTTAAAATGAGGCAAAATTTCCATTCAACTATGTCTTGGAATGGATTTCCAAGAGGAAAAAAAAAGCACGAGATAACTTGAGAAAATAACCTTTCACTCCGAATGCGACACACGAAGACAGATGATTACGGATAATCGATCGTCTAGTACTCTATTTACCATTTTTTTCTTCATCCTATCCTCATTATTCTCATCAATTTTATTCAATTTTTATTATCATTAATACAACGGGAGCTAAAGTTTCTGTCCTCGATTGTTGCACTGCACCTGATTGCTACGACGTAAAACACTGATTACACGGGAATATGAGTTAATGGAACAAGTATAATTATATCGAGAATAAAGATATCAACGTAATGAAGAAAAACAAGGAATTTGGATGGAAAAAGGAAGAGAAAAAATGAGAATAACCGAGGTTATACTATAAGTATTTCTCCTCAACTTGGCTTCTTTATCGAAAAAACGCCCGCGGCACGTCAAATTATATTATCTTATGGTAATATCGATATTAGTTAAGAGGCTAGTGTCTGTCGATTACTAAGATCGAGTCACTGATCTCCTTCCGAGGAAAAAAAAAAAAAAATTGAAAAAAATACCGAACCGTTATGACGGTTCTCACTGTGTGGACTTTAGGACGATATGACGAGACAGAGAACAGACGAAAAACTTGCTGAATATTCATACAGGATGTTGGAATTCAAAAACCATAAGAAAGAGCAAAATTAAATGAATTTGCACATGAGTGATTAAAAAGTCAGTAATTTTTTTTTCCTTCAAAGATTTCTTTTTCTTCCTGTGGAATTTAATCGGAAATCGTCTTCTCCTAAATTGCAACGATTCTGAAAGCAATACTCCTTATCTTAAGTACACACAGTGTCAAACAAAGGGACAAAACGAAACCCACAATTAAAATGAAGAAAAAAAAATGGAGAAAGAGAGGAGGTCGCGCAGTAGCTGCAATCCAATTTAAAAGCGGATACAATCCACTGCGAGATCTTCACGATTTCTACACACGAATAAGACAGGTCCACCGAGCGTGAAATCATATGCGGTGTCCAGTCACGGATGGCACCTTCGATTGCCTCCTCTGCGCGTCTTTTTTCCTCTCTCTCTCTCTCTGCCTCTTATTCCTTCTCTTCCTCTCCTGTATACGAACACTGTTGTATATGGTTTCTCAACGTATAAAAAAACCATGGAAATGAATGCAAGAGTTCGACGAGACACTGTAGGATGGCGCCACTAGTCGGACCTTTTCTACTGCGGTCACAGGTGAAGGCAGCCAAACGTCCTTCTCTACTGTTTCAAATTCATTCGTAATAAAAAAGGAAGAAGAGCGGGATGAGAGTGAAAGAAAAAAAATTGAGAATGAAAGAGACAACGATAAATGGACATTAAAATTTCAAAAAAAAAAAATAAGGAGATATTTAGGGAAAAAGTAAAATAAATGCCCCTGTTTGCGTGCGAGGATTAGAATTCTAGATCCCACGGTAGGTAGACTTGATAGTCTTTTGCATTCTCCAGGGTTCTTCGATAGAGTTCCCTCATCCTTTTATGTAATGCTGGCAAGCATTTAACCGGCCCAACTCTTCGAAGGAGGAATTGGGTTACCAAGATTATATATTCAGGAGAAAGAGAGAAAGAGCACAACGTCACGCATTCAGTCTTCTAATCACACCGCTTGACTACTATATATATTCTATATAGGTATATATGTGATTCTCTAAGTTCATATATATAGGAAAGAGTGCAGTTAACCACGTGAAAACCATAACGTTAGATGGGATAATTTCTCTTATTTCGTATCCGGGGAAGAGGCTCAAATCGATTATTATCGTTGAATTACACGTGGCGACTATGAAAGTACGATTAAAAACGCTCGGGAGGATGAATTTACTTAATGGCCGGTGGGTTAAGAGTAGAGAATGGAGGATAGGCACGTTACGACGCCTATTGACTGTTCGTATCTCCGGCCTGTACTTAAATCCATCGGAGTCCACTACCGTGCGATAGTCGATGCGACTACTGACGACCTTTGGCCCATTCATTTTTCCTTCTCTTTATAATTTTTTTTTTTTAACGCTTTGAATCTTTTTCTTCTCTCTTTCTGCATTCCCATGTGTTTTGCGCGACGCTTCCGTGACTCTAATTTCAGGCAATCACTGATAAACGTTAACGGACTGTGACGAATTCAGTACCTAACTTGGTTTCCTACTTCTTCTTCTTCTTCTTAATGACGTTTATTCATGTACCATGTTATTTTCACAGTAAAATTCAAATGTTTATATTCATCATGAATTAAGCTGAATTAAGTTCAAAGGTCGTAATTGTGTGGGAGAAAAAAACAAGTAGAGAGATGAAAAATGTGAAAATATATATATTCTAAGAGTCATGGAAGAGCTGTGCACAGGGGCGGTCTCTTGTCTTAATTTCAGTTTGAAATAATAAACTGAAAAATCAAGACGCGAAAAGCGTCGTAGGATACGACTCTGGATTATACATTCATACAGCTCGTTTTAGTATGCATAAATAAACATTTTCTACTGCGGAGTGTTGAGGTGAAACGAAAGACAAAACTGACAGACACTGTATACGGTCACGTTGCCCTAAATTTTCTCACTGACGTGAAAAAAAAAATCCTTACTATTTCGAAATTCCTAAAATTTATTCAAATCCCAAAGTATCAATTCACACTGTTTATCCCATTCAATTGATTGAAAAACAAATTTTTGATTCTGGAAATGCCAAAGAGGATATAATTAAAAGTGTGTTTATTTTTTTTGTGATTTCAGGACTCGGAGAACGGTCCACTTCTCGATAGATGGAGCATATGCTCAGCTGAAGAGGAACCGCTGGTATTACAGCAGTTCCTGAGATTTCCGGAGACGCGTCCGTTTGTGCAGCAGCTACTGCTTGCTGCCACTACGACAGCGTCAACGGATGTAATGTCACCTAGTAGACGACCATCACCGCCTACTATGCCACTGGCCCATTTGCCGCCATCATTACATTTATTGCACAGTCGTTTGCCTCATCCTGGTTCACGTCTGCCACCGCCATTGCCTCCACCACCTCCAGTATCTCATTCATCGATGTCGCCGTCCGCACAACAAAAGCACTTTACTCCATCAACTTCTTCAGCAAATCAGGGTACAGCATCATCACCACCAAGAACCCTGGAATCATCAAATTCTCATCTCACATCACCGTTAAATCGATTGCAAAGCATGCAACCCTTTGACTTCAGAGAGCTCGGTGGACTTGGACTGGCTGGTTTCCCTCATCTAGCACCACCGCCTCTCGAGCAACTCATTCAATCGAGAAAATCACTGAGACATACTCAAAATCCTCACAGTCCACCGCATCCTTCATCAGCGGCACAATTGAGGCCACCAATGCCAGTAGCACCGATCTCAACAACAGCATTAGCATTTGGCCATCCACTGGCTGTTGCAGGATCATCCGGGGCACTACCTCCGAATTTTCCCGTTAATTTTTCTCATCCATCCATGGGAAAATTGACTGCTAGTGCTGCTGGAGCCATTAGCGGACAGCATGATGCACAGAGTGTTGGTGAGAAGAGTAGTGAATTTGGATCTGAGACTGAAGACGATGATGAGAACTCTGGTAGTGCTCTCAATTTGAGTAGAAGAGATTCAGCATCGAAAATTGATAAAGGAAGATTACGATCACTGCCCGTACAATCAATACAGTCTACTGGACCCCTCGGTAGACCACCAACTTTACCAGGAAGAAAATCACAATCACCTGGCAAACGCAATCAATGGGGAACAACATCGAATTTACCACCGAATCTTGGTACACCATTTATCAATCCAGCAACTGGTAAAAAGAGGGTACAGTGCAATGTGTGTTTGAAGACATTCTGCGATAAGGGTGCACTCAAGATTCACTTTAGTGCTGTACATTTACGTGAAATGCATCAGTGCACTGTTAAAGGTTGTAATACTAAATTTAGCTCAAGAAGATCGAGAAATCGTCACAGTGCTAATCCAAATCCAAAGCTACACTCACCGCATCTGCGCAGGAAGATCTCTCCCCACGATGGACGTTCATCAATGGCCCACGCACTTGTCCTGCCACAACAGATTGGCCTGCCTGTACCACCAAGTGGACTGAATCATTTGTCATTTGGTTCATTTCCACTATTAACACCACCACCCGATTTAAGATCTCCAGCATCACTCTGTGGACTCGACTTCAAGCATCTCGATCTCTCATCTACACAGAGTCAAGCAATGTCTTACGAAGAAGCAATTCATCAGAGAATGATAACTACGACAGCTGCCACTACCACAGCTCCATCATCAGGTCCATTCACCTTCACTACATCTACAACACCAAGTACTCATATCAAAGGTTCATCAAGTAATACCAGTACAGCTGGAGGTAATTCACCGTCTTCTCAAACACCCTCAATTATTCTAGAGGGCGAAGAAGATGATGATGATGAGGAGGGTATTGTTATCGTTGGTGATGAAATTGAAGCACTTCAGGCAGCAGCTGAACGTGCCAGAATCGAAGAAGAAGCCCAATCAGTTCCATTTAATCTTGCTAAACGACCAAAACTATCGGCTGGTGATGGCCAAGACGAAGATCTCGTTAGTAACACAGATAGCATCGATGATACAGACTCAATGGGTACAATGGAGCATCACGTTACCTTCAATAATACCCATGCTCAGACAAATACGGCATTCAACAATCGTGGAGTTAGAAAACGAAAATCTCAACATCCCACGAGATGTACAATGCCAACAAATGTTCATTCACCAATGACTGATGCAGATTCATCAAACGATGCTGTCTTTCAGGATCAGCCCGAAGACATGTCCATGTCACGATTAGAACAACAGCGAAAAAGTTCACCGTCCCCAAGACGCTGTATGAATTTTGATAATGAGTCAAATTCACGATCTCCAAATGTAAAAGATTGTAGAATGAGTGAGACTGATAATATTGGAGATGAGCCGCAAGATGAGCCACGTGATTTGAGTTCAAGGGCAAGCAGTCTGAGATCACCAAAAAGATCTCATTCACCTGAACAAATAAAACGTGAGCCGCCATCATCACCAATTGATGAGGCTGATGAACGACTGGGTGCTGGAAGCCCGTGTCGTAAGCCACATTGCCCAAGTATCGATGATACAACAGCGGTAGCAGCAGCAGCCATCAAAAATGAAAAATCCAGTACACCAGATCGTGACGAACCAAAGTCCTTTGTGAAAGTGGAACGACCAGAGCTGCCAGATGCTGCCGAGGAGGAATCATGCCGTGTACCAACAACAACAACAACAGATGCCGATGACGATGACTATGGTGATGAGGATGAATCGAAGGACAGTAGCCGTCGTAAACGTGAAGGTGAGCGTCCCGATGTACCCTCCCGTGCCCCGAGCTCAGTCGACAGCTATCCGACTGCTAACGATGAAATATCCCTCGACTCCTCGAATGCTTTGCGTCAACTCGAGTCCTTGTCGCAGGGTCGCATGATGGGTCCATTCACGCCAGGCAGAGACAGAACAACTGCATCGAGGCCTGGCAGAGTCTCTATCAGCCCTTCTGCCAGTCCGACAATGATCCAGGACAACAACACCATGGACAACTACTCACGTGGTTCGCGTTCTTCCAGCGCCTCGCCCTCAACAGCAGCTATGGATACGGACAGTAGTTTAATAACTTATGCACGATACGAGAATGGTGGTTTTGTTAGTACACAGGAGGTACCACTTGATCGTGAAAATCCACGCAGGTGTACAGCCTGTGGCAAAGTCTTCCAGAATCATTTTGGCGTTAAAACACACTATCAAAATGTACATCTTAAATTAATGCATCGTTGCAGTGTTGATGGCTGTAATGCTGCATTTCCATCGAAGAGATCACGTGACAGGCATTCGGCTAATTTGAATCTACACAGAAAGCTCCTGTCAACATCGAGTCCACCATTATCGGCAAGTTTACCATCGAGTCTATCACCGAGGATTGAGGAGACACAATTGAATCCCCTTTTGCACAATGATTTCTTGGCAAGGCTCTATGCTGATGCTGGAATTGGTGCACTTGGTGGATATCCTCTGTCCTCGGCGGTTGATCTTGCTGCTAGAATACCACCACCTCATTTACTATTACCACCGCATCTTGGTGGTTTTCCTGGTCTCACATCGTTTGCAAGCCATTTGGCTGGCTTGAATGGTTTAACGCATCAGCATCTCAGTCAATTGAATCATCTCAGTAGACTGGGACATGAGCGTGAACAGCAACAGCAGCAGCAGCAACAACAGCAGCAGCACCAGCACAGACTAAGTCCCATGTCAGGGACAGCTTCACCTGTACAATCACCACAGTCTGGCGATGATGAACGTGCGGAAGAAGTTAAGTGTAATGTACCCGGATGCGACAGAGTCTTTGGTTCACGGGCGGTACGCGATGCTCACTCGCGTGATCCCCAAGCCCACAGGGACCTATCGACAATATCAACGAGCAATTCGTGACCGACGTCCTCGTATCCGCTCGCGATCACACGACGCGGCTACGATTCATTCCCGTGATTCCAAAAAACTTTAAATATCTTCTTGTACGATGGAAATAATTCTTTTCCATCCTATTGGTGAAATTGTTTATCACCCGAATGGTCTTGAAATTGATGGGATGTACATGCTTTACTCGTTCTCACTCGATGCCGCTACATTCATTTTGACTTATCTCTTAAATTTTTATCCCGGCAGCTCGTTGCGTTTTTCGATGTTACATGAGATAACAACACTCCGTGTGAAATTGACTCAGTGGAATATTTATTATATAGCCATCGATGAAATTTCCAATCGTTCGTTATTCAATTTCCATTTTTTTAATTAATTTTCCCTTCTGTTGCAAACTCTTAACGATAAAAGAATTTTTATCGAATAATCAATGACTGTGGCTTCTCTATAAATATTTATTATATTAATGGAAAAAAGAAAATGAAATAGATGAATAAAACGTAATAAATTCCCGTGAAAAATTTTATCATCGTTGTGATTTACATACGTTAGTGATTGGTACGGCTAAAATAATATTTAATCATGAAATTCAGCCCTAGTAATGCTGTATATATATCTAATCGATGTATTCCACGTATGAAATTGTTGTCATTGGATCTTCAATGGTAATTTTTAAACAAAAAAAATGATAATAGCTATTAATTAAATGGAGCCAAAAACAATTAATACAGAGCTAACTCATTAATTAATGCACTGTTGTAAAGTTTTTGGCCCCCAAAAATGTTGAGGTTTTTTGTAAAGTTATCATCATGCTAGTTCATTAAATCAATTAATGGCAGCTAGAATATTTGCAATAATTAAAATCAAGTGAATCAGATAGGAGAGAAAATTCCCAGAGATGTTTATCATGAAAAATCCGTAAGATATCAAATTTAGTGGATAAAATCATTGTAGTACTCACACCAGTGAGGATTTTTAATGAGGACACTCTGGTTTCATAGACTTAATGATTTAATCGAACAAAAAAATGAAGGAAAGAGAAAAAAAGTAAGAAAGAAAACATAGATAGATATTATTTATTTGTTTCCTAGGGATCTTATTAATGTTAATCTGTAATAATGGGCGGCCAGTAGCGGGCACTGCCGCGCAACGACTTCCTTCTTAATTAGTGAATTAATGAAGAATGCAGAGTGAATTTTTAAAAATTAATATGAAAATTATAAATTGTCTTGAAGTTTGTGGGAAAAAAAAGAAAACTCTTGGTGATTTGTAAAAGTAACCGCGATCGTAACCAGAAAAAGTAATGGAAAAAAAAATCCTTATAAGTGTATTCGAAGGCAAAACAAAGAAATGCAAGTGTGCGTATTTGATGGGCACAAGTCGATTATAATATCGCTGGGAACTAAAAGCACTTACTGCCTGTTGAATTATATCATTGTAATCGCGCACCTGATTTAAGTGAACTAATTATAATAAAAAATTGAAGCAAAAAAAAATGAAATGTCGCCTAAAATCCCGCTTTTATCGTTCTGTACCAATTCTCTTTGGGTTGTAAATACGTTGGCTAATTTTAAAATGATATTTAAGAGAGAAAAAATGGGAATATTGAGTTCTCTATTCCCTGTGTAGAATCATATTATAAATTTTAGAAGTGAATGGAAAAAAATATGGAAACTTTTCTACGCAATCTTTATTCGACGCATAATTTTTTGCAATTCAATCATCCAAGCCAGATTTTTTTTTCTCACTCATTCAATAAATTTTTTCATCTCATATTTATTGAGGTGATGAGTTGACAAAGAAAAAAAAAAATTCTTATACCCTTGTAATAAATTAAGGGTAAAATTTACATTTGTAATTATGTATAAACCGAACGCTATATAATGTATATTATAGATCAATTATAAATGAAAATCACTCATCATTATGAAAATAAAAGTACCTATATGAAAAAAAAAACAATTTTCTTATTCCATTCAAGAATTTACCAAAGTATTTCTGGCAAAAAAAAATCGTTCTAGACATTCTCCCATTTCTTTTTTAAATTGAATCCTCTTTTCGTTAATTTCTTCTATATCTTTTTTTAAGGTCATTTTCATTTGTCTTGGCATATCGGGTCTCCATGACCCACGTAAAAATGGAAGATTCCCTTTGCTGGTTTTATACTTGTGTTCTCTCTGCCACGCCTTCATTCTCTCATTCTATCCTTTCTCTCTCTCTTTCTCTCTCAAAATCTCAGGATATAAAATGAGAAACGGTCGGTCGTTTATCAGAAAAATCTTTTCGCGTCTGTTCTCCCTCAGTGAACGCCTACCAATTCGTCCAAGTGTCTGTTTTGTGATTTCGAATTTGCTCGAATACTATTTTTAAGCACTTAAAAATAAACAAGTAGAAAAAAAAAAACGTCACGTTCATAAAATTATTTAACATCTTATAAACATTGTAGATCATTAAAGGCAAATAATTCATCGATAGAAATTTAAAAATTCAAGAATTAAATGAAAAATTATAATTGCCTACAATGTTTCATGTAATCGAATTCGATCTGAAAATAACCCCTTGGACATAATTCCTGTAGACACCTAATTGTACGTAATTCGAGTCTATATTTTTTTTTAATTACTAGATTAGCACCTTCTATCAGTGCTTATCCTAACGTACGACCAGAACGTGTGATAATAATAGGTGCAACCCCCCAGTGCAGTGGATTCATAATAATAAAATTTACAAGAGTACATTTTTAGCTTCCCAGAGGAATAAAAAAAAACATTGTAACTGATACAGACAATTATTTATCTGCAAGAAGAGGTAGAGAGGAAGAGAGAGAGAGGGAAAAAATCTTGTTTATGAGTCTAGCGGGCACAGAGTCACGTTATGAGAAGATCCATACAGCTCTTCTAGAAATTACTACCACTCTTAGCTTCCCGTTCGGCCACAACAGGTGCAGCGTGGGAGAAAGAGAGAGAGGAATAACGATGAAGAAGAGGAGGATAATTGGTGGGGCAGGAGGAGAAAAGATGTGCAAGGAGTGGGGAATGAAAAAAAAAGAAATAAATAAAAAAATTGAAACAAAAAAAAAAGGAGTAGAGAAGGCGGTCTCCAGTTAGCATCTCTCTGCCGCCCATCAACGACGTATTCCCCTCTTCATAAACTTTTCTCATTGCGCAGTGACACTGAGAATGTCAATAAACATTTTTAGTTTAATTGTTTTCTCTTGTGTTGAAATAGTACCAGAATAGGCAAGTGCTGTTATTTGAAATGTAGCTGTAAGGGAGAAAGGGGGATTCTGGTGAAAGAGTTGGAGATTGAATTTGTTTTGATGATTCCATTTGAAAAGCTAAAGTAATTTGCGGTAAAAAACATGTACTGGGATTTTTTCTTTTTGATTTTTCTAAAATTCTTCTTTTTCGAACACGAATGAGAGGTCAAACCCTTTTCATATTCAATTTTCTTTTTCATTTTTTCGAGTATATCTCCAAGACTTCGATATATTCTTTTTATAGGGAGAGGTGGGGTAAAATGGACACTCCAATCGAACGGTTTCCGATAGAAATTCCTTCATGATTTCTTTGAAACGCTGAGGAAATTTTAGGCAGAAAACATGGGTAAAATATTTTTCTTTTATTTTTCGAAAAATTCACTATTTCGGCCAAGTTCTGAAGGGGTTTTCCTTTTGAAAATCGATAAAATTCTTTTTTTTGGCACCATCTCCGGTTTTTTTAGTCGTAACGATCTGGGGTTGAACTTAAATGAAAGGTGAGTTCATTTCACATCGATTTATATGGTTCAAATTTTTTTTAAAACAATTTTTCAAATATTCATAGGTCATTTTCTGAAAATCAGTTTTTGCGCTATAAGTACTTGAAAAAATAAGTACTTTTATGTTGAACCCCATGAATTGATGGGAAATGAGCTCACCTTCCATTTAAGATCAACCCCAGGTCGCTACGATTAATGGAACCTGAGATATCCTCGAAAACCTGAAATTTTTCAAAAACAGAAGAGTACTTTACCTTCAAATCTAGCGTAAAAAAATTAAATTTCGAAAAATTTCCCAGAAAAAACTTCTGACACATGATTTCCTCGGTAAATTTCCCCAGCTTTCTAATGGAATCATCAAGAACATTGAATCTCCAGTATTTCTACTAGTTTCAACTAAATTTAATTCCACAGAATCTTAAAATTCTCCCTAAATGTCCACTTTACTCCGCCCTTCTCAATTTTATTTTTTGTCAGTTGTCTGAAAATTAGAAGAGCCTTCTAATGACGAAGAGAGAGGCGTTCCTGAGCTATAAAGAATACGTGAAGCTATAAAAGTACATCACGCATCGAGACAGTCTTCCCAAAGACGAGTGTGTTGTTGTTGCTTCGGTGGCCCTTTCCACTGGAGTTCTCTTCTCGCACGTACCTGACCCATCTCTCCTCGTCTCCTGATGGAGTAGACTGGCCATGGGTCCCCCTTTATTCTCTACCCATATGCTTATACTGGATATATTCCCATATTATATACTCGAGACAGGAAAGACGGGTTATGATTCTTGGTGGAGAGTTCATAAAAATCGAATGGCTGTCACGCGATAAGGGTTAATGGAGCGGAGAGCTGAGAGAGCAATTCTGTCCCTACAACATGAGCTTTATTGAACTGAGAAATTTCTCTTCAAAATAAAGGTATGGTGCAACCTTGGACGTTAGTAACTCCAAGCAATTATCAGCTGATCCCTGTATCATAAATTATTCAGGAAAAAAGAGCAATCCACGAAAATGCATCATTTCGTAGAGATATTCAACATCATCAAATAATATATTATTTGTAAACTAAAGAAATCTGTTGGTAATTGATTTAATCCATTTTTGATGACAAACCACATGCGGGAGAAGCCCAACTATTGAGTTCAAGGGTGCGGTAATAACAGAGCACTTTGAGTATAAACGTCGTATGTAAACGATATAGAATCGTGTCCACTTAATCCAAGATACGGCTTCGTAAAATCTCCATGTCCCAACCGTGAATATCATTCACTTGTATCTCACAAACGATAATAATCTTTTTCTCCACGGTAATTTCATCGTCTCACACATGTCGCGCCGTATCCGGCGTATTCCCTGTGTATCCCAATGCAGAGAACTTTGGTATAAAGAAAGAAGTGAAATAACTGACTGAATAAAATTGCTTGGCCAAATTAGACACGAGATTTTTATCTAATCAGAGTAGATATTTATCAGCAATATCTCACCCCTCTACTTTTTCGATCGCAAACTTGGCCCTGACCACGCACACACACACATCCACCACAAATATTACCCTTGGGATGATATATATATATATAATACATATATATGGCGCTACCAATTACGCGCACGACCGTCACGGACGATATGCCTATCCGATTATTACGGCGTGTCGAAACACGCCCTCATACAAGAGGCCAATCAGTGCATCAGTGAGTGCAGCATGGAATGGAGGAACAAATATAAAATTACAATAAAAATATGATTTAATTGAATTTAACTGAAAAATTTCAATGCAAGCTGTTTTTGTTTTTTTACTCCTCATTCCGTTGAGTTTTTTCATTCATGTGTTTTTTTTTTCACCGAACGAGAGTGAATTTTTTCTCTCAATGTATCGAGACACATTTGAGGTTTTCCGGTGGCGACAAACCTCAAGAAAAGAAATCAGATATATATTGTTATAAAAAGAAGAATGACACGCGAGTATGTAAAACACAGATGGGCAAAAATCCTTTGAATTTTTGTTACATCAAGCAGGACAACAATTCAAAATTTCAAGGGCAATTTTTGGTCAACATCATTGACCACGAGACAATGTTATGGACACGCAAGGATTCACGTGGTTGGACATGAGACACAGTTTCGATTTAGTCACTGGGATTACTGTGAAGACACACCTGCTTGTATTCGATTGAATTTTCTTGTTTCAAAAGTCATTCAATAATTACGAAGAATGACAGGAAATTTTTCCAAGCATCTGCAGTCAAATGAAAAAAAAAAGCATGAGCAAAAGATTGAGGAATCAATAGACAAAGAGAATAATATATATATAATAATAATTCAAAAAATTAGAGATTCGTGAAAGAAGAGAGCCAAGGGGTCGATCGAGATTTCACAAATCTCACAAGAGTATCGACAATTTCAACTCACGCGCGTCTATATCAAACGACTTTGAATGAGGAATAAGCATATATATACAACGCCTTTCTCTCTCTTTCGACTTTATCATCAACGGGAAAAAACCTCCCCCTAACAAATTGAACACGGTTTAATCGTGCCATTGCATCAAGAAATCACTCTGAGAATTTTATTACCATTACAGATAAAATTGTTCCGTGTCCTTCGCCGACAAACATGCGCCTACATTTGCAAATTTTTTTTTTTTCTTATTCTTATCCAGACAATGTTAAATCGAAGTGGAGGTCTTTACGATGTCTCCAATTTTCCCCCGTTCAAGGAATTCATTTGCACAGAAAAATAACATTTAAGTACATGAGAGAGAAGCACCCTGAACATAAAATAAAAGCCCTATGGCTTTTTTTTCCAACATGATTTTTCAAGAGAAATAAAATCTTCACGAGAAAGAGAAAGAAAGAGACAAAGACAAGGAGACAGCTGTGACCGCCTACGGGGACAAAAGCCCTCTTAGCAAATGCACCAGTAACAAAACAATTGGCTCAGCGTGTTGTGTTGTATCACTGAGGAAAAGAACAACGCCAGTAAAGAAATAGGAGATAAAAGGAAGAGGCCGGCATTCATGGGGCCGTAAAAAGTCTCCGGGAATGTCACTGAATGATGGACCGAGGGATCGGCCCCGTCAGTAAGTAATTCTTCGGCAATTACATAATTACTGGATGCTTACCAAGAGAGAAAAGAAAGGAGTTAAAAATCCTTCCTTCCTTCCTTCTCTCTTTCTCTCTTCTCGCAAAGGAACGAAGACGCCTGGGTCGTTACGATATTTACTACTACGTAATGGCTATGCCCCTGCCCTCAAGAAAACTCCGCACGAGCGTGCAGACACCAGGCGACGAAGGCTCAACCCAGAGAGATAGCTGATGAAACAAGTAAAATGAAAATGAAAAGAGGTAAAATAACTGGGGAGAGACCCGGTTGTAAAGAGCGAGAAAAAGACCTGAAGGTCGTCGTGCTGCAGGTGAATTCCACTACTCACACAATCTATGATGCGTGTGCCTTCATTATTTATATTGCTCTAAAATTTAAACTTATTACTGCTCAACATCTACATTTATTTTCCAGTAAAGCACCATTTTCTAATTTCTTTTATGCACTTCTGCTATTTTCTAAATGAGGAATGAAAGGAAAAGGGATTGTGAAAATGCACTGTGTAAAGTCAAATTTTATATTTCATATTGTTTTTGTTGCATGCCAAACAATAATGACATGTATGATTGGAGGCGAGTAATACACGCGATTGCCTGGCCACTCGGTGAAAATAAAAGAATCTAAGGATTTGCGATGTTCAGCTTCATCCCCCGTTACTTCAATCCCAGGGCCCAGGTACTTTCATTTCTTTCCTTTTTTTTTGTTTTTATTTCACGAGATTATATCTTTTGAAGTGATATGTGATTACGAATTTGTAATTTTTACAACAACAATGAGTTCAATGTCTCGAATCTCATGAGTCCAAGCAGAATAAAACGACGCAGTAGGAGGAGTCGAGTAAGAAAAAAAAATAAAAAAAAAAGACAACCTAAAAAGAATAAAAAGTAAAGAAAGAAATGGGGGGGGGGGGATACTTGACCGTGGAATCTTCTAACGATGACTTTTGCACGGTCTGTGAACGTAGAATGAGATAGAACGAGATGAGTGGCCCCTCTCAGTTTGTGTACTGGGTGATCTCCTCCCCATTGCAAATATATATCGTGCAAAAATACTGTACGAACGCACGGGCCCTCTGCGTGACCTGTATTTAAGGTAGTTTCGCTTCTCTTCCAACCCCTTATACACAAGCGCAACCTTTTAATCCTTATTTGCAACCGTCCTCCGATTATTTTCCTCCCGCGTGAGATGGACCCAGTCTTGCACACGCAAACGTGAGAACCCAAATGCAAAGAATTTTTTTCCAAAAATCATTTTTCGGATGAGAAGAGAAAAGTGTAAAAATTTATTCCCACCATAGAGAGAAGAGTGGGGCAAAATGGACATTTTAATGCAACGGTTAGAGATAGATCTTTTTCGATAATTCTATTGAAAAGCTGAGGAAATTTCATCCAGAAAACGAGTGTCAGATGAATTTCTCTAGATTTTTTTGAAAATTCAATATTTTTTGGGATTTTTGAGGGCTAAAAGCCTTTGATTTCTTGAAAAGTCTCAGTTTTTTGCGAATATCTCTGGTTCTATTGGTCGTAGCAATTCGGGGTTGGTCTCAAATGAAAGGTGAGCTCATTTCCCATCGATTTATGGAGTTTTGAATTCGAAAATATCAATTTTTGCGATAGTTATAGGCCAAAAACTGTTTCACAGAACTGTTTTACAAAAATGCCCATAAATACCTTAAAAATCGATATTTTCAAATTGAAAACCCCATGAATCGATGGAAAATGATCTCACCTTTCACCTCCCATCGAAATTTTTACACTACGACTAATAGAACGGAAGATATCCCCGAAAAACTGAAAATTATCAAAAAAAAGGAAGAATTTACCCCTCTGAAGGGCTCAAGAAAGTCAAAATCGCCAAAAAATCAAAAAAATCTATTCCAGCACTTGTTTCGCGTCTAAAATTTCCTCAGCTTTCCAATGAAATCATCAAAAACAGTCTACCGCAAATATTTCTATCAATTTCATGAGTTTTCCATAATATTTGTCTAAAATATTAGATGTGTCCATTTTACCCCTGATGTCCATTTTGCCCCACCTCCCCCTGTATACCCAAGAATTTAATGAAAAAAATCATAGATGAGATTAGGAGAAAAATCTCTAATAAATAATGAGTATTTAATAAATTCAACAGAGCCAATGTTCATTTGAATTATGCCCATGTACACGTGCAAAACATCGCGCCTTACGTCTCGGTTACCACCCGAGATCTCTATTCGATACATTCGTCTTTATTTCTTTCTTAACTTATTTTCGTTTTAGTTGTTGCTTCCAACTGTTGGTAATCGGTCATCGGTAATAAATTTTGAAATAAATTGCCAAGAGAGGAGCCGCCAGGTTCAATACAGAATAACGTACAGACGACCCGCTGGAGAGAGATCCTCAAAGCAAACAACAATAATAATTATTCGATACGGGCAATAACTTAGATCCTCTCTCACCCTCCTCTTACCCTCAACCAACCCTGGATGGTTGGCTGGCTGGCTGGCTAGCTGGCGCTCTTCTTCACCTCCTTGTCTCTACGGTCAACCTCGACACCCTTTTATATACACGATGATTTTTTTCTCGTTTCATCTGTTATATTCTCTCTCATTCATCCAAATGAATAAGAGAGATGGAAAAAGATTAATGAAAATAAACAAAGTAAGAAGTTATACGGGCATGTAATATCTATAATGGTCGGCACGTTGTTCTACCCGAGTGGACCTGTCGGCTGAATCTGAATTAATGGCAACTGAGATTTTGCCAAAGTAAATGCATTTGCGCGACGAGAGTGGATTTCATCCCGGCAATAAAGAAAAAGGGGGTGGTTGCGCGCGCATGAGCAGTAGATCACCGCGTGAGCCTCACGATTTGCAATTTGTCATTTTTTTTTTCATCTAAATTCAGGATTCAATTAATCTTCATTTTTCATTGACAATAAATAATAGAAGAAGGATAGGAGAATAAATTCATTTTTTATTCGAAATAATTTTTGAGGAATTATTGTTTGGCGTTAGACACACACGCATGGCGCCGGTTAATCATTGACTGATTTCCATACGAGCTGGCAGAGAGAAGAAAGAAGGAGAAAAGCCTGGAATGACGGTAATAATAGGTGGAATCAGAGGGGCAAAGAGAAGGGGGTAAGAGGAGGGGGAGGGGGATGGAACGGTTCCTCCCGCTGCTAATTAAAAAATTCACCGGTTGAGAATACATTATGAGGGGAAATTGGTCCCAGTTTGAATGTCTGTGGGTGTGTGTGTGTGTGTGTAGGATTAATGTGAGCGTGAATAAGCATGCCAACTAAACTCTATACTGTGACGAGGTTACGAGGAGAGGACGCGCCCACCAACAGTCGATTTGACACTTCATTATTCGCCTGGCTCTCTGCTCAGGGCCCAAGCTAACCTGTCATTAAAATGAGATTAGTCGGGTTATCGTAAACTGACCGAGTCGGTGAGAATTCGTTGATCGTATATGGGAGAGTCGTTAACTCGACGACATTTTCATTATTCATTTTTTTTTTCTTCAAATTCTACATTCATTGAATCCAATTATTATTCAATAATAAAATTAAAAATTATTTTTCAACGAATAAGATCATAAATCAATTCTCTCTTTTCCTCTCTCACTCTATCTATCAAGACTAGATTCTTTCAAGTGTTCTCTATATAATCGCCTGTTATCAGAGGAACGCAGCGATGCCAGAATTTCAATAGGTCGAGTTCTGCGTCTTGGCTAGTGAATGCTATTTGTGTACTCAGCTTGTTCAATGCAGCAGTACCTGTAGCATTGCAATATTCAATCGCAATGGTATCCAGTGCAGTGTTTATGCGAAAAAACTTTGAACTCTTTATAAAATTCTATACTTTTTTTCGCTGGGCTCAATATTTCAATAATTTGAAAAGTCAATTTTATCAAAAGCCATAATTTCTGATGCACTCGATTTACTTAATGTTCTTTATAATTATTCATTATAATCATGTAAAATCTCTTTATTCTGTCAAACTACATTATTATGAAAGGTATTACTAATCCAAAGCATACAATAATTCACAAAATTACTTTAATAAATGTAAAATGTATTACTTTCGACTTCATGGGCATTTGTTTTTGTTAAAAATAAATCTATTTATCTATTTTAATTATATAATAATTTGAGAATTTACTCGAATAGTGCTGTTACTGGTGGTTTTTTCCCATTGAGAATTCAGTTGAAATACAATCGGTAAATCGAACGTGATTTTCACGGGGCATTAAATCCCAAAATGCGTATAATACGTGCCTCTATAACATTCGCATGGCTGGCCAATGCATAAGAGTGTACCTATGGCCAAAAGCATCGTTTCAAATTCAGTGAAATCTTGCGAAAACCGATGAGGGTGGACTGTTTTCATCCCTCCTCTAGCTCTTACTGTTTTAACTCAAGTACATACTAGACATATATTGACTCCTGACGAGAGGGGGGAGGGGGGAGAGGTACCACTATGCGCATACGTAATGCTCTCTCGAATTTCTCTCACGTATATAAACTCTCGACGTATATGGTAATGCTGCCACTGTCCAGCTTACTGAGGATAAGTGTCATGATTTTCAACGGTCAACTCTATGTTTCAAGACTAACACAGACTATTTTACCTCACGAAATTTCCATTTCTCTGTTTAACATATTTCTGGCACGAATAAAAGAAAGGAGACGAGACAAAAAGAAGAAAAAAAAGAGAATTCAGAGGAGAAACAAAATAATCGCCACCTGTAAAAATTATTCCCTTCATTTTTCTTCGGCCTACATGTAACAAAATATCTCTCTTTTTCTTTTTTTTTTCTTTTTCGTCCACTTGCAGTGAAAGAAAAAAGCGTCCAAGTGATCATAAAATTGTTGGCAAATGCTCGGTCCGAGATGGCTGGTCGCGCGAGTGGTAATTTTTTTATTTTCCGAAAATGAGACTTTACTACCTTCCACAAGGGCCCAACGAGAATGCTCCTTTGTCTCTTTATGGTCTGAAAGTCAGTCCAGTATCCCAACTCTTCTTCTCTTCTACTGCAGTGTAGGAAGAGAAGAAGTTGAGATGTGATGGGAAAAGAGAGAAGAGGAGGAGGAGGAGGACGTGAGAAAGCAAACGAAAAACTTTGAGAGAGAGAGACAAACAAAGACAGAGGAGAAAGAGGGAGGCTGGCCTCGAACGCCCCCAGGATGCGAACAAGTCCAGAAACACCAGACATCCACCAAGAATATAATAATAACGAGTTTTGCGCTCTTGTCGCTTCTCTTAAAGCCGTAAAAACTCACCCCTTCTCTCTCCCTCTCTCTTTATATCCATACGTCAGCGAATCTCTCACTAGAGCACATTCAAACACCAGAGAAAAAAAAAAAGAAATCACAGAGAAAATAGCATTGAAAATTGAGTTTTTTCCAATAGATGAAAGATTATCGGGCAACAATGAATATATTTTCACACAATTTAGAATAAGAATCATTCTGACTTGCACTAGATTCTAATCTTCACATCACACACACACACATATCTTCTCAGCGTTAAATCGCGTGCTGCCAGAAGTTTTGGTACTCGATAGAGTACCTCGGGCACAAGATAAGAAAGTTCGGTACAACCCTGAGCCAAATGATGCTCTACATGGTGAAAAATAAAGTAAAATGGACCCCCAACGAAATTTTCAGAGATCTCGAATATATATATGTTTCAAATTGCTGAACAACTAAAGAATTTATCCTCATAAAACATTGAAAAATGAAGAAAAACATGAAAAAAATTTGAAAGACATGTTATTCTTGAAAAAAAAAAGATAATTCTAGTGTAAAGAAGATTGCGTGCTGGCGTTAACTTTCCACACTGTATTTCCCTATGTTATTTTTCGTATACTCTTTCTGCCCATTCTAGAAATTTTTTTTTTCTTTCCTTCGTTTCTTTCCATTTGTTTTTAACCCCCTGTAAAACTCATCGCGACGCATTACCAGATTGGTTCTCATGCACAGCGGTTACCATTCACTCGATTCTTTACATTCATGAATACTTTTTATATGCCTGATTTGACTATGCGAAACACTCTACTATTCACACGCTATCTCTCCACCTTATTCGCACGATTTTATTTGCATTGATTGGAGTGGGCTTTTTCGACTCTTCATTTTCATTACCTTTATACTTTGCCTTTCTTTCTTTTTCTTCCTTTAATCGAATCTTGTAAAGTTGAAGTTGCACTTGAAATGTTAATTTCTTTCTGATTCATTATCAATTAACTGAAAAGTTTGATGAATTTATTATTTCAAAATTCTCTACATTCGTCGCTAATTATTCACTAATTAATTGCTCATTGATGGAGAATTATTATTGTTTTGCGAGAATTAATTTTTCACTCAATAAAAGCGCAGTTTCAATATGAATTAGTCATTGTCAAACTTCAATGATATATGTACGAAGCTTGGGAAAATATTTGATAAAATCAATCGATAAGAGATTAATGTTTACATCAGCATTAGTAATCATATATTTAATCCCCACCCATGATTATTATTAATCCATAATTGACGTTTCAAGAATCAATCTATATATATATATATATGTTTGAGCGTGAAAAAATTTGATTAGCCGAGTTTTTCCATTGTATAACGATATTATATATAAATTATTCATCTCAGAGTCTTGCGGTGAAATATATTACATGTTATGAGTTACGGGTTACCGGTCAGTTCGAGTCTGTCGATGTGATTAATGGATTGACCACACAATGTATAAGCCAGAGGCTAAATGAAAATATGTGGAATAAAGTTACGTAGATTATTCACCAACTAAAATGTGTATGAATTTCACAGAACAATTGTCTCGTCTGTAGTGGATAAATTAAAAAAAAAAACAAGTATTGTTCTTCGACAATATCCATGTATTCAAAGGAATATACAATCCAGTTTATGAGATAATGATCACCAGTAATTTCCTCGATAGAGATTAATGTGTGAATTCAAGCTGTTTCAAATTTTTCCGATTTAGCAATTGCAACCGTCTTCACTTATCACATTACAACCAGGCAATGCTGGATATTTCTTCATTCTCAATAATTCACTCTCGAGTCTCAGTGCTGAAACATCGTTAAAAGTCCTCTGAATTTTCCTACACAGCTTTGATCTATGCATGATCATCTGCATTTTCTTTTCATTAAATTCTTTCGACTGTTCCTCAACTGCAAGATCCCTCTTCAGCTCCATCTCCCATCTATCAACATTCATCTTTGTAATTTTCTTATCCAATAGGGCATTCTCTTCCTTCTTGGCTTCAATCTGGTTCTCAAGAGCTTCTATCTTCAAGATCCAATCGTTGAGCGATTTTTCCACGATTTTCTGCATTGCCTCAATTTGTTTCTCCAAGTCTTGAGTAGTTTTCCCTTCTGTACGACCTAAAGCCTGGTTTCTCAGATATTCCTGCATTCTTTTTGTCACCAAGATATTTTTGATCTCCTTCAACTCTTCTTGGAGATCCTCAATCTTCATTTTTAGAGTCTTGTGTTCCCACTCTTTGGCCAATGTACCCCTCTTGAATTCCAACAAGCTCTGCATTGCCTTGAGCTTCTCATCTCCAGCTTTCAATATGTCCTCATTCATATTCTGCACTATTTCAATTGGTATCAATTTTGAATTCTCAGTTTCATTCCTCTGGCCACGAAGAAGAATTTCCACTTGTCCCATCTTCAGTACCAACTGTATTTCCATGTCATTGACAAAATCCGAGTGATCATCA
This sequence comes from Aleiodes alternator, assembly GCA_963921955.1. NCBI lineage: Eukaryota > Metazoa > Arthropoda > Insecta > Hymenoptera > Braconidae > Aleiodes > Aleiodes alternator. Next base: position 12,288,723 of record OY998104.1, on the reverse strand, counting down.
GTTGCTTTCTTCAATTCTACACCCAAGTTCACCACTTCTTTCTTACACATTTCAATTCTTCCATTATTTTCAGCAATAAATTGCTCAATTTCTTTAATTTCAATGGAATTGGCTTTTAATTTGAGCTCCAATTCGATTTTCTGTCGTCTAATTTTCACCAAGTGCTCCCAGTGATGCAACTGTACTGTTTCGGGCAAATTTTCTGGTTGAATATCTAGAGCATGGAGATTAGTATGATAATTCTTGTAATCCGATAACAGTTGAACTGATGCATCACGAGTTACAATGCACTTTGCTAGTACATAAAGATCCCCTGCTGTTCCAATTTTCAATACTATCTTGGGTCTTCTCTTGTACTGTTTCTTGAGAAATTCTAAAGTTGTCTTACCCAATGATGGAAATTCTACTTTGAAATTCTTCTCCTGCTTGTCTTTATTCAGCAAGACATCACGTTGTGATTTTAGGAGAGCAAGTTGGTCATGTAGAGGTTTAGTCAGTGACTTGATTCTCTCCATCTGTGATTCTTGCTCAGATATTTCGCCTCTGATTTTATTTTCTTCATGAAACATTTCCATTCGCTGAAAAGCTCTTGAATATCCTCGCATTCGTAACAAATGTAGCTGAAGAATTGCTGATTCTACTCGCATTCTTGTTTGAAATAAGTCCTTGAGGGTTGTATTGAATCGATCAACTGTCTCCTGGAGACTTTTCATTTTCTTTTCATAAGTGGCTTCCAGAATTCCCCTGTATCTTTCTCTTTCTCGCATTAAATTCTCCACATCTCTTTCGTAGGTCTGGATCATTATAATTTCGTCTTTAGTGTAGTCTTGAGGCTCTTTTGTTTCCATGAATTCAGGTTTGGGGATATCTTTCTTTATTATGTCCTCCCAACGAACTTCTAGAACACCGTCCATCATCTCCATCAGTGCTCTCCTTCGAAAATCATCGGCCAGCATCAATTGCCTCAGTCTCTCTTGCTCTTCAGCTTGTTTATTCAGAATTGCTTGATGGGATGGCGAGATGTATGGTGATACTGGTACTTCATCATCAGTCACTGTGATTATTGATTCTGGTTTCTCTTTGTAAGACCATTCAGGTGCAATAGGAATATCAGCAACTGAACTGTCAAACATCAAACGTAATTCCGAATCTATAAAGTGAATGTGCGAAACAGTTTCCGTAACTGAGTGCATTGCACGCTCTTTCAGGGCAAATGTGTCATTGAATAATTTATTAAAGTAATTCTTCAAGTTCTGGGCATCAGTCATGAGGAAATTGTTGATTCCAAGTAATTGAGAAAAATTGTACTGCTTGAATTGACAGAACTGACTCGTTGCTTCGATGAATTTCGACGTTGTGATACCTAACCAAGGATTAAACTCATGAGAAAGAATGCCATATTGATAAAAGTTGACTCACCTGAAGCTGCTTTCACTTCTTCCAACTTTTCTGCTTCAGCAGCCTCATCCTCGTCCTCAAGAATACTCTCCATGATTGTCTTTTCTTCTTCCTCAGTCGGTGAATATTTTTCTTTAAACAGAGAATATTTCTTCACCTCTGAATCAGTTATCAAAGATTTCGTCTCCAATTCAGTAAAGGATTCCAACCAACGAGCCATTTCTTTTTCATGAGGATCTTGAGAAACACTAGGAAAATTAAGTACCTCTGTATCTCCAAAAATAGCAAAGATAGACTGTTGCTTAACTTTCTGTGGATCCCAGAATTTCATTTTTATCCAATTCGCCACTTTCTCCATTTCTGCACACTGAAATTCCCCTTCAAGTCGCGTCTCTTCACGCTCTTCCTTGGCTGCCTTCATCTTTTGTTCTCTTCCAATCATATCGAGATCAAACGCAGAAATTGGAAGTCTCTCTTCCTCAGGAAGTTCTTCATTTTCATCCAATAATTTCGTCACTTGTTCTTTAATTTTCTCAAAGTCCTCTAGAATCGCCACTTTAACATGTCTAAATTCCTCCTCTTCTTTCAATTCTCTCTGCCTAGTCATCCAGTCTGTCCAAGTTCTCGCACCACTTTCCTCTGGTGGAATACTTTGACAACTCTGTTGAGAGAGCATTTCCCTAATCACAGGATTTAATTCTGAATAATCAAATTCAATGATTTCCTCGATTTTCCTTTCATCTGATAAAATTTTATCAAAATCAATTGATGGCTTTGTTTTTTCATCATTAAATTGTAGCCTCATACAAACAAGAGATCCATCACTGCCCAAGGCAACAATCAATTCACTGGAAAGATTCACCATTGCTCTAGCTACACCGTAATCCATCCTGTGATGTGCATTAACTGATACCGAGAATTGTGACGTATTAAAGTCCTTTATAATGCCAACAAATCCATCCAAGCCATAACTAACGATCCAATTACGATTAGTGTAAACTCTTATTGCACGTACTTGATGAGGCGATTGTATTGCATTCTTCAAACAAATTTGATTCTCTTTTACTTGGAAATTGTGGATTTGTCGGGAAGAATACTGGGATGCTATTATTGTCATTGGCTCGAGGCCATAATGAAAGTGATCGTAAGGACCTGGCAATTTTAAAACTGCTGCAGGATCTTTTACATTGCTATCGGTCGGTGATAATTTATAAATTAGAAGGCAATTACCCGTAACTGCTCTCTTAAATGGAAGTATCACCATAACAATCGTCAAGACATTGTTTGAATCGAAAAATACAATATCAAGGACTCGGTGATCCGTTTCAATTTTTCGAACTGTAGAGAACGACTCGTCTATTGCCGTGATACAGTGAAAGTTACCATATCTCTTCCTCCCAGTAATTGAATGTCTATGAAAAAAGAATGTACTTTACTATTTTCATAATTAAATATCATCAAATAATTTATACGGACCTACCGCATTGAGAAAATTTAATGAGATCCAATTTTTCATTGTCAAAGTTATATTTACACAAAACTCTAGGACTCTTGAAGTTGTAAGTTGTTACTAAACAAAGTTCACCAACTGATGTAGAAATTGCGATCAAAGGATAATCCGGATGAGATACCAAGTACGAAATTTTTCCTTCCACATCTAATATAACATTTCCAACTTCTTGGCCATTATGAGAATTTATTATTTTTATATTTTCAGAGTCTTTCATGGCTACTAAATGATGGCACCATGGATAAATGAAATCTAGGAATTCAAATGAACTACCATAATCGAATATCTTTTCAACTTTTGGACAAGTCTCTTCTATTGCCAAATTCATTCGCATTATGATTCCTTCATGAGTGAAGAAGAATAATTGATTTTTCATGAATGGATGTGCAGAAAGGATATATGGCTTCATTGGTGTCTTGATGTACCACTGTTTGCGCCAATTATTTTCCTTCATTTTTTTGTAAAATCTCATTTGACAGAATGTTGTTTTTAGCAGTATTCCATCGTTGAACCAGACAACAGCAGGAATTTCATAATCCAAGCACGTAGCACATCTCTGTGAGAAGATAATGCGATGCACTTCTCCGCCATGTTTGTTGCAGAGGTAAACGTGGCCAGACTCATCGACAATGGCTAGAATAGGCTCCTGAGGATCTGGTGACCAATCAATGTGTGTGGGAACTGCTTTTTTCGGTAGAATCACTTCTTCATTGAGAGATGAAGTAGAGTTGGCTATAATCAACCAAATGAAGAGCCTCCCAGAGTCTCTTCCAAGCTGGCCAATCAATGGTGGCTTACTCTTGGATATTCGTATCATCTGACCAGAAAGATCATGGATGCAAGTGCTGATTGAATGAAGCTGTTTTCCTGTTCTCCAGTTCCAAAGAATCAGACAACAGTCTGGAACTGATGCCAGGGATATCAGAAATTCAGTTGAGGCAAAGGCAACAGCCAAGTAGCCATTTTTCGATCCTCCAGAGCATTCAGATATCATTTCCATTCTCGGATAAGTAAATAAGAGAATTCTCGGATTTTCACAGCACTCGGAGAATGCAATCAAGTGCATTTGCAAGTGTGAAGAGAGCAAAGATACTCCATCAATTGATTCAGGGCATCTCCATAAAGTCTGAAGACTTTTAGCACAATTAAAAAAAACAATATGAGTACCAGAACTCCATGCCATTACATCTCTATCAATCCAAGTAACTTCTGAAATTTTTCCACCACGAATCCATGCTGATTTCCACTCACTTTGCATAGTTTTTATCAATCAAACTTTACTACACTATTTTCCCTACAGGTTAGAGAATCAAAGACAAAAGACTGTGGAAAATAATAATTCATTTCATCAATTTTACTTGATATATCAAAAAGCGATTAGTAGACACGCATATATATATCGGTGGTTCTCAAGTTGCCTCTCAAGACCCCCAGTAGAGTGGCATGATGAGGTCAACCAGCAGGGAGTATAACCAACGAGTGAAGAGATGATCAAAGACGTTATCTTTAACCAACTTTTCGTGATATATCCATACCGTTTGAATTTATAACCTCAACCATCGTTGATCTCTCACAATCTAAACCATCTAACTTATAAGATAATAAAAAGCCGATTGATTTAGAAAATGAAGAAGAAGGAGGGAGAGGATAGGGGAGCCCTATTAAATTGATATCACACTGTGAATTTAGTATTTGCATAGTGTAGTAGTAGCTTTATCCAAATGGATAATCGTGTTTCAATTAATTTCTGTGAAATTAATTGAGCCATATACAGCCTTATAATTATTCAGCCATTTCATCTTCAATTCCTGTAATATTATTCTCAAAAATTGTAAAATTGTTGAAACGCTCAATGCATCAGCGAAGAGAGTGTGGGAAAAACGTCTCCCTCTCAAGTTTATAACGTACGAGTAACATTTAATCAGCGACCAGAAGAGTTGTATATATACCCAACTGGATAAAGAAGGTATATGGTTCGGTTAGTTTTTGCCTGGTTGCAGCACAAAGAGAGATGGTTGCTTGGAAATTGGCGCCAAATTAGTAAGGAGGACGAGGCGCGGGCCTTATCCACCTTATTCTCTCTTCCCCCTCCCCTCCCCTTCCCCCTTCATCTCTCAACTGAAACTCCACTTTTCTCTACATATACTCCTATATACTCCGCCTTGGGCTGCGTGACGCGAGACATTAAAAGTAACCTCTGGCTCTCACGTGGCATCAACCCCCTCCCATTTTCTACTCTCATACCTTCAATTCATACCAGTATTTATCTGGACCCCCAACATGCACCATCACTCAAAAACAAAGTATTGCCAGGGTCTTTTTCTCTCTCCAAAGTACAAATCAATGGAAAAAATTAATATGACATTTTTTTTCTCGTCGATTTTCTCAGTAGTTGGGAATAAGGACAAGTGCCCAGAAGTTAAATTAGATGTCTCATCGTGAGGAATCCAAGAGACAAAAAAAAAATCTACCGACCGATGTTTTTGTTGAAATTCATTCCTTTCCCTTTTTTTTTTTTTTTTTTTTTGTAAAATAGTTCCTGGCACGGCAGCTGCATTTTTTTGAAAACCAAAAACCTGGTGCTTGGTTGCATGTGTCCTGAATTGCCTACATGGGAGATTATAGATGCGTCCCGGGCGATCACAGACAAAACGTTTATATCGGCTAAACGCCAAATTACTCTGTGCTTCTCTCATCCCTCGAAAAAAAAAAAACACCATAAAAAATAATAACACGCTATACACACGATTAGAGGATTTTATCTTTCTTTCACAAGCATTGAAGCGAGTGAGATAAACTATAGATAGATGGATCATTTTGAATTGTTCTAAATTACAGAACTTTTGGAGTGGACGTACTGATAGATATTATTTACATGAGAAATTGGTAGAAATGGACATATCGTCCCCTTAGTAACAGATGGTCTTCAGTGCCAAAAACTCAAGAATGAACAAACCACTGCCAAAATTTATTTTATGACATTCTGGATATTTTTTTTTCTATGAATCTTTATAGAAAAATCATGTAACTACCAATGTAAAAGTGAAAAAACCTCATCTCCCATTTGCGTCTCTTCGCTTTTACTATTTTTTAATACAGGAAAAAATTTTAAATGCTCTCATGTCTATTTATTCTGAAGCTTTTTTAATATTGGGGAAAGTGAAAGAAAATGGACATTGGCATGAAACGGCTGGAGATAGGTCCTTCCTGATGATTTCATTGAAAAGTTGAGGAAACTTGTATTGGAAATCATGTGTCAGAAATGATTAGATAACAATTAATTAATTAATTTAATAGACAACAACTTACCTGTATCCATTTTGCCCCACCTTTTCCTAAATAAGTAGTCCACCATAGCATGCGTTATTCACCATTTCTTGCTACCAGTAAGAACCACTAAAAATAATAAAAGACGCATGTGTTATTTATAATTTTTTTCTTTGATTCATGTAAAGAATGCCCATGAGATATCCATTGGAGTAGAAAAAAATAGCTCTTGACCTTTTTGTTTTTGAAAAAATCACTCACCTTTCACGGAATGACTCTAGTTCTATCGGTCATAGCGACATGGAATTGTTCTCAAATAAAAGGTGAAATAATTTAGCACCGATTCAAACATACTCATTGAGGCGAAACAGATTTTTTCCAAAAACGGAAGGAATAGCTTTTCAAATCTTGGGTGAGAGATTTGAAATTCCAAACAAATGCAAAAAATAAATCATGATACACGTTTTCTAGAAGAAATTCTCACATCCTCTCAATGGAATCACCGAAAATATCCTGTCTTAAGAGGTTTGATTGATTTCAAGTGATTTGCCTTACATAAAAGATGAAATTGATTGAGGTATTACTAAATTAATGTATTTCTTCGATTGATAAAAAGGCGAAACATTATGGCCATGTGAATATTTGCGTACGATAAAGGAATTATCATTCTCATTCATTGCAGAGACAAGAAATCTCTCATAGAAGTAACAAACATGAATTTAGTGGAACGAATTATGCTTGAACCGTATTAGAATGAATTTAGCTCTCTGCCCGAGGCTAATTCTCATTGCTCTTTCACATGATTCCACGTTACAATAAGGAGAAATATTAAAATAGCGATTATCATATTAGTTGTGTTCCAGTCTCTGCAAATACATCCAGCAAATTTTATTTATCTTGTGAATTTTTTACTTATTAATTCTCTTCTCTCTTCCCTCTTTTATTTTTTTTTATGTATAATGAAATGTCTAACGACTGGACCACACAGGATTACGCGTGGATATCTTTTGTATAGAAGATGTAACGTCAATTAGAGGCGGTCTTCTTGGACTCTAACTCTGTCCTCGGGCAAAGTAATGCCAGGACATCAAATTACATCCCGTTTTATATGTGTATGGTTTATTTTTTCGAGGCTCGTGGTGTTTTTTATTGGTGGGGTACTATTAGGGAGCCAAAAGAGCCGCCGACCAGTCAAAATAATGTTGACACAATGACGCATTAAGGAACTACTGAGATAAATTTTTCGTACCTCTAATAAATGAATATATGTAAGAACGTGGGGCAAAATGGACATTGTCATGAAAATATTAAAGATGGATTTTTTTTAATGATTCCATCGGAAAGCTGAGAAAATTTGAGTCGGAAAACATGTACCAGAATTAATTTTTCTCAATTTTTTGAGAATTCGATAATTTTGGCATTTTTGAGGGATAATCGCCTCTCGATTTTTGAGCGAATTCAGTTTTTTTGGAATATCTCTGGTTCTATCGGTCATAGCGACCTGGGGCCGAGTTTGAACGAAAGGTGAGATCATTTCCCATCGATTTATGAGGTTTTGGATTCAGAAATATCGATTTTTTACATAGTTATAGGACAAAAACCGATAATCATAATTTTTCACAAAAATTCCCATAACTATCTAAAAAATCAATATTTTTAGATTTAAAACTCCATGAATCGATGGGAAATGATCTTACCTTTCATTTAAAATCGGTCCCAGGTCGCTACGACCAATAGAACTAGAGATATTTCCAAAAAACTGAATTTGTTCAAAAATCGAAAGGCGATTACCCCTCAAAAATGCCAAAATTATCGAATTCTCAAAAAAAAAAAAAATTAATTCCGGTACATGTTTTCCGACTAAAATTTTCTCAGCTTTCCGATAGAATCATTTAACAAAATCCATCTCCACTATTTTCAGCCATTTGAAGATTTTTTTCATAATATGTGCATAAAAACTCAAATGTGTCCATTTCACCCCTTATGTTCGTATTGCCCCATCTTCCTCTAGTTATTTTTTTTCTGCTGAGTCAACTAATGAAATCATAATCATTTCTAACATAAAATAATAAAAAATTCCGACCAATTGTTGATTCAATCATAAAATTATCCACTTGAAAGTGATTTGAAATGTTCAATGTGTGGATATACCACCATATTGATTTGAAATGTTGAATATGAAGATCCTCTCAAAAGAGATTAACAATTATTTTTCTCTTCAATACGAGATAATAAAATGGGAGTATCGCTGAGTATTCATGGGGGTAAATTTCGTTTGTCATTAATACACGGCTGGAAAGCCATTAATAACGCTTTAATGAGGACTCGTGACCCAGCACCACCCCTTTCCCCTTCCTCTTTCAGCCCTATCCTCTGCAATACATGTCTCGTTTTCAAAATGTATACAGATATATACCGATGAGGCATCCGAGCTCCCAACTTTGGCCAAGTGCACAAACGATCCCATACATGTTACTTCATAACATATCACGTATAGACTTTCAACGACGTGTGTCGATTATTATCCAGTGCACACATGTGGATAAATTAATATGCGTAATAACACAAGCAATGGAAAATATGATAAAGAAAGGGAATGAGGAAAGAAGAGACAAGTAATGATACAATTAAAGATCATATTTCATAAATCGGAAAAATGAAAGAGCGAAAAATAAGGCAAATGTCGTAATTTTCTCATTAATGATGCAATTTTTTTTTTCAGTATTAATATTAGTATTTTCCATTGCCTGTAAGTTATTGCACAGACGTGTCACTCTTTCCCACTTGAAATGGCAAAATTACCCATCTAGAGAAGTGCATCAAGTCAAACACAATGTTTTTTTCTCTCCTCCTCCTCTACACCAGAAGAGAAGCATAAAAAGGCATAAAAAAACAAGGTATTCGTGATTTCAAGGTAGAAAATAGTTTGAAAGGTGCTGCAGAGGTTTTAGCGGTCGCGCGTCCACGTCGACTGGACTATAATTAAATGAGAACCTCTGGATACGAAACGCAGGAACGCCCACGCCATGCATCAAGACCATGACGTAGATAGGTAACGCTGGCTGCAGATGGAAAGAAGATGGTCCTCGAAGATATAACCCAAACACCCCCTCACTCCCTCCATCTCACTCACTCTCTGCCTCTCTCTGTCTGCTTCATGTTTTTTCGTTTTTTCCCTCTTCCACACTGTATACCTTTCAAGCTGTGGTATAGGGTCAGCTATCTCGCGCGACCCATCTCCGCCTATCCAATCACACACTGCACCCCGCGTATGGCACGCAAGCGATAATACACGTTGTCCCAATTATCCTCCAACACGACAGGGGCCCCATACTACTACTTCTTGCCCGTGAGAGTATTTTCAGCTCCTCCCCGTTTCTCGCTTCGGTTTTCTGTAACCTCATACCAATATCCTCCCTCTTCACTCCCCCTCTCCCCTTACCTCCCCAAAGCATTACCTTCCACCTTCCTCCGAGATACATGTTTTTCTTCCTTCTTTTTATTTTCTCATCTTTTTTTTTTGCTGCTTATTTATTCTTTTTTTTCTCCCCCTCATTTTCTTCATCCTTTTGTAAACAAAAATTGAGAAATCCTGGAACACCCACTGAGGTGAAAATCACGATTTAGTGATATCTAGGGAAGAATTTCTATGTAATTTATTGTATCACCTTTTCTTTATTGTCAATTATACTCATTCACTTGCCAGCTCTATTCATCAGCAATAATTTCAAGGAAATTAAGCATTATATAGTATCATGCTTCATGGATTATCTGATGAGAATATCTCTCTTTTTTCTTTTAAGTTAAAAAAAAACATAATGTGAAGAGAGTTTGGTATGACCAATGAAAATTTGAGGGATTTAAAAAATGATTGCAATTGGAGTTGGCTGGTTCAGGTTAGTTCACTTGTTGTACAAGTTTCCACCGGTAAAACACGTTTGTCACAACCGTCAGCCAATTATCGAGACTCACGATGGTGGATAACCACGCCTCTGTCCTCGTATACGACCAATCACAAGTGTCTCCCACTGTGCCAACGACATTCTCGGTTTTCAACAGAGTGAACCAGCCCGCATATATATATCCCTCTCTCTTTCTTACACAGTGCTGACTGCTGGCGTGTCGCCCTTGGCTAGAAATTCCCGGCAGCTCCACCCGCAATTCTACAGGGGGATGGTGGGCGGAACGATCATAGTGTCCCACGTTTTGTCAATTTCATATTTTTTCCACGTTCTCCAGCTGTCCTGAGGGGTGTAAACCCCATCTGTTCCACATATATCTGATTGCTCTGATCCATCATCCTCGTATAATTGCTAATTTCTTCAATGAAGAATGAAAATTTCATGGACAATGACATTTAGGACCAGTGAGAAGGACAATGTGGTGACAAAACCGCCTCGACGAATCAGCGTCGTCGCATTGGTAAAGAAGACACAGGGGTAGAGTAGATAAGCTCTAGGAAGGCGCAAGCGCTCACAGGAGGGACCACTGGACACCCCGGCGACACATCGATCCATGGGGCTACCTAGTTCTCCTCTTTCTCCTCGTCTTCTCTGCAAGCACCCGGGTCTTCATTCGTCCTCCATGCCTCCTCTTTTTTTCCCCATTCTCCAGCGCATCCCAGGTCGAATGGCTGCCTTTTCTTTCTCCTTTTTTTTCCTCTCAGTTGAGAAAGAAAAATGAAAGAGCTGGATCAATGATCAAGTGGAAAAGGACAAGATGGTAAAGTCCATTCCTTATATTTTCTGGAAAATATATCGTGGTGAATAGAAAACTATCGAGTATCCAGCTAATGAGAGAACTGATAGTCTTCTCCTGATGTAAATATGCAAATTCAAACAGGGTTCCATCCCATCTTTTTCTTTTTCTGCTTCGGGGTCATCATACTGTAGCAAAAGGTCATACACAGCACAGGAGACAGTGTCCAATGAAAACGGCAAGGTCTCACGCCCAACCGTATCGATTCGAGTTACCCAGGAGAGTGTTCTCTGCACAGGGTTGATGGTAGTAGTGTGTATCCAGAAGGGGGTGGCGTACAACGGAGAAGAGAAGGAAGGAAGGAAGACAGCCACAGAGGTGGGCACTGGCCGACAGGCTTACTCGCGTCTCACGGACGACAAGGGGGTGATATATTACCACAAACTACCAACCCACCCCATCATTCTCTCTCTACGTCTCTCTTTCTCTCTGTTTCTCCACTCGCTCACTCCTTCAACCACGACTGGAAGCCCCACTATCGCGCACTTGAAACTACCCTTCTTCCCTTCCTCCCCCCTGCCTCCCCCCTTTTCCTCTCACTTTGTGTGCCACACTAACGCGGTATATGCCTTTATTCGAAGGAAGATCCATCTCCATAATGGCCCCCACGCCTCCGGCCTTCCCATACGCCACATCTGCATTGTATATAACGTGTTGTACGTATAACCAACTCATCCACATAAACCTTCTACCAAGGAGTCTCTTGTGTATGTCTGCCAAAGCATTCTCTCATTATGTATCCGCTAACAATCCCAATGAGACTTTTTTTTTAACTCACTGAGATTCACCACGAGATGAAATCATGAATTTTTCAAACTTTTTCTATTTCCAGGGAAACGAAGTGTATTTTTTTTTTGCCTTTCCTAATAATCTGTCCAGACCTTAATTTTGGGTTTAAAAAGGTATTTGCAAGTTAAATAATAGCACGACTTGTGTCTTCTCCGAAGGACCCAGAGTCTAGTGTCCTCCAGAAGAGAGAAAAAAAAAATATATATATATATGGGTAATAGTATATATTCTTGTATATGATCATCTCTATACCACCTGGTTCTCACGCCACAAACGTGATTTCGTGATGCGTCCCCTTCGAGCAACGCACACACATTTATAAAAAAAAAAAAAAACGTAGAGAGGCCACAATCTTTGCTGACAGGAGTCAGTAGAAGGATTCATCGGTAATTTCCGTGTGGAAAATAAAAATAAAAAAATAAAAATAAATGAACCAAAAAAGAAAAGAAATCTTACAAGGATATAACTATTGGGCCAATAGCGTGTCACGAATGTAGCGTGCAAAAGAAGAGGCTAAAGAGGAGAAAGAGGAATGGGATTAACTCCCTCGTGAAAAACATCACAAGTGTCCCCTTTACCGACGACCGTGAAGGGCCCCCCTTCTTCCCCCGATGTTCTTCGTCTAAATTTTCGTTATTTCACGCAAAGCCAGAAGAGCCCTTCTTCAGTTTCTCCCTTTCGGTTCTCACGAAATTCTTAGTTCTTTTTCTTTTCAACACTAGAATTTCTGCTATTGGAATCTAACACTAATTCTTTTTAGCAAAAAAAAAAACAAAAAAACATTCTCCCATCCATTTCAATAAGTAGGAATCGAATTTGTGCACTTCAATGAATTGAATTAAATAAAAAATTTCAAGTGTCTGATCATCAATGACCATTTGTACTTGACACTTCTTAACCATGCCAATAATTTGTCAAATTTCTGAATGCCAGTGAGAAAGTATTCCACAGCATTTCTCTGGATTATTCATTGAAGACAAAAAAAAATCCCTTAAAAGCCCCCCTACAGCTACATGAAGAAACCATGTAAGACTATCGACCATCAATGAACAGGATGATTCAATGAAAAATCTCTTATAATACTACTTACTACAGAAATTGATTTTTTTCATAGAATGATGAAACACATTTTCCATAAGGAAAGAAAGAAAATTAAATGAAAAATCTGTGACGTCATCAAGGGATAATAGCCATGGGCGACTCCTATCTAGTTTCTCTCGTTCTTTTTTTTTCCTTTTAATTTAAATTTTCCAAGCGTAGAGAGCTCCTCGGAAATTATGAAAATCCATACACCTGCCGCCCCATACAGTTTTCTCCATTTTTTTTACTCTGTCTCTCTTTTTTTCGGAGCGTGAGTAGAGAGAAGAAGAAGAGAAAAAAAAAGAGAGAAAGAGGGCACATGACGCGCACGGCAGGGTCGGCGAACAGATTAAGCTTTAGGTAGAAGAGATTTATGGAAGCGGCGTCCGTGTAACGAGCAAACGCTTTTTTTTTATTCTTCATCGTATATATATGAAGGAGTTTAGGCATTGGGGGTGGTCGATTAGCATAAGATCCAACAGCTGGAGGCAGATGAAATTTATCCATAAATTTATGAATTTTCTCTGACCTTTTTTTCGAGTCACAGAATTTCACCAACCCATCATTACATTGAATTCTTTTTGATCATAAAATTACTCTCTTTGGCAAGAGAGTTGAGAATGCACTAATCAATTGTAGGATAAATTGTGAGCGAATGAATAGTGAAAGAGAGTGGAGTAGAAGAAAAATACATCATGGTGTCGGTAGTAGAGTCTGTGTAGAAGGACTAAAAGGTACAACCGAGGTAAAACGAGCAAAGGAGTAAGGGGGAGAGTAGATCTGGACGGTAAGAGACGTTCAATACTAGGAGGAAAACTGCTGAGGCAACGCTATTGGCTACCATTTTACCCTCATACTATATTGCACATATATATATATATATGTATATCTACCATTTGTAAATACATAGTATATTCCACTTGGTACATAGATACCAGGAAACCTTCCAACTACTCCAGTGTATACTCTACTTTGGCTCTTTCTCCTCTTTGCACTTCAGAATCCTTACATCCGCGTTGTACGATGCTCGGAAGAGCACCAAAAAAAGGGGAAAAATGAAAAATAAAAAAAAAGTTAACAGAAAAGCTCATCTACCATTTCTCTTTCACGTATTTCTCCTGTATCATTTCTGTGTCTCCTTTTATTTCTCCTTGTAACTCCCTCCAACTGGAACTCTCTCAATTAAAGAGAAGCTGAATTGCGAAGAAAAAAAAAGGAAAAAAAAACCAACACCTTCAATCCAATGAGAGAAGGAGAGATTTCTAAATCTACACTGATAACGTCGTAACTTTTAAAATTATTAGTAGTACTTGGAATATTTACAATTATTAAAAATCAAAAGAGTACCCTCATCTCCTTATTTGAAATGATAATTATGACGCTGAAAGGATATAAGTTTACAAGAATGTCAGATGGTCTCTATGTAACCCTACGGCATAGACTTTCACGAGCAATTAAACTCAAAGAATGTCTCAAGTCACTAACCAAGAGTGCAATGGTCCCGCAGGGGCAATTACTTTGAAGTGCCGTGGACGATCAGGAATAATATTCAAACGACCGACCTGGTTTCTCACTGAGAAAACTTGCAACTGATCATTCGGAAAACTACTTTCTTACAAAATCCATTTATACATATTATATGCCCTCTTTTCACTTTCCCAATCCTCTTCGAGATCACACAAATTGCACAGAATGATGAAGGAATGAGTTACTGAACGATTTTCCATGATAATTTTTATTAAACATCAATTACGAAATGAATATCAATAATTTTCTCAATTTTTCCTCTTAATAATAATTAAATATTTATTTTCACCAACAGTAAGGCACTGTAAACTATCATGACGAATCTCAAGGCCACTGTATCACAAGAAAGCAAAAAAAATATAATAGAAAAGCTCAAAGACATTCTGAAGAATGTTAATGAAATATAGAGATTAACAGAGACCTACAATATATGCGATCATAGTCTAATGTCCATTGTAACTTATTTCGCGATAGAAAAAAACTGGATAAATTCACATTACATTCAAATTTCTTCATAATATTAAAGTTATCTTGAGTGTGTCAGTTTAGTAGACAGAAAGAAGAAAAGAAAAAGGAATAACATTAAAAAACGAGATATTGAAAAAGAACCAAGACACGAGAAAGGAAAAACCAAGCGCACATGTTTGCGATTTATTACTCGATTACTGAAAGAGGTGGGGAAGGTATACGATAATAATCGCATTGATTCCCACCGATGGCTTGCCCTCAGCTCTAGTAAAAGGGGACGAAAAGTAGTCGTAAGTTCTATTGCAGTCTCACACGCAACATTGCACTAAGATCGCGCACAACTTTTGAGGTGAGACTCAAACACGAATTTCATCGATTCTTGAAATATTTTTTTTTTTAACATTCTCTGTTTATCTATAGGAACTCTTCAATTATAAAAGAGAGAACTTGGCACGTAATTCACGCTATTCTCAAGTTATAAAAAAAATAGAAAAACGTGACTATCTATGAAAACTTTGTGGAATTATTAATTCCTAGAAACATTTCAATATCTTTCAACACCTGTTATCATGAAAAATGAATGTCTATTATTATTTTTTATATTCTCCAAAGTTTTGTTCCCTATTTTTATCAGATTCACCATGCCTTTTGTATTCATTTCGTTTTCTCCATTTCATTCTCATTATCAAGTATCTCAGTTATTTGTTGTATCTCTGTATCTTTCTTTAATTCCGAAATATCACCATCAATTGTAGTGGATTCACTATTTTCCTCACGTTTTGCTGGAGCATCATCATCATCATCTGATAATGTTATTGGTTTATCACAAGTGCCAACAACTTCTTGACCTTTTTTAGCATCAGTTGCCTTCGAGAATGCTGTTAAAATGGAATTTTGAGGAAAGTGTTCTCCTCGAGGTACGGAAATTAGTGTGGCACGCTTAGGTGGCCTATTTAGAGATGTTGAAGGTTTTGAAGTTGATGTTGGCTTTACTAGCAATTGCTTCTGCATCTCTTCTTGTGTAATTTTCTTCGTAAACATGGTAATTAAAGGGACTGTTTTTTTCTGATCTTTGTCACTATCCTTTAATTTTTCTTTCCCATCTTTTTCGTTTTTCTCCGTTACTTCTACACCTTCTGTTAATGTTTTTCTCTTGGGAGTTAATGAATATGTCCACTGATTCGGAAGACGCAAGTCTTCAAGTGAATATTTTTTCCTCGTTTCTTCAGGAACATACCAGCAAATTTTCGATTGCATTGGACCTTCATCAGGACAAGCAATTCTCTTTGATATTTCTTTTATTTTCCTACTAACACTCACTTTTGTAAAAGAAGTGTCATCCCTAGAATGATTCTTATTCCAATAAGTAACGAATTCCTTTACGAGAAATGGTCTACCATGAAGATTTCCATGTACCAAACGAATTAAATCGGGTATTGCCTCTTCTGGCAATGTTTTTCTATTCAAACTTTCTGAATTTGCTTGATTCTCCGATTCGGCTGGAGGAATTAGAGGAATTGGCGTTTCTCTTACCCAAGCCTGACGTACCATCAAGAAGTTAACAATGTGTGCAGGAACATTATCTGGATAACTATTGAGGAATCCTTGCCAAATGCATCCAATGACTTTTGGCTTTATTTTGGATGTTTTCGTTTTCATTTCTGCTTCAAATTCCTCTTCTAGAATTTTCAGCTTATCTTTCTGCATCTCTGGAGCCTATAATAACAATTAAAGACATTGATTAACTAATGTCTCCATTCAAATCCATATTAACGATGAAAATAATTATTATTTTACCATTTCTTCGTCATCTTCCTCATCAGCTTGGGCCTCCTCGTCTGAGAGATATCCATGAGGCACCATGAATTCATTATCAACATCGTACTCATTGTCATCCGGATTTTCCTCGTCTTTTTCATCGTCTGAACCTCTCAGAGATTCACCAGGCTCTTCCTCCTCCCATTCTTCATCAGAATCAACTTCGTAATCGAACCATTTCTATAGGAAAAAAGGAAAAATATAATAATTAACATATTTAATGAATAATAAGATAAAATTAATGAGTAAATGAATCTTAACTAGATTATAAAAAAAATTCATTCATAAAAATAAAGTATAATTGTATCAGTAACACGATGACAATGAATAAGCAGGACGTTGGTATCAGGCGGCACTTCCTTGAAGCGATATCCCCCCCAGTGTATGGAGCATTTCATGTGGATACGAGCATGGATTTTTAAATTCTCTCTCACTATTAGTCACAGAGAGAGTAAAAGACTAACCAAGTTAAGAGATTGTTTTCATTTATTTTCTCCACTCTCAGACTCTCTTGCAATTCGAATAAAACAAGATTCTGTTAATGATTATAAACTCGTGGATGAAAAGAAAAAAAAATGTGAAAAGATATAACGTGTGACTCTCGAGAAACATTATCCAAGTTTGAAACGTTGTTACCTACCCCCGCGACCCATGTATAATCCATTACCGTTTAAAATTGATGTGCTCGTCGACCCAGACGTCTTTTCCCTCTCGTTAAGGTGCCACATCGGTAGAGTGATGATGCCAGTAGAGAGACTTCAATCGTGACGAGAAATATCTCATAATTTTTTTTTTTGTAATTCTTTTGTAAGAGAAAAAAAACAAATCTCTTCTCATATTTTCTAATTAAAAAAAAAAAATTAAATGCCGTGGCAATTGGAAAAGTCAAGTCTAATATTTAACCAATGTCAGATCAAAGAATAAAGATAATTTTCAAAGTGAAAAATAAAGAAGATTAGATGATATTTATCAAATTATCCCGTGCTCGTTTGACCAGAACATTATTGTCTCATGTATCAATGTCGATTACATACGTGCATGGGCATCAATTACAATACCCCACGCCAAGACATTAATTTATTATCGACGTTATACCAGGGATCAATCTGAGCCGCCTGAGAAGTCTCTAATTTCCAAAAAAATTCACATTTTTTTTCAAACAAATTCATTGAATGTAAAAATACTGGATTGAGTGCAGCTTGCAGGCAGCCACCAAGTAAGTCGTATAAAATTAATTGCTTATGCATTAAGAACCGGTTCAATCATTTATCATTGTAATAAAAAAAATATGAATTGGAGATTAATTGAAAAATCAGAGATCATTAAAATAAAATACACTGTATTTAATTATTAATCATCGATCAATTAATTTTGTCATTTTCCTTGGATGTTTGAAGAGCCCACAACTTCCTGAGTGTGCGCCAGTACACTTTGAAGTTATCTTATCTGAACCACTAGCAGGATTCCTTCCTCAGGCTTTTGCCATTGAAGGAAAAAAACGAGAGAGAGACAGTGGACCAAAAACATTCCACGTTGAGAATTGAGAAAAAAAAAAAATTTATCCAAAAATTGAAGAAAAGCAGAATTTAGATAGAGACGAAGGTGACGAGGAATAATTAAAAACTGTCGTCACTCTATAAGAGTTTGAGGGCCATCTGTAATTTTCTGTTTCATATACTCCACTGAGATTAGAACGTTTCGATGCTGTTTTACGGTTAAAAAACGCACGCGAGATTAGAGATGAGTTTACTAATCATTCTCGGAACTAATTTATCCTGCAGATTTATCAATTTTGTGTGCATGTTTTTTTTTGGATTACGCGCGAGGAGACATAGTATCCGCCTACTAAAGATTCTTATCATAGAAATAAGAATTGGAGGGATGAATGTGGTGTGAAAAAAAAACAACAATCTATACATTTTCCATCACTATCGAATAATTGTATCAATAAAACGTCTCTATTATTGACGAAAACAGCAATTCCCTTTTTTTCCACGTCTACAACTGCTTCTCGATGCATTGATATCCAGTTATGAGATGGAATTAATCAAACGCATTGGAAGTTTAATCGTGAAATTTCGGAATACCAAAACGTCAAGCGTTTCATCCAATCCTCAACTCAATTATCGGACTATCTACGAATTTCTCGAATTGGGAAACCCTTGGGAAAGTTCCACCTCATTTCGCATTATCCGAAAATCTCTATACTATGTTCATTAATTCCAATTCATCCAATACTTGTTCATATGCGAAAATTGAATTACTAGAATATTTACGTCAGAGATTAAAATTATGGCGTCTGGAAGAATCTCATTATCATTTTTTATGTTTAAAATTCATCTTTTTTTATCTTTGTCTAACATTAAATTCCAAATCAATTGATCCCATGGGAATGATACGGAGCCGTCACCGGTTGGCACAGAGCCCCTGATATCTCGGGACGTCGTTGTCATACTCTGATCATCTCTTTGCGCCTCACCAGACTCCATCTCTACTGCATCATTCGGTTAGTTCTCAAAAAAAAACTCCACGCACTCGTTGAAAGAGGGAAACGAAAAAAAAAAAATTGAAAAAGTAGGGATTCTTATCTCTTCTGTTACTCTTGTTGTCACTACCTTACTCGACCATAATGCCCCGACACTCTGGACCAGTTCCGGAGTGTCACTCGAACGTGCCGGATCTTTTTCACTTGTTTGCTCCTCTATGACGAGAAGCATTAGCCTTGAATTCATTCGAACCCAAACTCTCAAGATCAATTAAACAAGAGAGTGTGATCAGTATTTAATAAATAAAAAAAATCACTCAACTGTTCATTGATAAAGAAGAAATATATATCAACTTTTTTTTTCGTGAATTAATTATCAATTTGAAGAATGATTGAAGACACAGGAGTGTTTGATGTAAGTAAAATTGACCCAGGGTTAGGATAATGAAAGTTAAATCATTTAATAAACGTGATTAACGTAATTTTAATAAACAGCATCACTATCTGTTCATTTTGTATTATATTCTTTACTTCGTGAGTGTCAAAAAAGAGATCCACCGGGTCATAAGAGTGCGATAAAAGTGACACGTTAAAAGGAAAAAAATTGAAAAGAATCAATTCGTGGAGTATGAAAACGCTCGGCCTTTACATATTTTTCACACCGTGTACTTGTTTATATTGCAAATACCTCAAATGGTGGCCTGTCGCACATCTGAGAGACATGAAACAAGAAAATCCAAAGAATGACGTTGCAAACATAGTAGACACCAAGTCCCGACATTGAATAATAATTCTTTCGATTGTTGCATCTTCCTTATTTTTCATTGCTCTTATTTTTATTGTTATTCTGACGTTTCAAAGTCGCGTGTAATGCTCGTCGATGCTTTTGTTTTCGCGTGTTTCTTCAATGTAAACTGATTGAAACGTCCAAGGATAAAATTGAAATTGCGATTTCAAATGGATAAGAAACCTGGGAGACGCGTTGAAAGGTGTCTTTCGTAAATAATATGAATTGTAATTTAAAATACAATATTTTGTATTGAAAGAAATTCATCATCCCTTTTCTTTCATAAAAAAACAATGAATATAATATTATTCCATTTATTTCCAGGACATGACAGATGAACTATTGTTCTCAGTACTTGGCTTCAAAATGGATGGCACTGAAATCACTGAGATACCATCATCAACACTACCATCAGCATTACCATGTGACTACGAGACACCATGTAGAACACCACAAAGTGAAAACTCCGAGACAATTGAAAATTTATCATCTACAACGGTCGATTCAATTGAATGTTACACAGATTTCGCGTGTTCACCAGAAGTACCCTGGAGCGACTGGACAACAGCATCTTCTAACCCATCAGTTTCTAATTGTCTAAGTGACCTCAGTGATTTGAACTCGGATCTTGATTGGTGCTTCGATAAAGTCTGGAATTCAGGTTTACCAGAGAGAACACCAATGTGCACGCCAGGTTGCGAGAGATTTTTAAATTTACCACTATCACAGCCATTATCGCCCCAACAAACATCACCACAATTTTTTCAACACGATGAGCCACTCTTTGTGCTTGGAATTGATCTCAAATCTTTAGAGAATAATTTGAATAATGTGGATTATAATAATAATAATACTAATAATAATAATAATAATAATAATAATCGAATTGGTGACAATATAGTGTTATCAAATCCTGCTAATGCAGCTTTAGCTACACACGATTATACAAATCGAAGTATTGAGAGTGCTGCTGATGACAGATGCTTTCCTTGTACATATCAAGGATGTTTAAAGGTAAGGATATTATTATTTTCATCTGACTAATTGGAGCAGTCAAATGATATGGATAATATTCATTGGAATTATTTGTATTTTTTCAGGTTTATGCAAAAGCTTCACACCTCAAAGCACATTTACGACGCCACACCGGTGAGAAGCCATTCGCTTGTACCTGGGCAGGTTGTGGATGGCGTTTCAGCAGATCTGATGAATTAGCAAGACACCGGAGATCTCATTCTGGAATAAAACCCTATCCATGCGAGATGTGCACAAAAAGATTTGCCCGAAGCGATCACCTAGCTAAACACCGTAAAGTGCATAGAAAAAATGCTTACGCCGTGTTTCAAGGCAGTCGAAATTATCGAGGAGGAAAAATAAACGTTGTTACTGCTGAGCTCTAGTACTTGCCAATTAAAGTAACAATTTTAAAAATAAATGAATAAAAGGAATAGAGACTTACTGAAGAATCTTCAAAAACACGCAACAATACGTAAAACAGTAGTAAACTTGTTAAAAATAATTTTGTAAAAACAATTGCAACTAAGTAAAACATGACAGCTTCTATGTTTTATAAAATTAAAGTCAACAAACACAAATGAACAAATTATATAGGGAAAAATGGGATAAAATCAACATTCCGAATGAAACAGCTTGTAATGGTATTTCCTTAACGATTCTAGTGAAAAACTGAGGAAATTTCCAGAGGAAAACATTTACTAGAATTAATTTTTTGGATTAAAAAAAAAAGAAGAAAAAATTCCAAGCTTTTTCAAGGATATTTCCAGTTTTATTTGTCGTAGAAACTTGAAGTCGATCTTGAATGGAAGATGAAATCATTTTCCATCTATTTTTGCCATTAATAATGAAAAATATCGATTGAAAATTGATCATTTTCTGTTCAAGCCACATAAATGTGCTTGGGAGAAAAAAAAATCAATGACCAATAGAGCCAGAGACGATCCTGAAAGAGTGAATTTTTCAATTTTGTTCTTCCACTGAGCGAATTGCTGATGAAACATCAAAACAAAAATGTTTCCGTTATGTCGTTTTTACCTTCTCCCACATGTTCGTATGGCAGTTGTACACTAAATAAAAGTTAATAAATATAAATTTTTATTGTAAAAACTCACCGTGTCCTTTGCAAATGGCCTCCTTGGAGTTATTGTACTGCTTTTTTTCCTCCAAGTACCCCAATAAGGTGGTCGACGATTTTCTTTGAAAGCGAGAAGCTTTGCTCGTTGATTTTCAATCTTTCCTGCTGGTTGATTCACCACATCCGAGTTGTTATCATCTTCTTCTTCTTCAATGATAACTACGTCATCCTTAGCCTCATTTGGCCAAGTTTTCCCTGATCTTCTAATTCTACTTTTATCCTGTTTTATCTCTTGGAGATACAATTCCTCATTTTTATTTGAATTCTTGAAGTAGTCGTCAAATGCCATTTTTTCCTCGTCAGTGAGAAGTCTTCGATAAACAGGTGCTATTTTCATATCTGCCTTTATTTCAAATGGCATAAAATTGCTAACTTGAATGGTTTTTTCATCGTCAACAGTTTTATTATCCAATTTTTTAGGCACAAAGAAGCTGACGAATGTAGATGCAGCTTTTTGCTTCTTACGTTCAGCTTCTAATTTTTCTTCTTCTTTTTTACGTTTCTCCTCCTCCTTGGCCTCCTCACGTTTTCTCTTGTCCTCTTCCTTGGCTTTTTCCTTTCGTTCTTTTTCTCTCTGCTTCTGTTCAATCTCCATTTGTTTTTTCATTTCTTTTTGCTCTTTTTCTTTTCTCTTCAACTCTTTCTCAGCCTCTTCTCTCTCTTTTCTCGCCTTTTTCTTTTCTTCAAGTTCCTTTCTACGTTTAATTTTCTCCTCATTCCTCTGCATTAGCCTCTCGGCTTTCAATTTCTCACGTTCCTCTCTCTTCTTCGCACTCTCCAGCCTCTTCTCCAATTGTTTCGGTGTCAATTGATGCTTTTTCACTTGACTCTTGTCTTTATTCTTGTTTGGTTCTGGTGTCTTGAGAAGATTATTATCTGATGAATTCTTCACGACTTCATCAGTCTCATCATTTGATTTTTTTTCATCTTCTGACGATGAAATCTCCGTATCTGATTCCGAATTATCCAAGTTATTGTCAGTACTTTTCCCCTTACTATTGTCGTCATCATCATCATCATCTTCTGAAATTGGTAGAACTTCAGCCAATGATTCATTGCTGGAATCGTCATTTTTTGCGGATTCTCCTGGATTATTAGTTGAGATTGCTGAAGTCGAAGTTGATTCTTTTGGATTAATCTCGGATTTATCGTCACATCTGCTTAGTAACACTATTGCAACATTATTGTCATGTGCTTTAGGCTCCTGAGGAGGTGGAGGCTTTGGAGGTGCTGCTGCTATCTTCTGGAAGAGTGTAGTCAGTGCTCCTGGCTTCATTGAATGCTTTGGATCTAATTTTTTGTCCTTTGTGGCAACGGTATCTGGAGATCCAGAAGCAACAATACTCAAGTCGGTATCTTCATTTTTATCTGAAGAGACATCTACTTCGATTACCTCAGGTTCCTTCAATGAATTCTCTTTTTTTTCGAGCTTTGAAACTTTTGGACTTTTGTAATTTGTTGGAGATGGCGAGGAGAGTTTACGTTTTTTTGCAGATACTGTATTAGGCACCAAGGGAGAACTCAGCATTTGAAATGGCAAACGTGCTGGAATCATTGTATTATTAATTAATAATTATTCAATTAACGTTTACGCTTAAAGTAAAATTAATTTCGAAAAAATTACCTTGCTTGAGTTTCTTTGGTTTGGGAATCGATCCAGTACAGTCCTCAGAAGTATCCATTTTGACGTCCATCACTTTCATCTCAGGTCCTTAAAAACAAAGAAAAAAAAACAATTCACTTCTTGCAGTTCCCATAAAAGTTCCCAAAAATGGCAAACAACCAGTACTGAGCTAAAAACTCGAAAAAATATAGCAACACACCCTAATCTACATGTAGAATAAGAATGATCTTTTCACTTACAAATATAACGAAAAACAATGAACCATAAAGAATTTTTTTTTCACTGGAATATTTAGGAGGACCACATGAATTCCACAGGTCGTCACAACGATATCACCATAACCTCTCGCAGAAATAATGTAAATACAAGTACAAATGAATATTTTTAAGACGCACTGACACGATAAACGATTACTATCAAATTATCACAAAAATTTGATTAATATCATATGGAATATTCACATTTTGTTTATTAGAATGTGCACAGTAAAACCGCTCGATTGACAGAATACGCGGGAAAATGTTGGGTGGAAGGGTTAAACCCCGAGAGCACAAAGCACCAAGATAGAAAAACACAAATGCGGCGAGTGTCTCGCATCGCCATTTTGAATAGCCGCAGTGTGGCGCTGCGCAGCAAACAAAAATGGCTGACTAGTGAATTCGCGCCAAATATCAGCAATATTCAATCACCCGGTAATGAATTAATTTTGAAAA
Source organism: Aleiodes alternator (assembly GCA_963921955.1). NCBI lineage: Eukaryota > Metazoa > Arthropoda > Insecta > Hymenoptera > Braconidae > Aleiodes > Aleiodes alternator. The sequence continues at coordinate 12,264,347 of OY998104.1, read as the reverse complement.
TTTCATAGTTACCAATCGATTTTAATTTGTTTTGCAAGTGTAGTGAATTTTTTCATCGTTTAAGAGTTTGCCAATTAATTGTTATATAATTAAATGTAATTTCCCATGGAGCTGACCGGAAATTTATTAATAAATGACTTTATAAATGACCAAAGATTGAGTGAAAGAATAAAAAATTATGAGTGCTGCAAAGAATAATCCGTAATTTATTTTTTGTTATCTATAAAAACCAAGGGAAGAGCAGAGTAGAAGAAATAAGAGTAAAGTAGTAATATAATTCTCTGCATATTCGAAGATATAAAAAATATAAAAATTGAGACGAAACTGCCATCAAATTCATAGTGAACGCATTGGCTGTGCACGAATACAATCCTCTCCAGCACAGGACACCATCTCCTTCAAACGTTTCCTAAACCTGTATCTTTTTCCCCTCTTCATAGTGTATCCTATATTAGTCATTTGATCAGGATCCACATTCAAGTCATATGCTTCGATATATTTCTGAAAAAGAAAACGAGGAATCGGCAATGATATCATGTTTCAGGTAAGACAGTTAATAACAGTAGTTGAAGTGTTTTACATACCTCTTCGTCTTCAAAAATGCAGAAAAGATTGTTTTGATCTTTCGAGTATCTTCTTACACATGCATAAGTATTATTGCTCACATCTTGGCATTTGCATGCGAGATCATTTCTGCAGTGCTATGAAAGATAATGTAATTGATATGAATAAAGTAAAAATATGACTTCAATAATCTATGATATTAATGATTATTATATTCACCGATAAATTAACATCTCGATCACTTGGACAGCCACTATTGGGAGTTTCAATTTCATGTTCTCCACGATATTCAATGAGAACCGTGCGATCGTCTGAAATATTTTTAGCAAGCATAGATGTACCATCTGAGACAGCTTCAGTTCCTCCCATCTCCAGAATCGTTGAGAATAAATCAACACTGCTGACAGGTGCATTAACCTGACTGCCTGGAATAATACCTGGGCCTTTGATTAACAGAGGAACACGAATATCCGTCTCATAAGGCTGTCTTTTGTCAATTGGCATGCTAAACTGGCCTGAAATTGATTGAATTCGTGATCCACAATTGAACCAGATCAATAGCAATATTATTCTCATGAAAGTACGATTAATCTTTACCTATATGGAATCCATTATCGGATGTGAATATTATGTATGTGTTGTTTAATAGATTATTGGTCTTTAGAGCTGTATTAACTCTCACTACCAAGTCGTCTACAGCTAGTAATGTCTCCCAACGCCTTCTATACATATCGTCTATTTTCGTTATTGTACTGGGAGGGAGTGGAGATGGACCCATTCGCACCAACCAGTGCTTATCCTAAACGTTCAAAAATTGTAGAGTCGCAGGTATAATTATAGGCGAAGATGGAGTAAAATGGACACCATTTCTATAAAATTTACTAAAAATTGATAGAAATATTAGAGATAGGTTTTCTCTGATGATTTCATTGGAAAGCTGAGGAAATTCTACATAGGAATCATATGTCGGAAGTCTTTTTTTCTTTAATTTTTCAAAAATTTCAGTTTCTGCGCAAGATTTGAAGGTGAAAGCCTTCTGTTTTTGAAAAATTTCAGGTTTTCGGGAATATCTCTGGTTCTATTGGTCGTAGCGACTTGGGGTTGATCTTAAATGAAAGGTGAGCTCATTTCCCATCGATTTATGGGGTCGTAAAGGAAAAATTATGAATTTTTCAAATACTTATAGGGCAAAACTTGATTTTCAAAAAAATGACCCATAAATATTTGAAAAATTGATTTTAAAAGAATTTAGACTATATAAATCGATCGGAAATGAGCTCACCTTTCATTTGAGATCAACCCCAGATCGCTGCGACCGATAGAACTAGAGATATCGCCGAAAAAGTGAATTTTTTCGATTTTCAAAAGGGAAACCCCTTCAAAACTTGGCCAAAAAAGTCAATTTTTCCAAAAATAGAGAAAAAAAAATTTTGCACATGTTTTCCGCCTAAAATTCTCTCAACTTTTCAATGGAACCATCAGAAAATGTCAATCTCGAAGCGTTCAATTAGAGTGTCCATTTTACCACACCTTTCCCTATTCAGATTATATGACTATTTACGCTTTGAGATATAGTATTGAAGTTTCTCGTCCTCTTGGCTTTCTGATTTCTGAATTTATCATTGTGCCTGGATGCTGGAGTGAATGGTTCATGTGGTGCTGGTGGAGCTAGAACCATCAGGAAAGGTGATCCATTGACATTTCGTGTGTTTATGAAAGTTACAGCCATGTCCCTCTGTTAAATTTGAATTAAATTTAAATCAGATGGTTCAAAAATGATTAGAAGAGTTAATTGTCCTTACAATGACATCAGTTAGGTAATTCTGGGGATCATGTCCATATTTTCTCTCAGTTCCATTGATGGATAGAGAATAATCAAAGTATTTGGAATTTCCTACGAGACCATTCCACCAGTCCCATCCTGGAGGAACATATCTGGGTCCTCCAGCTCCTCTACTCCCGTACTGTAATTAGAAATATCAATTAATAGACAGGATAGGATCAAAATTGTAGAAAAATTATAAATACTTGCTTCATTGAGATATTTTCCTGCATAAAACGTTTGATATCCCATTTTGTTCTTCAAAATAGTTGCAAAAGTATGACGTTCTAGTCCTGACTGCCATTGCGTGCTACTACAGCCACCAGACATAGAATTATTCACTGTAAAATGATTGTGCTGGTATTTTCCAGTTAAAATGGATGCTCGATTTGGACAACAGATTGGAGAAGCTGCAAACTGTTGAAAAAAAATCACGAGAGATAATTATTCGGGGAAATGTAGGATAGAGTATTTTCATGATATAAAACATGAAAACAAATTTTTATCATTTTTGGCCCTTTACTTACACAATTTGTGTAGGTTGCACCTTGAGCTCCAATTAGGCTTCTAGTATTTTGCAATGGTTGCTGCAAAAAAAAAAAAATTCAATATTAAATTTGCTTAAACATGAATTTAATATACTCACCATTCCATCGAGTACGAGGTCCAAATCATCAAGCAGAATCATTACAATATTTTTAGAATAAACCGGAATCCATAAAGATAAGAGAACGAATATTATTTTTGGCTTCATTATCATAGAATTCAGTTTGATGATAACTGTAAGAGAAATAGAATCAGACTGCCGCAGATTTTCAATACGAGCTTCTTTATATTTCAGAGATTGATGGCGTAGCAATTTTGTTTATCAGTGAAGAGAGATGTTGATGAATATGGGGATCCCAGAATTACTTGAAAAATAGAATTTTACGACTACTTGCTGACTGTTGATAATTAATGCTCCAAATTTATGTTCTATATTCAAAAAAAACAGCGTCCATATACTTGAATCACTCGAAATTTAATCAAATACTTAAAAACTACAAGTTTTCATGGGATTTAAACAATTATTTTTTCAATAAATTAATTAATTTCGAGATTCTCTGTATCGACTGTGGTAATACAATGTCTAGAATGTATTCGTCATAACTCTCTCGTGACAGCAGAAAAAAAGGAAAAGCCGCTCTCATATCCAACACTGCATTTACCAGTCGCTCACATGTGTCGGTTGTGCTGTTAGCATATTTTTTATATATTTATTCAAAGTATTTATTGTAGAGCCATTGAAAATGTTTGTATCAACAAATCAAAGTAATCCAAATGCTCTGAAATTGATCATTGGTGCAAAGATTGGTGAAAATAATATCAATGTTGGAATTGTTGCAGCCAGTGGTGAGTGGGTTAACCTATGTTCTTTGTTTCATCATTCAATCAATGGTTTAAAATTAATTTTTCTTCTATTTAATGCAAATGAAATATTCCAGAGAGTGTCCTAGGACGTTTGCCTACATTGCAGTTGGCTAATGGAACAAAATTGATCAGTTCAAATGCTGCACTGCAATATCTAGTATCAGATAAAGAGGAACTTGATCTTTCTATTAATACGTGGCTCGAGTGGGACTCTACACAGTTGCAGGTATAAATTATTATTTATTAAATATAGAGGAACGTGAGGCAAAATGGATATTGTAATGAAACAGTGAGAGATAGATTTTTTTTAATGTATCCATCGGAAAGCTGGCGAAATTTTAGTCGAGAAACATGTGCCAGAATTAATTTTTTTCAATTTTTTGGGAATTTGATTTTTCTGGCATTTTTGAGGGGTAAAAGCCTTCCGATTTTTGAGAAAATTCAGTTTTTTGGGAATATCTCTGGTTCTATTGGTCGTAGCGATCTGGGCTCAATTTTAAATGAAAGGTGAGATCATTTCCCATTGATTGATGGCGTTTCGAATCGAAAAATATCAATTTTTCAGATAGTTATGGGAACTTTTGTGAAAAATTATGATCATCGATTTTTGTCCTATAACGATGTAAAGAATCGATATTTCTGGATCCAAAATCCCATAAATCGATGGAAAACGATCCCACCTTTCATTAAAAACGGCCCCAGGTCACTACGACCAATAGAACCCGAAATATTTCCAAAAAACTGAATTTGCTCAAAAATCGCAAGGCTTTTACCTCTCAAAAATGCCGGAAAAAATCGAATTCCCAAAAAAATTGAAAATAATTAATTCTGGCACATGTTTCTCGACTAAAATTCCCTCAGCTTTTCGATGGAGTCATTTAAAAAAATCTACCTTCAATATTTTTATTTATTTAAAGTTTTTTTCATAATATATGCATAAAAACTCAAATGTATCCATTTTACTCCTTATGTCCCCACCTTCCCCTGACCAAAAAAGAAATTAATTTATTCTGAAATCTTTATCTCAATTGATTGCAGCCAGCAATTGTGTCTTATGGAAGTTCAGGGTCTCTCGACACTTCTCACAAGCCAAGGGTATGGTCCCTATTAAATAAACTGAATGGAGAGTTGAAGGACAAAAAGTACTTAATTAATAGTAATGAAGAGTTGACATCAGCCGATATTGCAGTTTGGTCAACTCTTTGGTCTACAATTTTTGCGACTGATATCAGCAAGGAGATTATCAAAGAGTTTCCTCATGTTGACAGGTGGATTAAGGATATTGAGAAATTATCAAAAATTCAGGTTTGTATATTTCGTACTTTAATCTCTGAAAATTTATAATTCACATTAATTCTTTTTGTTCAATTCTTCAGGAGGCCTTGAAAGAGTTTCAATTGGAACGAGGCCACAAGGCTATTGCAAGCATTCAGGCAGTCTCCTGGTTCCCAATGAATTCATACACTGGTGGAAGATCGTGTAGGCTCGCCTCACACGATGCAGCTCAAAATAGCCCCACCAAGGAGGCAAAAGAGCCCGAAGTTTTGACTAAACAAGAGATAGAAACCTCGAAAAAGAACTGGGCAAGGCCATCTCATCCCTCAATCGAGAAACCCAGCTATCCTGTATTACCCAATAAAGGTGAACGTAACATTCTCATTACATCAGCCCTTCCGTATGTGAATAATGTTCCACATCTGGGTAATATTATCGGTTGTGTCTTATCCGCTGATGTATTTGCTCGATATTGCCGACAACGTAATTACAATACCCTCTACATAAGTGGAACCGATGAATATGGCACTGCCACAGAGGCCAAAGCCCTCGAGGAGAAGATGACACCTCAAGAAATCTGCGACAAGTTCTTTGGCATTCACAATGATATCTACCGGTGGTTCAACATTGGTTTTGATCACTTCGGTCGTACTACAACTCCAGAACAAACGGAAATTGTTCAAGAAATGTTTCTTCGGATACAATCCCAGGGATACATTATAACTGAATCTGTAGATCAACTTCTTTGTGAGTCTTGTGATCGATTCTTGGCCGATCGTTTTGTCGAGGGAACGTGTCCAGGCTGCAAGTACGAGGATGCAAGAGGAGATCAGTGTGATGGCTGTGGACATTTGGTAAATGCAACAGACTTGATTAAACCAAGATGTAAAGTGTGCTCCAAGACACCAGTGATTAAGGCATCAACTCAGTTCTTCTTAGATCTTCCGAAAATTCAGCCAAAGCTCAAAGAATGGGCCTCAAGTGTTGAAAAAGGATGGTCGAATGTTGCAAGAGTTGTGACACGACCCTGGTTGAGAGATGGCTTGAAACCTCGATGTATCACTCGAGACTTGAAGTGGGGAATTCCAGTACCTCTGGACGGTTTTCGAGATAAAGTCTTTTATGTATGGTTCGATGCTCCTCTGGGCTATGTCAGCATCACCAAACGATACACAAAGCATTATGAAAAATGGTGGAGGCCAGAAAAGGATACCGATATCAATTTATATCAGTTTATGGCAAAGGATAATGTTCCATTCCATGCAATTATGTTTCCAGCAACTCTTCTGGCAGCTGATCAGGGTCACATTCTAGTCAAGCACATTATGGCCACCGAGTATCTCAACTACGAGGATACGAAATTCTCAAAATCCAGGGGCATTGGAGTATTTGGAACTGATGCAAGAGAGACTGGAATTCCAGCTGATGTTTGGAGATTTTATTTGGCTTATATTAGGCCTGAATCACAGGACTCGAACTTTAATTGGGAAGATTTAGCAACGAAAAATAATTCCGAGCTTCTCAATAACTTTGGAAATTTCGTTAACAGAGCACTGACATTTGCTGTTAAGAATTTTAATGGTGTAGTGCCAGAAATGTATCCGAGAGAGGAAGATTTGAGTGTGCTTGCCCTAGTTCAGAGAGAATTGGCCCAGTATATTGCTGTGATGGAGCAGGCCAAGTTCAGAGATGGTGTGAGGCATCTTTTGGCTATTTCTAAACATGGAAATCAGTATATGCAATCTCAGCAGCCCTGGGTATTAATTAAGGGCAGTGAAGAGGACAAGAAGAATGGTGGAACTGTCATTGGAATTTGCTGCAACCTCAGTTGTCTATTATCAGCACTTCTTGGGCCATTCATGCCAGAAACTTCGAGGCAACTGAGAAAACAATTGGGTCTTGATCCCAGTACATATGGATATATTCCTGAAACGGTTTCAATTCTTCTTCCACCTGGGCATAAACTTGGCGATGCTTCACCTCTTTTCACAAAAATTGAGGACTCACAAGTGGAAGAATTGAGAACCAAGTACGCTGGAAAACAGGAAAATGGTACAACCCCTGCATTAACTTCAAAAGTACCAACGAATCTCGATATTTCTGCTCTTGAGGCAGAAATTGCCAAGCAAGGACAACTGGTGAGAGAATTGAAGGCCAAAAAAGCTGATAAAAGCACGTGGCAGCCACAGGTGCAAATTTTGCTTCAACTAAAGAAACAATTGGCAGATCTGACCGAGTCTTCAAACAAAACTCTCAATACATCTACAATTTCAATGAATAAAGAATCAAATTCACCCGTACAAAATGGTAGTTCTAGTAGTGATATTGCTGCACTGGAGGCAGCAATTACAAAACAGGGACTTTTGGTAAGAGAACTCAAATCTAAGGAAGCAAAAAGTGTTTGGCAGCCAGAAGTTGATATTCTGCTGAAATTGAAGAAGGAATTGACTGATCTTGGTCATGCGATAACACCGAATCCGGGTGACAAGAAGTCAAAAAAAAAGAAGTAGATTAAAGAGTTATTTATCATGAATTCTTTTTTTTTTCAAACAAAAACATGAAAGCATGTAAAATCATGGTTCACAAGCGTTGGAATGTGCGATCAGTTATTGAAGGGGGATTCTGATCAAGACCTTGGAGGATTAACACACATTTAAGATTGATAAGAATCGGGGAAAAGGTGAAAAAACAAAATAATATTATCTTTATCTCTTTTCAATCAATTTTCACCTCAGTATTACAATTATACTGTAAGTTTATGCACTGAAATTCATGAAATAAAGTTATTTGCTTGATATTTATACAGGAAAATTCATGAGTTTTTATAAAAATGGAAAATTGGTTTAAAATTGATCATTTTCATTTACTTTACATCAAAAAATTTGAATGTATATGAAGAATATATTCCCCTTGGAACACTGATGATGCATTGACAGTAAAACTGGTGGATTGATGCATAAATAAAAAAATTAATTTGTAAATGACTAGCATGAAATATTTGTTTCTTTCTACACGCGATTTACCGAGCAAAATAGCTGGTTAATTTGTATTCTCTTTGCAAATCCTTGGCGGTTTCTCTGTCATTCAATTGCAAATGGAGGAGTTGGATGAGTTGAAAGATAGAATTTTCCTCGTAATCTGAAAATTAAATTGAATAATTCTCATTTAATTAAAAATATACTGAATAATTGGGACTAAAAGATTAATTGTCCTTACGATGTCGCTGCATATTCTCCCATTAAAACAATTGGATTATTTTCACACTTTCCCTCTCTGTACTTTTCCCAACCCTCACATTCTCGTGCTCTGAAGCCATATGTACTACCAATACTCTCAGTCATGAATTGGTGAGCCCGGGAATGGCTACAGTATGCTGAGAACAAAAATAATTAGAAATTAAATTAATCGTTTCTCTGATACTGTCAGAGATACTGGTAATTAATCTCACTCGTTGTCGGTTGAAATGAGCAGCCTGGTTGTGGGAATTTCCCATTATTTGGATAAAAATCTGCGTGTCCCAGAGGCGCAGAAAACCCAAAGGCCGAAGCACTAGTATGAATGACGTCAACAAATTGAGCATCAGTTGGATCCAGTCTTGAATCTGGATCTGCCAAGCCTGCTATTGTTTCAAAAAGTGGACTCGCAGGATCTAGACCTTGAAATAAATTAATTATTACAAATTATGCATTCATCTCTATACATTGTGGTATACAAACCTGTAATTCTTCCAATTCGTCCGTCTAAATAATCTCCAGCAAAGCCAGCAACGTGCGATCCCAAACTGTGACCACATATATGTACATCTTTGTACTCTAGATTTGATTCACGATTAAGAAACATGATAAAATCACTCAGATACTCTCCAACTTTTCTCGTATTATTTGCTGCTACTGGATAAACGTCAGCTGCTAAAGCACCCCATCCAACGACAATTACATTGACATTTTCATGTTTCAAGTAGGCTTTAGGAACAAATCAATTAAAAAATAAGAATTACTCAATAATGATCGAATAAAATTGCAACTATTTAATACGTTCATTTCTGTATTATGATTAATGAAACGTTATCATGAACTTTGAACTTGACGATGATTCCGTGTTTACTGGTAATATTAATTTTTATTCAAGGCAAACAAAATGTCGCATGTCTATATCTTATTTTTCGAGGAAATTAATGAGTAAAATGACAATTACCATCTAATAGATCTCTGACCCAGGCTTCATTTCCAGTATCACTGAATCCATGAACAATAAATTTTGTAGGACGACTTTCATTGAAGTGCGATGCATAAAGGACCTCAGTATTATTCAAAAATAATTCTTCCTCCCCAAATGAATTTTCCCTGAAATTATTTCATAATTTTTACATTAAATAACTCTTTGCTTTGTAATAAATCCTAGTCTCTTCTTTATAGAATGAAGAATTTATTTCCTGAATTCGATTGGCGCCTCCAATTTTTTTTTTTCCTCATATTTTTCCTTTTTTCCACCCTTATCATTGAATGAGTAAAGAGGCACGACCATTAACTGCGTGTAAGCGCTTAAAATAGACATTAACTTGAAATGATTATATTGCTTTTGCTTAAAATAATCTACCCACTTGAAATAAACACAATGTTTCATCTCCTTCTTTCTTCATTGAATAACAAAATAAATGACGTGATAAAGAGCTCATTCTATCTCGAATATCAAATCATTTTTGTCTAATTATCAAAAAAATTACCTTGTATACAGATTAAATGTTGCCGGTTCACGTACAAGTTTAGTTCCACTTTTAATTGGTGTCTCCACATCATTGAGCAATGCATTCTGTGGTGCTGATTGTGCTGAAGAAAAAATATCACTGATTACAAGAAAAATTCTATTGTGTAAGATTATGATTATGTGAAATTTAATCGCTTGCATTACCAAAAATCGGTACTAATCCGAGTAATACAAAAAAATTAAAAAGTGACATGTTTCTGACGTTCATCACTGCTACTGAATTACTACTGACTGCCGGCTAGTGTCTTGAGTGCCATTCATTCTCAGTAAAAGAATGTCTCTATCCTTTTTTTTTCTCTATCTATCTCTCTCATTCTTGATACACTTGATGATAACACAGAGGTCTCCATAAATAACTAATTAATTTGCGATAGCTACCAGCAAGTTTGAATGATTTCTCTAGCTGATGTCTGCGATTGCTCACGTACTCTTTCTGTTTTTTTTCATTGTTCCTCTTTTTTTTCTGTCTGGACAAATTTATTTAGTGAATGAGGGTACTATTTCATGGAGATCGGCTTTTCAAAAGCACGTTTTTTGATAAAATTTGGAGCAGACTGTGACTTTAATATCGATAAAGATATGACCTGGGAATAATTGATAGCGTTGTCAATCGGTGAGAGATCAAAGTGCTTTAATATCAAAGAGAGCGAAAGAGTTGGAGCTAGAAAAAAAAAATGAAAACTCGTGGCTCAATGATAACTTGCTCGTATAGTAAAAAAATATCATGCTTTTTGTGAGTGCTGGCACGTGTTTATGACGCTCGCGGAAATATTTTCATCATTCTCTTCATTACGAACGTCATAGCTGATAATAGAGATGATCTAATTTCGATAGAAATTGGGAAAAAAACAGTGAGACTGAGAATTATCTCTTGTTTCATTGAATTCTATCGAGGAGAAGAAGAATCCCTTCAAATTAATTGCGGAGAATACCCGAGGAGATATTCAAAAAATCGAAAATGCATCGTTAACCAATCACGTGAGAGCATCAGTCATAAATGCCCTTTCCCACCGCTAATGGCGCTAGTATTCAAATCTCATCAGCTGGAGAAATCAAGCCTCACTCGTTGTGTTCCTCAGTCCCAATAACACTGCAAAAAAAGCAATATTCTATGTTTACTTATTCACTAGTTAATTAAAAAATAATTAACAGTTAATATTTACAATTTAAAATTCCTATTAACCAATGGCAGAACACGTCAATTCCCAACAAACAAAAGTCCTCTTTGTTGACCTTGAAGAGGAAGATGACGATGAAGTCATCGAATTGTTACCACCTAATTCACATTCAGAACCAGTTCCAAGTATCAACGAAGCTGAGGAAACTGACGAAACAATTGAAAACATTCATCGAAATGAGACAGATGGAAAGAAAATAATTCAACAATGCCTAGCACTGCTACTCCATGCACAAAGATGCGATATAGTACACGAAGAAATGAACGAAGTTCAGCTAGAATGTGTACAGCCACAGTGCAGTACAGCAAAGGAGCTATTGAAGCATCAGGAAACATGCAGAGAGGGCCAAAACTGCACAATACAACACTGCAGTACATCCAAAATGATTCTGACACACTGGACCAATTGCAAGAGGGAAAATTGTCAACTTTGTTCACCATTGAGGCATAAATTCACGGATCAACTAGCAAACGAGCCTGAACAACCATCGATCAATGCAAATGAAGAGTTGCCAGAACCAGAACCAGATACTGATGCAAACATTGAATCTCCATCGTCATTCTCTTCATTCTTAAAAGCAGAGATGAATGATCACGTCTTCCCAGAAAATAATAATTTAGTTCTTAATATCTTTGCCTCAAATCGGGCTAAAGTACCAAAACAACCAGATACTGAGTCACAGCCATTAAATTCTCCACTTTCAATGACTCATTCACTTCCAATGACTCAACCAGTAATGACTCCTACAAACCCAGTTATCAATAGAGAAAATAGACCCAGAAGCAATTTTGATTATAATTCAAGAATTGTGGCTCTTCCACGTTGGAAAACTCATCCAAACCGATTTTCTTGCTGTGGTTCGAGATGCCATGCTCAACGATCTTCATACAGGAAACCATTCAATTCAAGATCAAATTCAAATCGTTCATTCAATAATCGTCAATTCAATTCAACCAGGCGACATTTTCAACAGTACAGAAATGTTTCTTCAGGCCAGAGACGAGATTCACGATCAAATGGACAATTCAGACAAACTGATGGCAATAAAGGGATTCAGCATCAAGTAATGATGTTGGTACATGCTTGCAAGTGTCAAAAACGAGAAGAACGGAATATTGGACCACCTTGTACGAGTCAGGCTTGTAAAATTACCAAAATTCTTTTGGATCACGTTAAAGTATGCAGAAATACTGCTCGATGCTCATTTCAGCGTTGTATCTCGTCAAAACGTTTGCTGCTTCATCTGAATCAATGCATAAGAGAGGATTGTTCACTCTGTTCACCACTGAGAAGAAGATTTGATAGATTCTCTAAAGCCCGAGCAAATAATTCTAATGTTGGGAATAGAAGTTTTAGTAGCAATCGAAGCTTTGGAGAACAAGGAAACTTGAGCAGCCAAATACAGGTGGAAAGATCGAACCACCAGCAATTTTGAGCGACAAGACATTTAAGGTATTTAAATGTCAGATTAATCTTTATGAACTCTATGGAAATGACCGGCAACGAATAAGGACTCGAAATATTTGCAAGAATTACTCAATTCCTTTCTTTTCTCTTAATATCTCATAAAAATTGAATTCTCATTCTCTAAACATAGGGAAGAGTGGGGCAAAATAGCCACTGTAATGCAATGGTTAGAGATAGATTGTTTTTGATGATTCTATTGAAAAGCTGAGGAAATTTTAGCCAGAAAACGAGTGTCAGATGTATTTTTTTTAGATTTTTTTGAAAATTCTATATTTTTCGGTATTTTTGAGGGGTGGATGCCTTTCCTTTTTTGAGAATTTTCAGTTTTTTGCAAATATCTCTGGTTCTATTGGTCGTAGCAATTTGGAGTTGGTCTCAAATGAAAGGTGAGCTCATTTCCCATCGATTTTTGGGGTTTTGAATTCAAAAATATTAATTTTTGAGATCGTTATATGCCAACAACTGTTTCTCAAAACTGTTCCACAAAAATGCCCATAAAAACCTCAAAAATCGATATTTTTAGATTGAAAACCCTATGAATCGATGGAAAATGATCTCACCTTTCTGCTCCCATCGGAATTTTTACGCTACGACAAATAGAACCGAAGATATCCTCAAAAAACTGAAAATTAAAAAAAAAGAAAGGATTTTATCCCTCTAAAATGCTCAAAAAAGTCAAAATCGCCAAAAATTCGAAAAAATTAATTCCGGCACTTGTTTCCCGCCTAAAATTTCCTCACCTTTCCGATGAAATCATCAGAAACAATCCTCCACCACCAATATTTCTATTCATTCAATATTTGTCTAAAACTTCATATGTGTCCATTTGATCCCTGATGTCCATTTTGCCCCACCTTTCCCTAAATTTATCAATGTTACATTTCATTCATACACAAGTATTATAAAAACTTGCAATCCATATGTGATTACATAATTATTACGTTTAATTTTGTATTTTTATAATGTGAAATTTGTTACTTAAACAAATGACTTATTTCTTGAAATAATAAAATGTATCATTCTCGCTGATGAAATTATCGCTTTTTCCATTAAAGAATTCATAAAATTCACTCTTATCTTGATTTTTTTTTCGAGAATAAAAAAAAAACATGTGTGACTGTCTGCAAACAATTTTAGATAATTTAGCACTTGAAGATGAGTATGATCGTGAACAAAAAATGACTTATACATTGATACATTGCACTCCAGATGATTGGAAAGATATTAAAATTCCAAATGCCTATAGTAATGATAAAGTAACGAGTGATTCGATAACAACTCCAGGTGTCTCGAATGATTCAATGCAAATAGTAATTAAAATTTATTATCTAGTAATTAAAATGTCCTCGTTATCACTTTAATTTTTTGTTTTTAGTTTAATGTCATAAATAATTGGAATCTTCAATGTTTTTGCAATAATATATTCAATCAAACTGAATGTAAAGACACTGATAGTTCTGAAAAATCAGACGAGAAATTTAATATTATTGCAACAAGAGTTGATGAAGAGGTGGAGGAACTTGTAAAAGAAGAGATTGAGCATGATAATGATAATATTGAATGTACTCTTGCAATAATAAAACCAGAGGCAATGAAATCCAAGAGTTCAATAGAAAAAAGAATTACTGATGAGGGCTTTGAAATTTGTCAAAAGAGAATTGTACAATTAACTCCGGAACAGGCGTCTGAACTGTATTTCAATGAATATGGAAAATTGAATTTCCCATTATTGGCTATTTATATGTCTTCTGGACCAATTTGTGCTCTTGTTCTTGCAAAACCTCGGGCTGTGAAGGATTGGAGAAGGCTCCTGGGTCCAAAGGATGTAAATACTAGAATATAGAATCTTTATTCATTAATGTTCGAGTTATTCCTCTGGAACTATTGATAATAACAAGTGCTCCCTTCATGGAAAGGTGAAGGAAGCTAAACTCTGTTTCCCTAATAGCATAAGAGCAATTTATGGAGAAGGTGAGGGATTTCAGAATGCTGTTCATGGTAGTCAATCTCAAGAGGAAGCAATTCGTGAAATCCATTTTTTCTTTCCCAATTGTAATTGAAGTAATTAGACATAGATTTTCTTGAATCTAATAATTTCATCCTTTTATTTATTCAGTTATTGTCGAGCCTTTTCTTCAGGATAATTATCTGGAGGAATACTTATGGGAAACAGTCATGCCTGTTTTGATTGAAGGTCTTACACATGTAAGCTTTTGCTCCTCATCAATTTTGAAAATTCTATTGATATCTTGAAACATATTGGGGGAGGTGCCAATAAAAGGGTATGAGATGGAATATTTTCAACGACTCCATTTGAAAGTTGACGGAATTTCTGAATCTTTTTTTTGGAAATTCGGGTTGGAACATGGAAATGAAGGGTTGGAGCTCTAATTTTCAGCTAAAAAATAAGATTTTTCCAAAAATTCTCAAAAATGTATTCGAAACTTCATTTCCTAATGGAAATTCTCTCATATTTTCAATGGTATCATCAAAAAACTTCCATCTCAAATATTTCCATTGATTTCAAGCGATTTTTATAATGTAATAGGACATCAAAACTAAAATGCCTTCGTTTCAACCCTCATATCTTTTTTACTCCATCATTCCTATATTTATTGCAGTTGTGCAAAGAGAAACCCAGAGATCCTGTTATCTGGTTGGCTGACTGGATAATGGAAAATGATCCAACAAAACCAAAAATACTGAAAAAACCCAAAAAACATTGAATGTCATCACTTTTTTATCAATTTGAAAAATTCCCACGTGACCAGAGCGACATCAGTGCGCAGGATTTTAGACTAAAGCGAGCAAAAGAGAAATTTCATCAGTAAATAGTGAAGGAGAATGAATATTTCAACTGCATGCAATCATAAAAAAATTGAAAAATCATTAACCGATCCTTAGACTTAATCTTTCGACTTTTAATTGTCAATACCACAGTCTTGAAGCATCAAAACTCTAGTTCTCCTCGTCAATTGAGATTATCGAGTGACGAGAAGAGGTTATCCCACTGACATTTCATAAAAACAATATCAACCTTGGACAATGTCTCCGGAGCCAACACAAGAGCCAATTGAGCAGAATCTGCAGGCTCCAAATCTGAATGTAGAGGCAGGAGAGAATGTAGACTCTGATAGTGACGATGATGATCTTGGTGGTGCTGGTTACATGCCACTATCACAAATACCAACTGATGGAGATACCCTTTTAGATGACGATGAGGTCAGTAGCTTTTAGCACAAGTTTAGTACAAAGAGTATTAAAATCGATAAGGCTAGAGGTACAGAAGTGCTTTTTGCTTGTATTTAACATGTTCTTTGAGTGTATTGTAAAATGACACTCGAAGACACTAACATTATATACAGAATTCGCTGCATTTATTAAAGGCACTTCTGTTCATCTAGCCTTGTCTCATTAAAATACTATAAAGAATCGAATCTATGATTCCTTAATTTTTTGGATCTTATTGAAAAATTCTAGGATGACGAATGGATATCTGCAGCTACAAATCATCCATCCTATTCCCTACCAGAAGAGGAAACATACGAGCCAGAGAACCCAGAGGCTCTTCAAGTATGGTCATCAACATCAACACCCACCACAAACATTGATCTCGATGCTGATAAAATAAGCCAAGTTAAATCAATGATGGCAACATTTACATTGCCAAAAACAGCAATACCAGAGTGGGCTAATACAGTATCAGAGGAATTGTGGAAGGATAAGCTAATTGATCGTATCAAAGAGATGCAAAATCGAGAATAATTAGTTTAAACATAATCAAAATTAATCTGTAAGTCTTTTCCTCTTTACCTTATAAAATTTCGAATTAATAATGTAAACGCTGTAATTTTTGTTTGTATAAAGATTCTTTATTTTTCATAAATACAATGATATTATCAGTGAGATTAATCTTCTAATTTGTTAATGGTTAATTAAAAAAAATCGTTTTTTTCCTTCATTTAGATTGATAAGTTAATGTGATTTAAGGCGAGGCTACAAGATTATACTCTTTTTCAATGGCAGCTGCTTTCTCGGGATTCAATTTTGCTCGCAATTGTGATATACTGTCATCTATCCGAACCAATTTACGGTATCTCTGTAAATAATTCAAAAAATATTGCAATAGTGTACCTTTGCAATCATTACAAAGTTCATTTACCTGCGAAAAATTTCCTGGCGTGGAAAACCATATATATATCATGTAAACGGGAATACACATCATTGAGGAAAGACCGGCTAGCCAGCCTAGCACATGACTCCACCAAGGATACTCGTAAGCCAAATATTTTACTGGTGAAAATTTTATTATATTGAAAATGAAGACTCCCTGTATAGAAACAAAAAATTTCCATCAACTCCACTCGGTAATTAGTCAAGTTGATTACAAACTTACGATACATATAGCTGGAGTAGTCACTGTCCAGCAAATTTTCCACCAGAAACAGGGATAATACCCAATCATATCTTTAATGCCATCGTAAAATCTATTGACTCCAAAAGCCCATGAAACAGCAATGCACTCGAAGAACATGAGAAATAGCAAGCAAAAACCACTCACTGCATAGGAATCTAATAATTGGAACACAAACATTCCTCCCTGAAAATTAATAGCTACTGTTTAACATTATTCTTTAAAAAACAAGAGGAATTTTCATTTATCAATTGAACAAACTTCGGTAACACATGACAAGCCGATGAGGTATGACAGGAAGCAGACTATAGCGATAAATATTTCCTTCCGTTTTCTGAGGAGACGAGGCCATTCGTCAACTGCTGCTGTAATAAATCCTTCCACAGTACAAAACTAAAATTGAAAAAAAAAGACAATTATCCTAACGAAAAAAAAAAAAGATAAATCTGATATTTAGAATATTTTCTCAATCAACCTGACTATCCAGTCCAATGAGAATCAACATGAGGAAGAATAAACAACTCCAGACTGGAGTTCCTGGAAGCTGAAGAACCGCTGAAGGATAAACCAAAAATGCTAATCCAGGACCTTAAAAAGAATCATTATACAGTTATAGAGTAAAGGAAAATAACGAGATTGAAATTTAGATGAGAATAAATACCGGAAGCAGCGACTTCAGCAACTGGTTTTTGTTGTTCATGTGCCATAAATCCGACAACAGAGAATATAACAACTCCACTCAGCATACTGGTACCAGAATTCACGCAACAGACAATAAGAGCATCCCTAAAAGTAGACAGTATCCTATAATTCAGTTACTCGTACAATTATAAGTAAACTCACTTGTATACATTGTTCTTGAACTTGTTGTAACTACCGAGAGCAACAAGAGCACCTAAACCAAGTGCATAGGAGAAAAATATCTGGGTCACAGCGTCAATCCAAACTTCTGGTTCACCCAATTTCGAGAGATTTGGTGTTGCGTAATATTTGAGACCTTCTATTGCACCAGGTAGTGTCAAACCTCTGATGAGGAGGCAAAAAAGAAGAGCATAGGGGAACAATGCTGTAAAGTACACAACTTTCCCCGTCCACTTGACCCCTTTCCAGATGCAAAAGTAACACATTACCCAGACAATTGCTAAAGTTCCAGCCAATTCCCATCTTATTCCACCGATATCCTCGATTCCACTCGAAATTTGTAATGTTCTCCGTCTAATGATAATTCAACAATTAATAACGTAGTAATTAAGAGCAGAATTTCAATTATTTTCTTCACTTACTCCCAATATTCTTTAACTGGATCCGTCAAAACAATTGTACTATAATTTCCTATCGATGTACTACACATTGTTGCATTTCGTACTGCATCAGACCAACAAGTAGCTTTCAAACGTTCTTCCGGTGTTATACAAAACTCTGTATTCCAATAATTATCACAACTTCTCCAGGGCACATCTGAAATTCACAAATTACTCTTCATCATTTGAAATCAAAGTTCGAGACATCCATTGCACTGCTATCTTCAAACTTCAAGGACCCAACAAAAAGGTTTTTATAATTTTGAATTTATTTCTATCACGATTTTCATGCTTTTACGAATTTCAATGCTTTACAATTGTTTTTTTTTTAGTGTCCCTGACATTTGTTTGATAGCCGAGTCTAATGGACTTTGAGACTGAGTGTATTTTACTCTACCTGCTTTTAACGAAACTAAAAAGTAAAACAGAGCCCAAGCCAGAATTATAATGTAATAAATATTTGTCCAGCACGAGAGAACACACGTTGCATATCCAATTCCTTCAAACAGAAAAATTAAACAAATAAAGACAAATGAAAAATCATCATTGAAGAAATAAAAAAAACATTTCTTTTCTGCACCTTTAAAAATTGGCGCTATTTGGAAGACTCCAAGACCTCCAATCGTCATCATTTGGCCCAAGGACAATTCCATGAGAAACATTGGTATTCCAGCAAGTGCAAGTGCAATAAAATACGGCACCATAAATGCACCACCACCATTTTTATAACATAAATAAGGAAATCTCCACAAATTACCGAGTCCAATAGCTAAACCAACAACTGATAGGATAAATTCAACTTTACTTCCCCAACTTCCACGTTCAGGAATATCATCGTTTTTTGATGTCTCAATTTGCAGACACTCGATTGCTTGAGAATTGAAATCAACTTGCTCTTTACTGCCATTTGTTACTGCACTTGTTCTAGGTGGTGGTTCACAGAACAGTGCTTTCAATTCTTGAACAGGATTTGATGGTTTTTCTGGCAATGGAGACGCGGATTTGTCCACACGAACAGATCGTCCCCCTGTATTGTCGTACGTTGGCATTGCGAGTGTCCTGGTATAATGCCCAATTGAGCTAAATTTATCACTCACCTCATGATGGATGTAGAATTGAGACCGGAACCTATTAACAATTTAAGATGTCACTTTTTTTTCTATTTTCCAACAAGAAATAGACAAATGGCTTCGTCGGTCAATAATGCCTTTTGCAAAAAAAGCATTATCGACCGAAGAAGCCATTTGTCTATTATTAAATGAAACACACGGTTATATGAAAATTTTGGAATCAAGAAGTAACGATTTGCTCTATCAGAATAATCTAAATAAATTATCAATGAATAAACCAATAATTGGTTGAATGAAGAAATTGAGGATGATACTGCTCGTGGAATTGGGTGAATGTTTCTTTGATTGTCATTAATATTCTTGGATTATGTCTTTCTATTACTGTCAGCAATCATTTGAGACGCTTGTCTCTAGGCTTTTTTTTGATGATGATGGATGATGGACAACGAGCAACTTCCGGGAATCAGGGTTCCCAAGGGGGGACCTTGCTCTATTTCAGCGATTAATAAATGGGTTATTTCAATCTTTTTTTATGACGTTCTCCATTCACAAAATGGAACAATACATTATTCATTGTTTCCATCAAGAAAATTAATGAAATATCCAATGGAAATTGTGTGGGATAGTATAATTTTCAAGTTTGTGCTCTGGGGCTGATGGGAAATTGAAGCTAAAAGTATTTCTCATTGAAATTGAATCAATTTCTATGATGAATCGATTTGATTTGTGGTGAATCATCTATCAGAAGTTTGAAAAACTGATTTCCGTCACATGATTTCCATGGAGAAGTGATTTCTCCGGTGTTTCCTTCTTTAATAATTGAATTTTAAAGAAATTCTAAATACTCTATACTTATAAATTCTATTCCACAATGTAATAAAACATGAATCAGCATTTCATTACACAAAAAAATCCACCGAATGAATACTAATGAGGAAATACTCTTATGTAGAATATAAAATAGAAGCTTCGAAGGAAACAAATATTCCGAGAAATGACTTTTATTCCTATTCAATTGCCTCAGAACTTGTATTGTAACGTAAAATATCAAACACACCTCTAAAAATAATTTAAACGCAATACTCCAATGTCACTCTATTACTTTTATAACACGGAAGCTATGGATTAATATAGTTTTTTTTTCAACTAAACATTTATCCATTCAAAGTGCTCGAAAGAGTATACGTTCTGATACTGAAGAGAATATCATTTGGTAGACTATGAATCTACCCCAAGTGCTCTTTGATTCCCCCTTCAGACAACCCAGCACACACACCTATTGGGTCATTCAACAAATTAATGCCACTAGTTTAATTCTACTTGTAGCATTCTACTCGCTACTACATGCACATAAAGAAAAAATATCAAATGGAATATTTTACGAAAGGGCCCCCTCGTTTCTAACGATAATTGACTCAATGAACAATAAAAAAAAGAAACAAAATAGACAATAAAAATTTCATAACAGGATGTTTAGAAATTGAGGCTCTTCTTTTTTCATCTTCAATCCACAGTTTTTCCTCTTTGACAGTAGAAAAAACTCGGAAGAAACGCAAAATCTTACTCTTTATGCTATTTTTTTTATATCGAATCTATAATAAATTATTTTATTTCCAGATGATTGCATCTTTAGCTAAAATCATTAGACCACAACACATGGATCCTTCATATCATCGCTGAAACTTCTTGAATTTGCAAGGAAAATAAAACGTGTCTGACCCTGACTGTCCCTTTCTACTCGCAACTATGAGATATTGGTAATCCAAAGGAGTATCAACATGTATAAATAGAGGAACTTGGTATCTCAATCGGCTTTTCTTTGTAAAGATTTACTCAAGTGTATTTGATAGTGTTTGTCAGTTGATTCTAATTTAATTAAATAATTATGTCTTGGATATTCATGAATCGTTTTGTCGCAAGTAATTACATGATTGCTACAAATTTTTCAGTGTTGGGTGAGTATTGACGATATAATTGCAATAACGAATAGGTAAAACAGGATAAATCGACTTATCTTTGTGATAATTTCGGAGGAAATATCTCGGAAACTGAGCGAGATAATGTGATATTTTTTTGCAGAGAATTTCA
This sequence comes from Aleiodes alternator, assembly GCA_963921955.1. Lineage (NCBI taxonomy): Eukaryota > Metazoa > Arthropoda > Insecta > Hymenoptera > Braconidae > Aleiodes > Aleiodes alternator. Next base: position 12,242,994 of record OY998104.1, on the reverse strand, counting down.
AGAGGAAAATCGCACTATTTCGCTTATTTTATGAGGTATTTTCAAAAAACTAAATGAAAAAAAAATAGACTTGTCTTGTTTTACCTCTTCGCTACTGAATTGTAGTAGTGATTCGAAGAGATTTCGATTCATAGTGAATTTCGTTCTGATTCGATAATAATAAAGAGACGTATGTATATGTTGATAGGATATTTAGCTCTAATAGCAGGGGCATTGGCCAGTCTATTATGGTGGAAGAGTGCTTGGAACTATTGGATTCGTCGTGCTAAATTAATAAAATTTGCTGTTACACTTCCTGGACCTCCGACAATTCCATTATTAGGAAATGCACTTGAATTTGCAGTTAATCCTGACGGTATATCTAATTGTCCAAGAAATTTATTAGATCTGATAAATTGTGAATAATCTATATTGCCTTTTTTTCTATGGAAAGAAACCTACGACACAGTTTGGAAAATAATACGAAATAATGAGTCAATTTTTCGATTCTGGCTGGGACCAAAACTCGTCGTTGTTCTCACAGATCCCAGTGATTACAAAGTATTTATTTTCTTTATTGCAATTTATGTATGAAAAAAAAGAATCAAGTTCTTATTCACGATTTATTTATTAAGATTGTACTCTCAAGTTCAAGAGCATCGTACAAAGATCCAGTGTACAATTTGATGGAACCAGCATTGGGTCAAGGTCTTGTTAATGGATCAGGTGATTTGAATGTTCATCTATAGGGGAACGTGGGACAAAATGGACATTGTAATGAAACAGTGAGAGATAGATTTTTTTCAATGATTCCATCGGAAAGCTGAGGAAATTTTAGACGAGAAACATGTGCCAGAATTAATTTTTTTCAATTTTTTGGGAATTTGATTTTTTCTGGCATTTTTGAGGGGTGAAAGCCTTACGATTTTTGAGCAAATTCAGTTTTTTGGGAATATCTCTGGTTCTATTGGTCATAGCGACTTGGGCCCGATTTTAAATGAAAGGTGAGATCATTTTCCATCGATTTATGGGGGTTTGAATCTAAAAATATCGATTTTTCAGATAGTTATGGGAACTTTTGTGAAGAATTATGATGATCGGTTTTTCTCCTATAACTATGTAAAAAATTGATATTTCTGGATCCGAAACCCCATAAATCGATGGGAAATAATCTCACCTTTCATTTAAAACCGGTCCCAGATTGCTGCGACTAATAGAACCAGAGATATTCCTAAAAAACTGAATTCGCTCAAAAATCGAAAGGCTTTTACCCCTCAAAAATACCAGAAAAAATCGAATTCTCCAAAAATGAAAGAAAATTAATTCAGGCACATGTTTCTCGACCAAAATTTTCTCAGCTTTCCGATGGAATCATTAAAAAAAATCCATCTCCAATATTTTCATTCATTTAGAGATTTTTTCATAATATATGCATAAAAACTCAAATGTGGCAATTTGGCCCCTTATGTCCGTATTGCCCCACCTTGCCCTAGACATAGTCCACTTTTATATTGAATAAATTATAAACTATCATCCAAACAGGCCCAGTACATAGATTTCATCGGAAAATTATCATGCCCATGATCAATAGCAAAGCATTGGGAATGTACTTGAAGTATTTTAATCGTCACAGTCACTATTGTGCTGAATTACTTGAAAAACATGTTGAAAAGGGAGAATTTGATATTCTACCTTTTATTACCAATTGTACAACTGATATGATGATGGGTAAAACCTTCTTCTTCAAAAAGAAATTAATCAATTGAACTTTATCGATTATTATAATGACAATTTCTCTTATTTTTCTTCTTAGAAACAATATTTGGACTTGAAGGAACTGCACAAAAAGGGGGATACAAAGATTTTGTTCACTATTCTGATCGGTACGATTGAAACTTCGATATTCATTGGCTTAGTGTTAATTGAAAGAATAAGGAGTAATGGGGTAAAGAGGAAATTAGAAGTAAAACCCACACATTCCAGTTTTATAGTGGGGGAAGATGGAGTAAAACGGACAAGGGTTGATTTTGGAATGGCGTAGTTTCATTGGAATGTCCATTTTATCCTATTTTCCCTTCCTTTCAGAATATACGAATTCATACACATGAGAATGTTCAAAATATGGCTGCATCCAGCTTTTATTTTTGATCGCACGCAAATGGGAAAAGAGCAAAGAATTGGATTGAATATCGTTCATCGCATTATCGATAATGTAAGCATTCTTTTTTCATCAACTTAAACAGTTCGTCTCTAAACTCTCAGAAATATTATTCTATTGCAGGCAATTGCAAGGAAGAAGAAGGAGTATTCAGCTGCAAAAAGAGGAAATTCCTATGAGAATAGACCGAGAGTAATGATGATTGAGCAAATGGTTGATCATGCTGTAGAACACAAGTCTATGGATGATTTGGAGCTGCGTCATGAACTCTACACCATTTATCTTGCAGTAATTATGCAGATTGAACTGAATATGCGTTCTCTATATAAACTCAACGTAATCTATAATTTTAGGCACAAGATACAATTGCTGTGATATCTTCATTTGCATTTTTAATGCTGGCAATGCATCACAACATCCAGAAAAAAGTTCGGGACGAAGTGTTTGATGTACTTGGAGACAGTGAGAGTGTCGATGAAGAGCATCTTTCTAATTTAAAGTATCTCGAAATGGTGATAAGAGAAACATTAAGATTGTATCCAATAGCCCCGTTGATGATTAGGAAAACAACTGGAGAAATTAAATTAGGTAAAGAAAAGAATATTCTACATTAATTAACTCTTCTATCTCTTGATTTATCAATTTATATGTGTCTCAGATACTTGCACATTGCCCGAAGGCTGTTCAGTCGTAATGGGAGTCTTCATGACTCACAGAAGCGAGAAATATTGGAGAGAACCGGAAAAATTCAATCCAGAGAGATTTCTTCCGGAAAATTCGAAGGAACGACATCCATATGCTTACGTTCCTTTCAGCAGTGGTCCGAGAAGCTGTATAGGTCAAAAATTTGCCATAATGTGTCTTAAAACAATAATTGCCAATGTCATTCGAAGATATCACATTGATACCAGTCAAAAATTACCTGAATTAAGATTGAAAATGGATATTTCCATACGCTCGAGGGATGGATACAAAGTAACACTGAGGAAAATTGAAAAACCGATTAATTAAGATATCTAATGAATTGTAAATCATTAAAATCGATTTATCAAGTTAAATTTGATGAAAATCAAATGATTTAGGTGTAAAATGGACACATCTAAATTTAGAGGAAAATATTAAGGAAAACTCTTGAAATTGATAGAAATATTGGCGGTAGATTGTCTTGGATGATTTCATCAGAAAGCTGAGGAAATTTCATGCGAAAAACAAGTGCCGGAATTAATTTTTTAGAATTTCTGGCGATTTTGACTTTTTTGAGCATTTTAGAGGGGTAAACCTTTCCTTTTTTTGAAAATTTTCAGTTTTATAAGAATATCTTCGGTTCTATTTATCGTGGCGTAAAAATTCCGATGAGAGGTGAAAGGTGAGATCATTTGCCATCGATCCATGGGGTTTTCAATTTAAAAATATTGATTTTTGAGGTTTTTATGGGCATTTTTGTGAAATAGTTTTGAAAAACAGTTTTTGGTCTATAACTATCTCAAAAATTGATATTTTTGAATTCAAAACCCCATAAATCGATGGGAAATTAACTCACCTTTGATTTAAGACCAACCCCAAATTGCTGCGACCAATAGAACCAGAGATATTTGCAAAAAACTGAAAATTCTCATAAAGGAAAGGCCTTCACCCCTCAAAAATGCAAAAAAATATCGAATTTTAAAAAAAATAAAAAAAAAATACATCCGACACTTGTTTTCCGGGTAGAATTTCCTCAGCTTTTCACTAGAATCATCAAAAAAAATCCATCTCTAACCGTTTCATTACAGTGTCCATTTTGCCCCACCCTCTCCTATACCTATTTTTCCGTATATCCCGTAAAATGTTGAAATTTAAATATTTGCACATGCGCACTGGATCGGAGTAAGATGGTGCTGTCTCTTTTTTCTGACGCTCAAGGCCGAAAACACTAGTCATGGCGGATTCTGCAGGAAATTGGTGTCTAATTGAGAGTGATCCCGGCGTTTTTACTGAATTAATACGAGAATTTGGTAATTTCATTCATTGCAATTTCCTCTGTAACGACAAGAACTATCATTTATCCACTATTTGTTATTTAATTTCCTCCCAATTTGTATTTTTTCATAATACACGAGTTTATAATGACCAATTGACAGATGAACAGTATTAATACACTTATGAATTAATTGAAAAACTATTTACAGGTGCAAAGGGTGCGCAAGTTGAAGAATTATGGAGTTTAGATGATGAACAATTTGAAAATCTCCAGTTAGTATTAAATAATCACTAAATCATGAAAATAAAAAAACATAAACATAACCTCAATCAAATCTGTACTTTGGTAAATCCAAATTATGAATTATTTTTATTTTGAATTTCAAGACCAATTCATGGATTAATATTTCTATTCAAATGGGTCCAGGACGATGAGCCTGCTGGTACACTTGTACAGGACAGTAGATTGGAAAAAATATTTTTTGCAAAACAGGTAAAATCATGACAATAACTCAATAAATTATTTGCAAGTCATAAATAACAATCTTTTGTCTATCAATAACAATTCTGTTTTAATTCATTGAAGGTTATTAATAATGCTTGCGCAACACAAGCAATTGTTAGTGTATTACTCAACTGTAAACACCCGGATGTAACAATTGGGCATAATTTAGAGGAATTTAAAAATTTTTGTCAGAGTTTTGATGCTACAATGAGGGGCCTTGCTCTGAGTAATTCAGATATTATCAGAGAAGTTCATAATTCATTCTCCAGGTAATTTATTATCGAGAGAATTCATTAATTACTATTTTTTGCTAATTTTTGTGTCTAATTGTAATGATTTTATTGATTGATGTAGGCAAACACTGTTTGAATTTGATTCGAAACAAGCCTCTAAAGATGATGATGTATTTCACTTTGTGAGCTATTTACCAATCGATGGTCGTCTTTATGAACTCGATGGACTTAAAGAGGGTCCAATGGATCTAGGACCATGTCCACCTGGAGATCAATGGGTCCAGGCAGCTAAACCAATCATTCAGAAGCGAATGAACAAGTAATTACATTTATTCATTTGTCAGATAGGGGAAAGTGGGGTAAAATGGACACATCTAAATTTTTGGACAAATATTATGGAAAACTCTTGAACTTGATAGAAATATTAGTGGTAGATTGTTTCTAATGATTTCATTGGAAAATTGAGGAAATTTTAGGCGGGAAGCTAGTGGCGGAAGTAATTTTTTTGAATTTTTTGCGAGTTTGACTTTTTTGAGCATTCTAAAGGGGTGAAGACCTTCCTTTTTTTGAAAGTTTTCAGTTTTTTAAGAATATCTCCGGTTCTATCTATCATAGCGTAAAAATTCCAATGGGAGGTGAAAGGTGAGATCATTTGCCATCGATTCATGGGGTTTTCAATTTAAAAATATCAATTTCTAAGGTATCTATGGGCATTCTTGTGAAACAGTTTTGAGAAACAGTTCTTGGCCTATAACTATCCCAAAAATTGATATATTTGAATTCAAAACCCCATAAATCGATGGGAAATGAGCTCACCTTTCATTTGAAACCAACCCCAAATTGCTACAACCAATAGAACCAAAGATATTTACGAAAAACTGAAAATTTTCAAAAAAGGGAAGGCTTTACCCCTCAAAAATGCCGAAAAATATCGAAATTTAAAAAAAAAAATTAGAAAATACATCCAACACTCGTTTTTCGGCTAATATTTTCTCAGCTTTTCAATAGAATCATCAAAAAAAATCGATCTCTAACCGTTTCATTGTAATGTCCACTTTGCTCCACTCTCCTCTATTAAAATAATTCAAATTATACGTTCTAATTGTAATTCATCTCTTAGGTACAATGAGGGAGAGATTCATTTCAATTTGATGGCAATAGTATCAGACAGAAAAATGTTGTATGAAAAACAAAAGGCAAATTCAACAGATCCAATTGAAATAGCACGTCTACAGTCACTGATTGAAGAGGAGAATAATAAATCCCACAGATACAAAATCGAGAATATCCGAAGAAAACACAATTATCTTCCTCTCATAATGGAATTACTTAAAGAACTTGCTAAAGAGGGCAAGCTCGTTCCAATCTATCAGAAAGCCAAGGAACGTGCGATTGAGAAGGAATCAAAAAAATCAACGGTTAATTAAATTATTTCTTTTTTTTTTTTTTATTAAAAATTGTAAAATTGCCAGGGTGATTTCAGCTGCATTTATAAATCTTATGAAATTCATATTCATTCTTAATTTCAGAGATAATGTAACTTGATGGAGAATAAACGGATTTTTCAAATAGTTCTGTACATAGTTTTCTTTCATCAAATCACTCATGCTGAAGGAAAATCATCGATAACTTCGAGTTTACCATCTGAATAAGCGAGTCTCGGTAAATAACTGTCAAACTGTTGAGTTTTCAGAATTGGAATCTTGCGTTCATACAAATCATCAATTAAATCACCATAGCTTCTCGAATTTCCGTTATCCTTGAGACGAGGACATATTTTACGCAAAAAATTCGTTGTGAAACCGTCGAAATACTTTACAGCCTCCGACCAATCCATCTCCCTGATATCTACAATACCTCGCTGATACATATATTCAATAATCATAATTTTAATTTCATTGAAAAAAATAGGTCTCGTTGAGAATAACTGGGGATGAAATTGCATGAGCCAAAAGTTCTTCAAAGCACTGAATTCAATCTTCATCTTATCTTGCAATTTCTTCCAAACAGCTGCGGGTATCACAGAGTCTTTTAGATCGCTGAGGTGTTCGCTCATTGTGAGGTCAATGAGATACTTTAAAAAAGTTTCCATCAATTCCAATGTCCACACGACGTCTTTTGCTTTCTTCAATTTCAATTCATCTGTCTCCTTCTTCTTCTTGATCATGGAATATCGGTGGAGAATTGATGCATAAGGCCTTTGAAAGTACTGTGCAATTTTGGCAGTTTCTTTGCAGGGTAATCTCTGATGGACCATCTCCCTTGATTCCATATATCTCTCAATCCTTTCGTCATCAGATTCAGTATATCTCTTCTTTGCATGTCCACGATCATAGCCATACAATATCTTAAATCTCTGAAAAACAGCACGAAGACTCCTACATGGCAAACCATTCGCCAAGAATTGAATAAATTTATGTCTCTGGATTCTAGACTTTATAAACAATTTACCATCATAATTGGTCTTGAAGAATCTCTCGTTTGGAATATCCAATCCATGAATTTCACAAAAACGTTTCCAATTATTTCGCAATATTTCATCCTCCTCTGGATCAAAGTAGCCTTCTTTTAACTCTGAATACTTCTGAAATCTCTGTTTTTCGTCAGCTTTCAGAGGCTTCCACAATGTTGATTTCTCAATTTCATGCTGTGGTGGTACTTGATGCTCAAATTTAACTTCAATTGTTCTCAATTTTTCGATAACATCCTCTGATAATGGCTCGGACAATGGCCTCTCAGTAATATCTCCATCACTCTCAGATTCTTCTCCAGAAGGTGAATAAGCACTGTCAATCGAATTTCTGCCCTGTCTAGTAGCTCTCACATAATTACTTCTATCATTTCTCAATCCACCAACTCTCCCAGAGCTCCAATTCTCTTTATCTTTCCCATCATCTTCGATCATTAGATTAGCAATGACTTTTTCATCAAGAATTTCATCAATAAGCTCCATATTATCCAGGAATTGAACACCATCAAGTGTAAAATTCTGCTCAGTTTGACTGTTATTAATTGACTCGTAGACTCTATCATATTCAACATCAATATTAATCGAATGCTGCTTTGCCTTGGCTGGAGTTGATATTAATTTTTCGTCAGACGATAAATTCTCTTCGAAATTTCCCCTCAATGTTCTGAGAGGTGACGTAGCAAGAGGATCTTTCTCATGATTTTCAATAGTTCCACCAAAATTGATATCAGAAGTCAGGGTAATTCTTTCTGGTGATAAAAGCTGAGAAGCAATGGATGCATTATCAATTTCTGTTGAATTAAATATTTCACCTTTTCTCCTGATACATCTGAAGCTTCTTCGACTCTTTCGTACTCCTATTTTCTTCAAATTCTCATTGATAGGATTTTTATCAATATTCTTGATGCAATTCTTGGTTCTTCTTCGCAGTGAACTGTTGATCAGAGGCAATGACAACCTTCCAGGACGTGGACACGTGTAATTATGCTTAATTGTAAATATCGAATTGTCTTTATCAATAGCCAATGATTTTTTGTGATTATTGTAATTGTACAATCGTTGTTTAATTACTTGCATGAGCATGTCATCATTGCTAAACTGCTGAGGAACATTTGAATATTCTGGACAATGTTTCAAAATTTCAACAGCACTCAACGATTTATTCCTTCTAACATCACTGTTTCCATGAAATGAGCTCATTTTATAATTATTATTAATTTAAATTACTATAATCTAATTTTTTTAAATATGAAAACATGCTAAATACTTTACTTGAAAATAGAAACACGTGTTTATTATCCAAAAAGCAGGGAAAATATGATTTTCCTCTATACTCAGGGACTTTGTATTTCTAAGGTTCACCTATCAGCCACTAGCGCCACGTGTTATCTATTGTCTCTCACATAAAGGCGTAAAAAAAATAAATTCATTCCCGTTATCCGACATTTTATAAACAATAGTTTATCCATTTGACGACGTTGCCTACTTTTTTAAATCAATTGAATACAGTCCATAACTCTTCAATTAATAAAATGACGGATGAATCAAATGGTGAATCGACATTTGAGTTTGTTGAAAAAAGAGTTGATGACCTGTCGATAACTGGTGACAATGTTAAATCTGGTTAGATTATTTTTTTTTAAAACATATTGAATGTGTTTTGTCAATAAGAAAAATTGATCGTTGATTTCCAATAAATTTGACAAATTTTGATAATTTATTTTCTATTTTAATTAAAAATGCAGATTCAATCAGCAGTCTATCGTCTTCAGCATCTCTGATACCTCCATTGGCAGTGTCAACGTCAACAAGCAGTTTGTTATCAAATATAGCACCACCATCAGCACTACCAAGCTTCGTGGCAAGTGCATCAGTTCCAGCAAAAGAAACTGCAACAACACCGAGTCCACCAATTGAGGTCAATGTTATTGTACAAACGAAACAGCCACAGATACAGCAACAGCTGCCATCAACAGCTGGTTCATCCAATCAAACTGGAAATGTTCAAGCATTGGAGTCTGATTTACAGGAACTTGGTACTGTCAGTGGTGCACTATTCTCCTGGGTAAAGGACACGGTTGTCAACAATTCAATGCTCAATAAAGTTGCTGAAAAAGCAAAGAGCAGTGTCAATTCAATGATAACAACACTGGATCCCCAGATGCGTGAGTTCATTTGTAAGTAAATCATAATTACAATAACAATGCCATTTCATTGTTAACATGACAAGTAGTAATGCAAAAGAACTTGCCAGATAAAAATCCTAATATTCTCATTTTTTTTTTAGGAAATTATGGAATAATTTTTATATATTTAAAAGTTTTCTTAAATATATTATTTTGAGAACTTGTCATTGATCCTTGGATCTATGTTTATTCAGAATAAATACCATATAACAAATTCTCAACGCCTATGCTATATTGCAAATTCAGTAATTCACTTGAGTCATTCTATTTTTGGATAAACTAGAACTAGATCACTCGAGTGGTTGATACAAATTTACGAATCGTTTACTGTCAAATTCATCCAGAATTATTAAAAAAATACATAATTTTTTCCCCCATTTTCGTTATAGTTTTATTTGGCATGATAATGCTAGTACCTGTGAGAAATTATGTGTGGAATTTTTTTCATATTATTCTTGCAGATTCTGGTGGTGATATGGAGGTTGTTGTTGCTTCAAATAAAGAAATGAAAATTAGTCCAATACGTGAAGCTTTTCAAGGTGTTTTTGGCAAGGCCACTGTCAAGTAAGTTGTTTTATTATTTAATTATCTCTTTCATTAAAGAATTAATACAGAGACATTAAATGTAAAAATGATTTTATCCTATAGTGGAGTTGCTGTAGATACATCTGCTGTGCCAAATACACCAATTGGCTTTGATGCTGGCTTTGCTGCAGCAGAAATGAGAATCAAGTATGCACGTAATGCACATGATATTCCAAAAGAAATTCCCATTGTAGCAGTACAGAGCTTTTTGCTTGAAGTTGGACAAGACAAGTGGTTTGAATTGGGAGTTATTCTTCTTGAAGATCAAAAGAATAATGTGAGTCTCCAAATGTTTACACAAATGACACCAGTGCCAAGTCAGATTGTGGCAACTGCCAAAGAAGCTACTCCTGATGATTATCCATTAAAGTCATTGGGATTGGCTGTGTCCATTGGTTGTTTAATGGCAACGAATTTACAGGTATAAATGTTTAAATACGATAAGCACATGATGACGTAAATTTTTATAATTCTTGATAATTTTAGGTTTCCTATAATGAATGGCATCACGCACTGACTGGTGTTTCTCGAAGAGATACGATTCTACTTGCTGCCCAATCGCTAGCTGGAATTTACAAAAATACCATAACTATCGTGTAGTTTTGAAGAATCTATGAGTTTAAAATGTTTATCATTTTTTTTTGTACATAATATTGAATCTTTATGTTATTTTAACTATTACAATTATTGGATATTATTCATTTTCATTGCTAGACAGCGAAATCAAGGTAAATTTAATCCATGTTCCTTATTTTCATTGTTATAATTATTGTAATTGAGGGAGAGACAGGTGTAAAGTAGTAGAGTGATTATTCCGATCAGCAAATTGACAGAGCAGTATTGATGATTGTACGAAGAATTTGAATTATTTCTAGCGCATTTAAATAAATATGAATATTTTTATTAAATGAACGTTTTATTTTTTTTACCTCTAAAGTGTATATAATTATTATAAATATGTAAAGGTAAATGAGAAGGCATAATTATTATTCATCTTTTCTTGTATTTTCATGTATTCATTCGGGTTTGAATACACAGTGCAGTTTCCATCCTTAATTTTTTTAATTTCATTCGTTCAGTCCTTTTTAAAATATAGAGGAAAGAAAATAAAAATAACCGAATAATGGGGAATATTCCACACATCAACCAGATAATTGGGGGAGGGAGAATAAGAATTATAAAAAAACATTGTAAAAAATTACAGAGTTCAATATCATAATTGATTACAAGGTGGCTACAAGTTATTTTTTTTTCTTCCATTCGTATCATTGCATTTTCAATAATTATTTTTGTTTTTTTTTTTTTCAATATGCTCAAATAAGAAAAACATGTTATTATCTATGAATTAATTGTGAAAAATAAGCCACCGAAAGAATAATAAAGCCGAACGTGGCAGCTGTTTATCGCTCCAGCGATAGTAAATTGAATTACAATATTTAAATAGAATATTTAAATAGAGTGTATGGTTCCCAATTGGTTACAATTTATCGAGATATGAAGCCAATTCAGGAAGTCCATCCTTTAATCCCTTCCTCTTTCTCGTGTCCTGCAATTGAAATTAAATTCATTAATAAACATAAACTTGACATTTTTTTTCTCATTTTTCAAGTGTAAACTTGTGCGTTCCCCTATTCTGGCTCACCAGATGAAACTGGAGAATCAAAACTTAAAAAACACTCTGATTTACCACGAAATCAAATTGACTACATTATTCAGAATAAAATAGCCATTAATTGGAATCGTGGGAACGATTACTGAACAAATAGAAATATTAAATTACCTGAACGACTTGGAATGGCCTACTTCCAGGCTCAGTTGGATCACCAGGAAGAATTTGCCAATGATCAAACACACACTGTGGGAATGCCTGTCCACCAGTATTGGATCGTAAATCAGCGGTGAAACCGAAGGATTCATTTACAGGCAGATAAGCCTTGACGACGAACATGGGTGTACCAGTAACTTGTTGCTCCTCGAATACGTGACCACGACGACGATTGAGTACACCGTAAATACCACCAACAGCGACTTCAGGGCACTGAATTTCACAGAGATAGACTGGCTCCATGAGCCTTGGTGATGCAGTGAGAAGACAAGCATAGAGACAACGTCTCGTTGTTGGAATAATTTGTCCACCACCTCTGTGGATAGCATCAGCGTGTAATGTAACATCGTAAATGTTGAAACGTACACCACGTAGATTTTCTTCAGAGAGTACACCCTCTTTCGTTGCCCATTGGAATCCAGCAACAACAGAGTCCTTGATTTCATTGAGATATTGTACTCCCTTGGTACAATCAACGAGAATGTTTGGTCCAGTACCGTCTGGTCCAAAGCACCAGATTTTCCTTGCCTCAGTTACATCGTAATCGTATTTTTCACCCAAATAACGTGCACGTACTTTGAAGTCATCACGTGGATTGACAGCACCGCTGTCAATATCCTCAGCTAGACCATCTGGCATTGGCTGTGCCTTCATGAACAAACGATTATGCTTGTTTGGCGATTTTGACAGACACATCTGATCTGATTCTTCAGATACAGTTTCTCTGTATGATACAACTGGATCTGATTTCTTGATTGGAATGCAAGCGTGATCTTCCTCCAAATCTTTAAGACAAATTTCAAGATGGAGCTCACCAGCACCGGCAATAATGTGCTCACCAGACTCTTCATTGATACATTGAACCATAGGATCTGACTTGGCAAGACGTTTCAAACCTGGAAATTAAGTATTTTGCCTATTAATAAACAGCTTGGAGTAGTTTTCTCTCTCATTACTTTCATTACAGTGCTAAATCAGGTGTCAACGCTAATCACGGTAATTATCATAACCCAGTGCTCGGAAAATGTTTCATCATTTTAAAAAGTCGTTTAAAAATTTTTAATAAGAAACTGATCAAGTATAGTACCTTCGACGAGCTTGGGCAAATCAGCTGGGTTCTTGGGCTCAACAGCAACACGTACGACTGGTGAAACGGAGAACTTCATGACCTTCATGTTGTGGGCATCCTTGTAGGTGGTAATGGTACCGGTTTTAACCAAGAATTGATCAACACCGACGAGACCACAAATGTTACCTGGAAAGAAACAGAAACTATTGTAATTTCTGATACATAGACAAATTTACAGTTAATTATTATCGAGTAATATACAAAAATCAGTTGGCCGTTCTTATCGTCGTTCATTTAATCTCAGAACAGGTCTGTGATAGAACAATCATCATGTGAAACAAATTAGAATCTCCAAATTAATATGAATAATAGAATGAAAATTACCAGATGGAACATCCTCGATAGCTTCAACATAACGACCCATCATCAAAATGGTACGTTGGATGGCCTTCTCATAAAGATCTTCCTTCTTTCCTGGGGTAAAGTTGGGTCCCATGATACGTGCCTTCATACCAGTGCACACTTTTCCAGAGAAAACACGTCCAAAAGCGTAGAATCGACCCTTGTCGGAAGTCGGTACCATTTTTGAGATGTACATCATCAATGGTCCATTGGGATCGCAGTTCTAAAGCAAAAAATGTCAAAATATTAAACCAAACACATAAAACAAGAACAAGTCATCTTTTAGGATGAATATAAAGTCAGTTGGCCGTTCTTATCGTCGCTCATTTAATTTCAGAACAGGTCTGTGATAGAACAATCATCATTTGAAGCTTATAATAATAATAATTTATAATTTATTTGACTAATTACCTTGATACCAAGAGCGGCTTCATCATCATGAGGACCTTCATACAACATTTCCATACGGTATTTCTGGGCAACAACAGGGGATGGAAGATGGATGGCTATCATCTGAAGTAAAGCCTCTCCAGCTGGAAGCCAAGTTCTCATGACAACCTGGAAAAAAATAATTAAAAAAAATATTTAAAATAATGATTCAACATTCTCTGTATTATATTCGATTCATAATTTTAGATAGCATCAGTACAAGTTCAATGACTCTTCAATAAAAATTTATTCAGAAGAGGTGTCAGAAATTTAGAACATTCATCACGTTAAAAATTCAATAGAGCCAGAAAAATCATCTAAAAAATAAAATCTGTGGTGAAATTTACCTTCAGAAGGGCCTTGCCGTCCTTGTCCTTGTCCTCAGGCTTGAGGGTAATTCCCAATTTAGTTAGGAGAGTATCAGCCTCATCCTTCTTGTAGTTCATGATGCAATCGAATACCTATAGAGAAAGATACAATTGTAAATAACTCATTTGGTTACACCTTCAGATAAAATTTTCTAATTTCATCACAATTGTACCATAAATATAAAAATACCAATTGCAATGAAATCATTGAAAATTAATATTGTTGTATCAATGCCGTAGCATATCACTAATGAACATAAAGATAGAGGTTCAGTGATAGCGTTTAAACAAAGCTACATTTACTTTCCTTCCTTCAATTGCACTGTCCACGCTGTCCAAATACTCCAGTAGACTTTTTGAAGTAAAATATATTAATAACAAAAAGTCATACTTTCATACTACAACGAGACGCTAATGTGCAGGAAGGATATTTGTGTTTGTGAAAAACAGCAAATATCATAAAATTACCTTGTAAATGGGGTCCAAAACGTACATACAGAATGAGCGCTTGTTGTCAGACTCCTTTTGCTTGCTCCATTTCTTGGTGTTTGGATTAAAGAATGATTCACCCCAGAGACGATTCATGAGTTTTACAGTATCGATCTTGAATCTCTCAGCATACATCTCGGAGAATTGTTTTAGTGTAAAGGCCCATCCATGAAGACCAGAACCAAAACCAACTGAGCCCTTGCTTGGATCAACGCGTACCTCACCCATAGGACCATCATCATCAGAGTAAGTAGCAATGATAACGTTTACATTCTCAACGATACGCTGGAAGGTCTGATAAAGATCCTCACTGTCCAATTGGAGCTCAAGAAGTGCACGGTCCATTTTGTTCATGAATAGTACTGGCTTGATACGTTCAGCAATTGCCTGACGTAGTACAGTTTCAGTTTGTACGCAAACACCAGAGACACAATCAACAACGACAAGTGCACCATCAGTGACACGTAGTGCAGCTGTTACTTCACTTGAAAAATCAACGTGTCCAGGTGAATCAATCAAATTAATCAAGAAACCCTTTTCCTCTTTGTCACGTTGATCGGGATTAGTAATGAAAACGCAATCTTTCTCCTCAAGCTCAAAGTACATAGAGATGGCAGTTGATTTGATGGTAATACATCTTTCTTGTTCATCTTTACGGGTATCAGTGAAACGCGTTTCACCAGCCTTGGCACCAGCAATGATACCAGCTTTGGATACAAGGGAGTCTGTCAAAGTTGACTTTCCATGATCAACGTGAGCAATGACGGACATGTTTCGAATGTTCTTCTTCTTGTCCATCATCCCACGGATCTCGTCTACTGTAAAGTTCACCTGAAATAACAGGAAGAAATTTGTTTATTCAAAAAGTATTGAAACGAAATATTTTCATTAGTCTTATCAGACTAATAGTGCAAATAATTACTCAAATTCTATCATATGCTTCCATTAAGAAAATGGATTAACCCGTGAATTGCAAGATATTTCCCAATAATATGCAATTATGAACTATGCGATAAAAAAATTCTGTATGATTGAAGTTTTTCTCCTCATTGCACAGATTATTGATAAAAAAAATGAATTAAATTATTTTGTAGTTATGACGCGAGCCCCATGACACGTTCTTTGGGTAATCATGATTGCTCCCAAGCTGCTGGCAGATTTAAAGAGCAAACACTTCCAGATCATTTATAAAAAAAATTAAAACTATTACCCATAATGAATATGAAGATTATAGATAATGAAAATATTAAAATATTGAATATATAATTAATAAAAGAGTCATAAAGCATGAGATTCGTTCAAGTTGCGCAATCCGTGGTAACCGCAACCGTTTATATATGTTTGAGGATTAATAACTTGTCGCAAGTGAAAAATATAAGTATAATTATGTACCCCATAGTGTATTAGTTGTGTTAAATATGAATAATTGTATTTATTAAACGTACCATCTTGGATGTCTTTCGATTATCGTTGGTCTGATCAAAAATGTACGTGCGCCAACAATGGCGGACTCCCTGGGAAAGAACGGGAGTACTGCCAAGACGTGTTAGCTGGCCGAGATGAACGGACAAAAGAGGTCGCTTCCATGATTGCTGCTGTCGACTTTCGCTTACACGGCTTACACGCAACTGCCTAGCTGGCCATTTGCCGTTCAATAAAGGCAGATTTTCAATGAGCGACAATTGCGGCGCATCAATTGAGAGGGAAATTCAAAATTTTAAAAACCGAAAATGCAATATTTCTTTTCAAACATTGATTTTTATTCATAGTATGGTACAATAACTTTTTTTTCTGAAATATTCACGGTACTGTGAGTGGTTTGTGGAATGATAAAATTCTTTACAATAATTGTTTCTTAAATGAGTAACGGGGAAAGCCTTGCATATATCGAATTTTTATTGGTAAATTATCTTTTCGACGATATCCATTAATATTCTTATCATAAAAGACTGTGAAAGACTGAGGGATGTAATTAAAAAGTTGATGCTTCCGTTATTTCATGGAAAAACTGATAACGATTGCTGAACAATGGGTTTGAAAATGCCCAATTTGCTAGGTCTTCTGTTACCCCTCAATGTAAGAAAAGAATTTTTTCAACATCGTCAAAAAAAAAAGGCATACAAAACTAAAATGAATCTCTTAATATTAAGAAGTACTTCTTGGTTTGAGCTCATCGTAACATGATCGCAGGAAAATGTAGTTTTTCTTCATTGGATTATAATACTCGTGCCCCTGAAAAAATATTCAATAGTGTCATGAATGAATTTCTTGCTAAAGGATAAAAGGAAGAGATGAAAATGATTAAAGTTATCAATACCTTCGACCAATCGTACGAAACTGCATAAGCAAAAATTTGTCCATTGTGATTGAAGCAGCAACGTGTAATTGGTTGCTCCATAGCATCTGAAGGTTTGAGCTTGGTCCTTGCATCTTTGTCCCAGAAACTGAACGTTCCATCACTGCCAACAGTTGCCAGTGTTCCATGCACTGGATGGAATGCAATATCATTGACGGCATAAATGTCTTGATAACCATTGGGTGCACCGTTAGATCTATGGCATTTGAATGTAAAATTGTCCTTGGGATTTGCTGGATTGACATATTGAATAGCAACACGTCCCTCAACACTGCCAAGTGCATAACCATTCGGTGTATTCTTCTTGTCCCTAAATATTGCAACACAACGGTGCTGATACTTGAGTGGTGATTCAACTCTTTTAAATTCCTGTGGTGTTCCCTCGAGTTTATAAATGATGAGACCTCTTCCTGCTGTACCAACAACTGCCATTGGATAATCAACATCAGCACAATAGCATCTCTCTGGTAGATTAATCGTTAACATGGGATTTGGACTTCTCGTATCCCAGAATTTGAGGGTTTTATCCCAAGAGCCAGTCATGAGACATGAATAATTGACTCCTTTTACCCAGTGACATGTTTTAACTGGTGCATCGTGTGCAGCAACTTGAACACTCTGATTCGATGCTAAATCCCAGCATTTAACCATTTTATCGCAGGAAGCCATAAAGACTTTTGTACCATCCTGTTAAAGATGAGTTTACTTAATAAATAGTGTTAAATTCAAAGAGATCATTTTTCTGAATAATTGGAAACTTACGTCGTGCCAACAAACATCCAGAATTGGTCCTCCCATCGACTGCATTGATTTAGGAACTGTTTTTCCAGATTGTTCTACCTCCCAACACCTCACATTGCAGTCCCATGATCCAGCAACAAGAAAATTCTGTGGAATTGATGCTGGACTAAATGCTAGACTCGAAATTGAATCATCTGGTGGTGAGACAACTTCAAAATCCTTCATAGGATTTGCTGTACTAGGTGTAATATTCGAGAGAATACCAGGATTAGGCTGCATCATCTTCTCAGTGTATTATTATCCCTGTTTCTCTGTCTATAATGAAATAATTATTATTATTACCATTTAATGAGCAATAATTTCTGAGGTTAAAACGTTTTACTCGCGTTTTCAAGTGTAATTATGGGCTAAATTTTTGTTCTCTTACCACTAGAATTATCCAAGAGAAATGAGCTCAATGTATTTGCAATAAACACTCTGTACTTGCAATCAACATGAATTTGTTTATATTCAACTTGCATTTATTTCGGCATCTGCGTTTTTCCCTCTTCTTATGAGAAACTTGCTTCAAGCAATGTGAAGCTGGCTGAATGTATAAGGCCATTTTTTATCAAGGCGTGTTTTCAATGAAAAGCTAACCTCTATCAGTCAATTTTTCTTGATACTCTTCGCTCTCCTCTTCACTATCCTCGATTGGAATTCACCGAGTGGTTAGTCGTTAATTATTATCCTTGATAATAAAAATGGGTGCATTCACTGCTTTTGTCGCTCAAGTTGCCAGGAGTAAGTATTTAATTAGCAATTCTTTAAATTAATAACTAATCACAATAAATTGAGTCATAATGTGGATTTTTCAATATCAAAATTTAGATGATTCTTACATAACTAGGATTTTTTGTGACAGTGAGAAGGGAATCATGATGAAAAATAGCATAGAGGTGAGTGGGGCAAAATGGACTTTGTCATGAAACGGTCAGAGATGGATTTTTTTTGATGATTCTATTGAAAAGCTGAGGAAATTCTACCAGGAAAACAGGTGTCGGATGTATTTTTTTCGATTTTTTTTTGAAAATTCGATATTTTTTTGCATTTTTGAAGGGTGAAGGCCTTTTGTTTTTTGATAATTTTCAGTTTTTTGCAAATATCGCTGGTTCTATTGGTCGTAGCGATTCGGGGTTGGTCTCAAATCAAAGGTGAGCTCATTTCCCATCGATTTATGGGGTTTTGAATTCAAAAATATCAATTTTTGAGATAGTTATAGGCCAAAAACTGTTTTTCAAAACTATTTCACAAAAATGCCCATGAAAACCTCAAAAATCAATATTTTTAAATTGAAAACCCTATGAATCGATGGCAAATGATCTCACCTTTCACCTCCCGTCGGAATTTTTACGCTACGACAAATAGAACCGAAGATATTCTCAAAAAACTGAAAATTTTCAAAAAAACAAGAGTTTTACCTCTCTAAAATGCTCATTAAAGTCAAAATTGCTAGAAATTCAAAAGAATTAATTCAGGTACTTGTTTCCCGCCTAAAATTTCCTCAGCTCTCCAATAAAATCATCAAAAACCATCTACCGCCAATATTTCTATTAATTTCAGGAGTTTTCTTGAAAATTTAGATGTGTCCATTTTACCCTTAATGTCTATTTTGCCCCACCTTCCCCTATAAAAATTGAAAAAAGGCAATTGAATCATTTCTTCCAGTCACTATGAAAAATATTTCCGTTACTAGACTTGTCGAAGATGAATAATTAAATTAACATTACTCTTTATCTTAATACAGGGGCTGTTGCTGGAGGTAAAGCAAACGTAACAAAGTTTGGACGTTACGCTAAAGTCGAGTTGACACCACCAAGAATAAGTGATATTCCAGAAATTCGTTCTCGTCTGGGTAAATTGATACACACTGCTCAAACTGGTGGCTATAGAAATATCACTGTACGAGAGGCATGGATCAATACTCTCATTGGAATTGAGATTTGGTGCTGGTTCTTTGTTGGTGAATGCATTGGAAGGAGAAGTATCATTGGTTACGATGTTTAAGTTGGAATAATGTCGATTGAACATAATTATTCATTCTTTAAGAGTATCATAGAGACAACAAAGTTTAAATAATAAATCAACGCATTAGATGATATTAAGGATTCTGATGTGTAAATGGATTTATTGGATCAATAAAATACAAAAGTCTATATAAATCTGAGAAATTTAGAAAAAATATATTTAGAGTCGTTGCTTTCATTTCTTTATGAATTTATACATTGGGAAAAATGGGGTAAAATCATTTTTACATGGGGGCAAGTAGGATAACATGGGCATTCCATTTTTACTGATTTCTAGTCATTTTCTAGCTATACAGAATGCTTCACTTCCAATTAAAACCCAACATCTCCTTTCAGCCTATTTCCCTAATTCTTCAACAATTGAAAATATGCTGAGTGGCGTAATGCCACATACAAATGGCTCCGGTAACGTGTACATTGAGTGATCGAACAACTCCAGCCTGAGGAATCTCAACGCACATGTCCATAAGTTGAATTAAATTCGCTGGTATTCCATTTTTTTCATTTCCCAATACAAGTACAGTCTTGCCCTCAAATTTCATATCAAGAAGATTTATACTGTTGGCCGTTTGTTCAGCACCAACCAAGTTCCAGCCCACTGCTTTCTTTTCAAGTAAATAGGTGCGAAGTTCATGAGGTTTCACCTCGGAAATTGTAATCCATTTTTCTGCAGTCACGCTCAAACTCTGGAATTCCTTGTTCTCCGTGTGTCTTTTACTCTTCAGTACCAATTCTCGTGCACAAAAGATCTCTGCAGTTCTGGCAAGACCACCCAAGTTTGGAAAGCTATCGATTAAACTAGCAACTACAATTAATCCCGTGTCATTGGCTATCAATCTCTGTCTCAATGTTATTGGAGCTGTTGTCACAGAATCACCAGAGGCACCTGGAATAATTTTCTTCTGAATATCGAAAAGAGCATCGTTCTCCTCGACAAAATCTGGCTCTTGAGTTTCATACTCTTCTTTAGACATTTCCCAAATTTCTGCACAACTTAATTCTCCTCTGTTTCTTACATTGATTGGTAATTCTTCGGTAGCAGAATGTAATTGTTGAAATAATTCGGGCGAAATCCACTCGCTCATAGAAACATTCGAGAGTCTTGGTAGATCACAGTAGATTGTCTGCAAATCGTAATCTTCAATTGGATTAAATATTGCAAAATAAAAATTGTCAAATAATTTAATTGAATTGGTCATCAAGTTTCCATGTCGAAGGCTCTCCTTCACTGCCTCTTGAATCGTAGCATATTCATCTACGTTATCTGTAATTTCGTGAATTATCTCAAGCAATTTGGATAATACTACTTGAGAATATAAACGAACTATAAATTGCTGGCTGAAGCAACTTGGCAATATGTGAGTTAAGGCTTTTTTTATGTATTCAAGCTTTTCATCAGGTGGAAGTAATCTAGATATGTGATAAATTATGGATACGAGGGATGTAATGCTCCCCGGTCGATTTTCACGACCCGAAGCGAACAAATCCCAGATTGAATCCCTCAGATTCTTATTACTCAAGTAAATCCTAATTAAAATCCATTCCTGCATGACTCTTACGCTCGGTTGATTACTCTCTGTCAGTATTAAATCGGAGATGGTATCGTGAACAATTTTGGTCTTTTCTTCATTTAAATGTGGTTGCAATAATAACACCAACTGCATTGCTCGATGCTTCATTTTGTGATGGCTGGAATTACCAAAGTATCTCTTGTTCTTTTGCTTCTTCAGAAAAGCCATGAGAAATGGAATATAGGCATTTCCAGTCTCTTCCGCATTCCACGAGATCATTTTCAAGATTAACAAAACTAATTGTGTACGGATTATGAAGTCAGTATAGGTGCCCAGTCCCCAAACTAAACTCTCGTCCATATAATTCACATTATAAATCTTTGTTATGTAGCAACTCATCTGCAGTTCAACTCGTTTATCAGTTCTCCCTAAATTCACGTGAAGCATCGAAGCCATTATCGATTCCTCAAAGATGATCAGATCTTTTCCTTCGAGATTATTCATTTGGGAGAATAAAATGTGTCTCAATGAAGGTGTGTTTTCACTTTTCCTTAATATTTCTTCCACATAATCCAATGCAATTTGCCGAAAATTTCTCACTTCGAGGAAATACTTATTTATTATTAATCTTGTTAATTCTCGAACAGCTATTCGAAATTCTGTACCTCTCTTCATATCCCAGACATTTTTCCAGCAAATATCGATTATATTCTTCATATTCTCTGACCAATTGTTCATCGATACACTCGTATTTCTCGATTTTTTGATGATTTCTTTTAAACTTCCAGCAATCGAGGGAATCGCGTGATCTGCTTTAGTCTCTGCTAAATTCTCCAGTTTTATTAACAATTTTTTTGACGATTCTTCCGATAATTCTTTACTATACTTGATAAACTGATAGAGTATTTTGCCAACAAAACCATAACATTCAGACACAATCTTTCCATCTGAGTTATTTATAACAAAATCCGAAGAAATTTCATATAGATTGAGGCCAGTAGCTTCGTTGCATAAATAAATGATATTTAATGCATACCATTTGTTAATCAATGGATTATCCTCATTATTAGCTTCAAGAATCCTGCCCAAGTTGTTTTCATGAATTCCACAATTAAAATTCGTGAATATTCTCGATTTATCAGGTAACATATCTCGAATATTGACAATAGCTGAAAATACG
Source organism: Aleiodes alternator (assembly GCA_963921955.1). Lineage (NCBI taxonomy): Eukaryota > Metazoa > Arthropoda > Insecta > Hymenoptera > Braconidae > Aleiodes > Aleiodes alternator. Next base: position 12,220,483 of record OY998104.1, on the reverse strand, counting down.
TCGACGTAGATCTCAGCTTCTTCAGGGAAACGTGGAAACTTTCTCAAACTCTTCAGAATTAGATTCAATACCGATTCAATAAATGGAAGAATTAATTGAAAATACACATCAGCCGATTTCGGTGATAATTTCAATAGACAAGTCATCATTTTTAAAGCGTTGAAACATACTGATAAATCTGCATACGGCCTTTTATCTACTCCAACAAGTGAATTAAATAAATTACACATGGAGATCGAACTAATACATGATTTCTTCAAGAAAATCTTCTTTGCATCGTAAAGAAGCAAAATTAATACAGCTAGTACCTTGAAATTTGAAGTTTCAGTTCCATTTCTGCACAGTTTTTCACAGTTGTCTGAGACAAATTTAATTGCAGTTGTCTCATCAATATTTTTCATTAAATAATCAGTGAGTAATGTCCAAGTATTTGTTCCTCGCTGCGAAAAGTCTTCATTGGGAAAAGAGGAAAATATTCTTCCCAGCATGAATAAATCCAGTGGTGGCTTTACGTAAATTGTAATGCATTTTACGATATTAATTTGGGTCGCAATTTGCATAATTTTCGTTTGTAATCTCATGTTTGCCTCAGTAATTCTCCTCAAAGCTTCCAATTCTTGCTCAGCCCAAGTACTGTACTGTATCTGATTCATCCCCTCGTTATTTCCAAGAGCCTCAAACATGTAAAACAGGGGAATTGGTGACCACCCAATTTGCGAAGCTGTGACAATAAATTTACGCAGAAAATCGCTTTTGTTGTCTTCTGCTTTCATGAATAATCGCTCAAGTTTACTGACAACTTGGGGTCGAGGCTCAGAACTCTGATTATCGTATAGAAACGTGTTATCAAGGGACTCAACCAGTAGTTCAATAAATGCAGTATCAAATATCTGTACATCCATCTCTAATAACATGTCCAATCCTTTCTTCATTATTATACTATTATCATGATGCAGCAGACGAATAAAGATACATCTCAGCCAATTTTTGTTGAAAGAATGCCCATTATTTTCGGAAAAATTGAATTTTATGAGACTGTCCAAGTGATTGAGAGCAGGTAGGATCAAGTGCGTCTGTTTCTCCTCTAAAATTTCCAGCAATAAAAAGAACTTGTTCTGCATTTCTTCGCAAATGATGAAAGGTGGAATGAATTTTATATTCAATTGCTCAGCCAGAACATCTCGAGAGTATTTCAAGTAATCCATGATTTTCTTCAGAACAAATTGAGCCTGTTTCCTGTAAAATTGAATTTTCGATACCAAGTGATGAGAAATGAGTTTGGAGATCCTCTCATCACTACAAAAATTTGAATTAATACGTACAATTGCCTCTGATGATTTTTCCAAGAGGTCTTCAATAATTGCACAGAGCAATGAAAGAGCTTTTTTATCTGTTAAATCATATTCGTGATTTGCAATCAGTTTCCAGAGACTGGAAAAAGTTTCTGGGCAGCTGAATGTGCTGATGATTTTAACGAGAAATGATATGAATGATGTCCATTCCTGAGAATTATTTTCATCAATTATCTTGAACCAAGATTCAATTTCCAGTAACAATAGTGAACCAATTTCCTGCTTAAACTCTTCGTCTTTTCCATTTTTTACATCAAACAACTTTGCTCTCAAGTTTATAGCATTTATAAGTTGCTCAACAGTGTGATGGTGATTGTGGAGATTTTTTCGTCCAATTACCTCTTTAAATAAACAATTTATTTGATTTAAACTGAAGTAGAGAACGAGCTGCAGAATTACAACATCGTGATTAATTGATTGAGCAGCTTCATCACTGCACACATGATTACCAAGACTTTTCAAGACATTTTGAAATAATTCTTCATTAGAGTAACTAATTGTTTTTTCCAATGTTCCTTCAAACTTCAATTTATACTCGTAGCATAAAAATGTCCTGAAGGATTCTAATAATCGGGTATCCAACAAGTTATCTTGCAATTTTTTGTTATAAATATCTGCAAATTTGTAGATTAGTTCCAGTGGTTTTTCCTCGAAGCTACTGTCAATGAATCCAAGAACTGTCAAGCCAGATGTTGGAATTGATAAAAATCTCTTGTGTAAACTGTCACAACTTGCCATGATTCTAATTTACATAAATATCTATTATTTATGAAAATTAATTTATATATATGGAAATTATTTATGGTAAACAGATGGTGAGAATCACGTGTTTCTCATGCTCCTCATGCTCCATAACCTGTCGATTCTCTACTTGTAAACATAACCTGGGGCATGACAGGTGTTGCACTTGCTGCAGATGTGACGTTAGTTGAATAAATATATGATGAGTGCCTGAAAGTGTAATGAAATGTATCAAGATAATTAATGATTCATTAAAGAGATTGTTGTCTACAAGCACAATGGCAAAGAGTAAATTCGAGTATGTAAGAAATTTTGAGCACGACAATGTTTGCCTTCCAAACTGCTGGATTGTAGTGCGACTTGATGGCAGAAATTTTTCAAAATTCACTGATACACATAATTTTACAAAGCCCAATGATTCACGAGCACTGGAGCTAATGAATTCTGCAGCAACAGCTGTTATGAATGAATTCAAAGAGATTACTATTGCATTTGGCCAGAGTGACGAGTACTCGTTTGTTTTTAAAAAAGATACTCAATTGTATAATAGAAGAGGTAATTTTTTTGTATTCCAATCATTTGATTTTATTGTTTGCTCATTTAATGCTCTTTTTTTCTTTCCAGAAATCAAACTTTTAACTTATGTGAATTCGCTGTTTGCATCGGCTTATGTGTTCAATTGGTCAAATTTTTTTGCCGATACAAAATTACAATATCCACCTGCATTTGATGCAAGGGTAATTTTGTATCCTGCAGATGAAAATCTGAGGGATTATTTGTCCTGGAGACAGGCTGATGTGCACGTTAATAATCTTTATAATACGTGTTTCTGGAATCTCGTGCAAAAGAAGAGTATGACGACAACACAGGCACAAGAAACTCTGAAAGGGACTCTGTCATCTTTCAAGAATGAATTATTATTTCAAGATTTTGGAATTAATTACAACAATGAGCCACAGATTTTTCGAAAGGGCACAACACTTATTCGAGAATATGTGGATGATGGTAATGGGAAAATGAGGCAAAAAGTTGTTGCACACTTTGATGATATTATTGGTGAAAAATTCTGGAATGATCATCCGGATATTCTTCGAGCAAAGAAAGCCTCGACAATGACACCAGTTAATAGTAATGAGAATAGTAAAAAGACTCTGAGAAATGCTAAAAAATTGAAAATAGAATCATCAAATGAACAGAATAGCGATAATGATATGGAAAAAGAGATTCAATGCTCATCATTGTAACTAAAATCATTAATTCAGATAATAAATTCCATTTTCATAACAGTGAAATTTCAATTTCTTTTATTCAATTTGTTCATCACAAATTATTCTGAAATCTTATGAATAAATTGTTCAGAATGGAATGCGGTGCATTTTTCTACATTTTTCAATGATAGAATTTTAACAATAATTCAGCAGAAAATAATACTTTATATGCTAAAACGATATACATGAATTAGAATTTTGTGAATAATTTTACAATAAAATATTTTATAAAATTTTTCACAATTCTTATATGCTATATATAATCATAAACTTTCCGATAAACATGAAATTTTTCTAGTTTGTATCCAACTCTTTTCTTCTTTCTTTCTCATTCCATAATTTCAACATGATACTACATATATTTCACAAATTATAAGTTACTTTTTCTTTATACAATACGATTAAATGACAATATTCTTTTTCCCCTCCAATACGAGCGCTGAATTGTGAATTTCAAGACGATGTGTCTCTTGTTGCGCATTAGAGTAATTGATATATAAATATTTTCAATTTAATAATAGCTTTATAATGCTATTTTAAAATATTGGAATGTAATTATCAATTTTTGCGCGATGTTTCTGAGCTACACATTCAGCTATCCATACAATATTACGACATTCCTGTTCTTTCAGTTTCAAGTAACTGTAGAATACACCAAAGTGAAATTGTTGAAGGAATGCGTGAACATTTAAACGAACCTATAAATGAAACGAAAAGATTTTAATAATTTTTTTAGAGGATTGTACAACAAATATTCAATTGATTAAAGTCTAGAACTCACTTCATGCTCAAAGAACTTGTCTTCAAGTGTTTTATCACCGGGATTGTTTCCAGCACCCTCGAATAATGCACTGTACTCCTGCAAATAAATTATTTAATGAATACCTCTATGACTTATCAATTCACTCCAAAATGATTATCACTCACAGCATAATACTCGGCCACAGCTTTAACTTGTTCGTAATCATCGGCACGTGCCAGTGCTGCTAAGCCATCAGGATTCAATCTTCCACAACGTGGATACAGTTTAGCGCGATCGTCTTTTCCTAATTCGGTTCCAAATGAATTTATCGTGATGATAATGGCTCTCCTATCAGCCTCAAACTGTAAAGAATGAATCATCTCACTGTGAAATTTCGAATGAATCTCCGGAATACAAAAGTTTAATCAAAAATTTCAGTACCGCAAGAATTTCGCACATTGTATTGGCAGTTGTGCCTCCAATATCCTTGCAAAACTTGTAGAATGCCTCGAGATAAGCTTTGTAAAGTGTATTTCTTATAATCTCAATGTTCATTTCGTCCAAATCCTGCTCCGAGATGCAGTCCACGAAAAATGGAGCTGAAAAAAGCAAAAAGATAAATGCCAATGGATATCCTCTTCTCTTCGACATCTCTGATATGAAATAATAAATTACCCAGTGGCGTATCAACGAGTACAGCATTGTACAATTCAGCTGGTGTAGCAGCAACATGTATAGCCTCCATTTGCTCGAAACTACCGAGTGGATGGCACTTGGGAATTAGCTCAGAGATTGGTCGTTGATGTAATGTTCCAGTAATCAGTAGAATAATGTTATCAATCATATAACTGTAAGTTATGAAATCAAGAAATTGAGAGAGCGGTTCGACAGAGTGATTGCGCATATGTTGAAATTCAATGACAAGTTTTTCCCTCAATTTGTCATCAATTACACCAACAGCAAGTGGTGATGGTTCGTTTGCCAAAAAGCTGCCATAGTCTGTTCCAGCAAGATGCAGTTTTAGATCTGAAAATTATCATGTTCATGTTAATTAAATATTTAAAATCATTAACTTTTTTGCAGTTGAAAACAATATTCCAATATTTCATGTTTATTAATGCTTGGCTCAAACGTCAAGAAGACTTGCCAATTTTGACAACTAACATTTTTAAATACTTTTCCCAGTCATCTCAACGTTTTTCCTTCAACTCACACTAATTAATTATGAAAAAAACAATTGGCCCAAGTGTTCTTGCCATTTTCTCAAACATATATCTCAGTTAAAATATGATTTTCATGGATTTACGTACCTTCAAGTGTCTCACACTGAACTAGATTGAGATAATCAGTCTGCTGAAGAATTCCACACTTGAATCCACGACACAAACCCTCCAAATAACCTCCATCAATGTTAAACATGCACCCCTTCATCTTGATATCAAATAATAATTATTCAAATACAACTTTGAGCCCAAAGAATTGTGTTTTTGACTGTGTGTAAAACTTTTATGCGAGATCACAAGTTTACTCGGACTCGCCCTTTTTACACAGTACGATCATATGACCCATTGACGTGAACTCAACTGACTAATCCCCCTCTCGCCTCCAATATCGATATGTGAAACCACGTGACTATACGTTGGCAGCACTGAACACTGCAGACTTCACAGTTTTGGAATGTTCGTCGTACCTTTCACATCTTTTTGGAGCGGTTGTTATCATTCACCCAGAAATCATTGAAAAGTAGAAAGTTTTCATACTTGATTCGCAGATACCATTGTTTAATCATTAATCGAAAATACAGTTTTTATTGATTCAAGAGGGGAAATTAATTGTCCAGAATGTTTAGTAAAAAGAAAGAGGCAAAACGTCCACCTAGATCTGCAAATCAAGTAACAATAGTTTATTTAACTCCATTATTATTAGTATAATTTGATATAATTTCTATATTATTTTATTTTTTTTATAATTTCTTATGCATTTCAAGAGATAACTCTTTTATAATCATCTATGAACGGAATTAAATACAATCTGACATTGATTTTATGACGTGACTCAATGAGTCATATTCAATTTTCTTATTTTTCTTTCTAAATTATTTTCAGACTAATAATTCAATGGATTTCCTAATAAATCCGGTTGGAGATGATAATGACGAGGATGATGAGGACCTGGAGGCAGAGTTACTTCGTTTAACAAGTGGAGAAGATATACGAGCTCGACCCAAAGGTAATTATGATTTTCACAGAATAGGGAGAGGCGGGGTAAAATGCGCACTTCAATTGAACGGTTCGAGATAGGAATTTTATGATGATTCCATTGAAAAGCTGAGAAAATTTCAGGCGAAAAACATGTGTCAAAAAATTTTTTATGCTATTTTCTGAAAAATTTACTTTTTTGGCCAAGTTTTGGAGGGATTTCGCTTTTGAAAATCGAAAAAATTCGCTTTCTCGGCAATATCTCCGATTCTGATGGTTGCAGCGACCTGGGGCTGGTCTCAAATGAAAGGCGAGCTCATTTGCCATCGATTTATGTGGTTCAAATTGTTTTTAAATCAATTTTTCAAATATTTATAGGTCATTTTCTGAAAATCAGCTTTTGCCCTATAAGTAATTGAAAAAATGGATATTTTTCTAATTGAACCCCATGAATTGATGAAAAATGAGCTCACCTATCATTTAAGACTAACCCCAGGTCGCTACGATCAATAGAACCAGAGATATTCTCAAAAACATGAAATTTCTCAAAAACAGAAGACTTCCACCTTCAAATTTTGCGCAAAAAATGAAATTTATGAAAAATTCCAAAAAATTCATTCTGACATATAATTTTCATGGGAAATTTTCTCATCTTTCCAATGAAGTCAGCAAAAGGAACCTATCTCCAATATTTCTCTCCATTTCGAGTGGTTTTCACAGCATTAAAGACCAAAATCAACCCGTCTCCGTTTTACCCCACCCCCCTTCCGCTATATATAGGTCTAATTCAAGAATGATAACGATGAGTTATTTTTTCAGTGCCTCCAAGAAAGCCGAAGAAGGCAGAAATCATAATTCCCGAAGATGTACCTTCCGATGAAGATGACGAAGACGTTGATGAAAATGACCCAGAACTATTAAGCGAATTGAGAGGGATAATTTCAGACGATGAAGAACCGGAAGCTGTTACGCCTGAATCTGATAAGAATAATTCCTCATCTGCTCCAATTTCTAACGAGACAATTGAATTACTGGAGCAGAGATTACTAATGTACAAAGCCGCCGAGGCTAAAGCAAAGGGTGAGAATGAGAGTAGTAAAGTCCGAAGGTATTCACGAGGTGTAAAAACAATCCAAGGACTACTGCGTTCTGCCAAATCTGGTAATGAAATTGATGAATCTTCAATACCACCTGAGTTACCACCATCAGCACTGCCAAAGGACGAATCAGCTGAAGCTGAAGAGCCGCCACCACCTGAACCCACACAAGAAGAGCCTACACCAGTTCCCGAACCCACACCCGAACCATCCGAAGAGCTGGCACCAGAGGTACCACCAGAGGAACCACCAGCTGCTCCATCAATCGATCAAGAAAGCCTAGATGTTCTCAAAAAGCGCCAGCAAGAGTACCGAATTGCGGCAGTCAAATGGAAAAAGTCTGGAAACGTAGAACAAGCTCTGAATCATGTTAAAATAGCGAAACAATTCGATATAGTAATTGCAGCTCTCACAGCTGGTGAAACTGTTGATTTATCGGATATGCCACCATCTCCTCAGTTACCTGGTGAGTCAGTGAGCACTGAACAGCCTAGCGAACCTGCCGAACCCAGGAAAGAAGAGAGTGAAACACAGGCGAGTTTAGCAGTAGAGGAAACAGCTCCAGTAACTGGCGAAAATATAGGAGGAGCCTTGAAAGAACGGCTTGAAGTCTATCGTCGTACAAAAACAGCAGCAGAAGAGGAGGGCAACTCGTCCAAAGCACGAAGATATGGAAGAATATGTAAACAATATGAGGATGCGATAAAACTTCATGCTAAAGGCAAACCCTTTCCAGTTGACGATTTACCAACACCACCTGGCTTTCCACCGATCGTTGTAAATGCTCCAGCACTTGCTCCCAAGCCTGTTGCTCCTGGTCCAGGGCCCAGTAGGCCTGCTCCAAGTCCTCCTGATTCTAGTCGAGCCAAACCACAGCCCAGAAAACCAATGACACATCCAACGACAAAGGCTGATAAGCAGATTATGCTGTTGGAACGTCGACAAGCTGAATTGAAACGTGCTGCACTAGCAGCTAAAAAAGATGGAGATTTGGAATTAGCACGGGATTATTTGAGACAATCAAAGGGCATTGATCCACTGATAAATGCAAGCAGAGCTGGTTTACCAGTTGATATGAACTCAATTCCATTGTCACCAAATGCTAAGACTCAGCTTGATGCATCGTCGAATGAAAGTTTCGCTCTTGTTTCATCGGAGGACTGTAAACCCATTGATGAGAATAGCACGGATCAGGAGATTTATGATAATCTCGAGGCTACGCTGATTAAACATAAGAAAGTATGTTTGGCAACTAGAGATCATGCTAAAGCACTTGGAGATGTGTCTGGATACAATAGATGGGAGAGATTAGCCATTGGTTATGTCAGGGATTTGGATATGCTGAGGGTGAGAAGACGCGATGGTCTTCCACCTCCTCAGCATCACTATGAGGTTAAAACCTATGCCATTGTACAGTAAGTATTAATTAATTCCTTCCCAGAGCGATTTCATATAATTGTTTCTAATCATTTTTTCCATTTCCCAGGAGCTGTACAGATTTGGCTGATAGTGATATAGAGATAACGATAATAAGAGGAATCAACTATCCCAAAGAGGCAGACACCTACGTTATCTACGAGTTTCCATATCCAACTGATAATCAATCGACAGATCGGACCTCTACGATTAGAAATACAAATAATCCAGAGTATGAAGCTACTTTTACAATACCAGGCATAATAGATCGTACAGCTAGGCAGTGCCAGCGTGCTTTCAAAAGACATGCGGTTAAATTCCAAGTCTGGTCGAAAGGGTAAGGCTGAATCATTAACTTTTAGCTTCGTAACATACCCCAGTATTTTTCAATACATGTGTGAGATTGTTTTTAATCATATTTATCCAGGAATTTATTGATTTTCCTTTTCCATTTATATTTTTAAAATAATTATTATATCTAGAGATGCATTAAATAGACTAGAGTATTGCTTGCAGATGCTCGATGAATCCCCTGCTGTGTTGCACTCACCCAAGGTATGAAAAAAAGAAGTGTACGTGCATGGCACTAATTTGAGCTTCTTTTTTATTTCAAATAATTGATCTTTATTGATTAAATTCTGTGATTTAACAAGTCATTGTTGAAGATAACTCGAATTTCTCTCAACTTCATACTTTTGGTAGTGCATTTATCTGTTACATTCGAGGAGATCTCCTTTAAATTGTTCGATTCAATAGACTGCACAATCTATGTCAAGATTTCACTACTTTTTGCGCTAAATTTACTCCTCCATTTTTCCAGAGGATTTCTACGGAGTGACAGTTTACTGGGTACAGTTACAATTAAACTTCAGCCATTGGAGTCACAATGTATTCTTCACGATTCATTTCCGGTATTTAAATTGATTGATCTAATGATTTTATCATTTTGATTGCTTGTACTTTAAATGATTCTTTTTTCCTGATTTAACAGCTCATGAATGGTAGAAAAGCGGCTGGTGGCAAGTTGGAAGTGAAGATTCGCTTGAGAAACCCAATATCAACGAAACAAATTGAAAAAATGACCGATAAGTGGTTGACCATCGACAATTGATGAACTGTAATATGTATTTTATCATTTTTTTTCTGCACTCTAGAGTGATTGCATTTGTTTGCAACAATTCCATTGCATAATTTACGCGCAGATATATAAATATTAATTTTATGATGCCTTATTAACTGAATGTGATAAATTTTGCATATATATTTTTTGTTTCAATGTATCATAATTGTATTAACGAATAAATGAAATATAATTACACAGTAATGCTATGATTTGTTCCTTTTTTCTTCAAATAAGGGAAGGTGGGCTAAAATGGACATTCTAATTGAACAGTTCGAGATTGAAATTCCCTAATGATTACATTGAAAAGCTGAGTGAATTTTAGACGGAAAAAATGTGTCAAAATTTTTTTTAATCAATTTTTCAAATATTCAAAGGTCATTTTCTAAAAATCAGCTTTTGCCCTAGAAGTATTGAAAAAATGTGCATTTTCTTTTGAAAACACCATAAATCAATGGGAAATGAACTCATCTTTCATTTAAGACCAACCCCAGATTGATACGATCAATAGAACCAGAGATATTCCTGAAAAACTGCAATTTTTTGAAAAACAGAAAGCCTTCACCTTCAAATCTTGCGCAGGACATTGAATTTTTAAAAAATTCCAAAAAATAACTTCCGACACATGATTTTTATGGGAAATTTTCTCATCTTTCCGATGGAATCATCAGGAAGAACCTCTCTCTAATATTTCCATCCATTTCGAGTGAATTTCATAGTATTATAATGTTAAAATCAACCCCCGTCCGTTTTACCCCTTCTGTCGATTTTACCCCACCTTCTCCTATAATTGACAACCTCTCGCTTTATTTTATTCTAAAAAATTACGAGAATCAAGGGAAATTGACCTTTAATAGTAGCGTTGGAAAATTGAACGATGATAGGACACACGAGACAGTACGACACGGGACTCACAATTAGGTCTCCGTATAAATCCCCCCGTCGACACTATATATACATGTTACACTAGTGTATAGAAATGAGAGGAGAATTGAGCGATTATCGGACAATAGTTTGTTAGTGGCATTCACCTGATGTATTGTTCTACCATGTGAAATGTAGAATCAGCTTGCAGTCTCTGTGAAGATGGTTGTATTTAAATTTATGGCTAAAGATGCTTCGAAAGAGAGAAAAAAAATTTTAAAACCCCAAAATGATTTCCCAATGAATAAATAAAGGGGAATAGAGAAATTTTGCGAATGAAAAAAATCAGCAAAAAATTTAAAAACGCTTAAACACGAGCAATTGACTCAACACAGCAGGTGACACGTATAAGTGACCTATGGGTCGATTCTCGTAGCTCAAAAACCCTCGAGTGACACCAGCAGATGTGACCCCGTGTGGAAGGTAATCTTCAGTGACTTGAAAATTACAAGATTTTCAACAATGGAGAAAAGCAAAAAGAGATTGAAAAAAAAAAAATCACTTCCCCGCCTTCATTGATCGATGGGGTAAAGTGAGAAGCACGAGTCCAAAAACAACGAGATTTATTTGCCAATTAGACAATTGAGTCTCGAGTGCACGTGCAGACATACATACACACACAAATCCACCCAGAGTCCATGGGCAATTGGAAATTGGAGAAGGAGCGAGAGAGAGATGAGAGAGTTTTAGAATGCCTGATTATACAGAATAACGAGTTGATTATGGCAGATGAAATCTCTCGCTGAAAACTAAACGCAAGAAGAACCACAGACAACACTAAGCCAATTTCATTTATGCATCAGTGAGGATTATTTGTTGAGTATACTCAATGTAATATTGACCTTACCAGTCGGCAACTGGTAAAGGGCTAAAATAGTCAAAATTTTCATATCTCTCTCTCTCTCTCTCGGTTGTTCGAAATTAACGATGTTTGCATTTAACCCTTTAGCTAAATAATTGTGAGGATTTGTAAAATTAAAAGGAGCAATGAGACTGGAAAAATGTGCAGATGATAATTGGAGTGGAGATAATTCATTTGCGTCTCTGATATCTGTAATTTGAAAGAAAAAGGAGAAAAATTATTTAATGATTAGAATTGTCGAAAAAAAATTCTAATCCAATGTGTGAGGTCAGCCTCGTGGAGTTTTGATAACCCACATTTATTCATTTGACTCCTGACTTTTTGTCATGACAATGTAGCAATCGATACTTTGTAGAATGAGAACGTATAATTTATCAATTTATAATTGATGGTCAATACTTGCTTTACTTTTACTTCAAATGAATGAAATTATATATATATTTTTTTAAAACGAGAATACTGGCTTGACGTCGTAGTAGAGTTTGTCCCGGGGTGTAGTTTTCTTAGTTTTTGCTTAATCGACAATTATACAGGATGTGACGTCATTCAAGAGCCATGATTAGCGCGTGCAGATGTGAGATGTGATCCGACACCCGAGGAGGAATTATATACACCTTGAAAAGCCAGAGGTGTGAAATTGATTGTGAATAAATTCACTGAAAATTTCTCAACATTATTTACTAATGTAAAATATACTTTTAGAATGAAATCATTTAATTTTTTCAAAAAATGAGGTACAATGGGGATTCTGAGAGAACTATTTGAGATAGAGTTTTTCTCATGTTTCCATTGGAAAGCTGGGGAAATTTTAGACGGAATACATGTGTCACGATTGAGTTTTTCCTATTTTTAGGAATTTTGATTCTTTTCGATCAAGAATTGAAGGAGTGAACCTTTCATTTTTCGAAAAAAATCTTTATTTTTGGGATATTCTTCGCTCTATCAGTCGTAGTGACTTGGGGTCGATTTGGAATGAAAAGTGAGATCATTTTCCATCAATTCATGTAGGTTTTCAAAGAAAAATATCGATTTTCCAAACATTTAGGGGCTGCTTTATTAAAAATGAATTTTTGCCCCATAGATATTTGAAAAATCAATTTTTTTTCTTCTGAACTCACATAAATTGATCGGAAATGATCTCATCTTTCATCCAAGACCAATCCCGCATCTCTGCGACTGATATAATCAAAGATATTCCCAAAAAATGGATTTTTCCCAAAAAAGAAAGGGATGCAGTTTCAAATCTTGACCGAAAAAGTTGAATTTTCAAAAAATAAAAATAAAAGATTTTCGAAATATGTATTTCATCTGAAATTTCCTTAGCTTTCCAATGAAATCATCAGAAAAACTCTAATTCAAATAGTTTCGTTAGAATGCCCATTTTACCCCAATTTCCCCTGTCCATTATCGCGGTAATAAACTAAAAGAAATAAACAAGTTGAAGAAAGCCATTTATTGGACATCCGGCGGAAGACACTCCATATTTGTCATCACGATACCCCAGACAACTATTATTGATGTCCTTTAACCGTTCTTTATTGTTTCGATGGACCGATAAACGTCCAAGAGTGATGATGGAAAGGATCAAATGATCCGCGACAAACTTGATTTTCTCCCGATGATCATTAAATTAAGTAGTACCATTAAGATTACACAACAATGATTTATTCATCCCTAAAAAAAAATGAAGAATATCCTCAATCAATCCTAGAAACATTCATTACTATTTGTTAATTCCAAACTTTTTGCGGAAAGTGAGTGGACTCGAAAAACGTAGAGTTTTTTCTCCTCGTTTTTATTGTTTTTCAGGGGTACAGAATACAGATACCGAAGAACGATTATCCGATAGTAATTGAGCACAGATAGCAAACAGATCAGAAACTCTCATTGCGAGACGTAAAATCCATTCTCCTCCCTCTCTTCTATACCCACTTACGGTGACAAGAGTTTAGTGGGACAGGGAGAGAGTCTCATTGTCTCACTTTCATTGTCATCTGTCATTGTGCGATTAATAAATGAGAGAGGTGCGTCTATTTTCTGTATACAGTCAAATATACAAATGATTTCGCGAGGATTATCTGCTGTCGCGTTTCAGAAGAAATGCTTTTTATGAAAATTCATTAAATCAATATTTTTCCATTTGAATATGTGTCTGAGAAAATTCGCAATTGCCCTCTCTCTCTCTTAATTCAACATCAAGGGGAATTGTATTTTCGACATGACCCTCGAGTATTGTGCAACTTTAAAATTATAATAATAATAATAATATAAAACTTGGTATGGCTTATATATATATAAGTATCATTGGGTAGGTACAGTTAGGTGGCTGACTGGTTGGTATCGATGTGCAGGCTGCCAGCTGAAGGGGGTAGAAACGAGAGAGAGGAGGGAAAAGTCGAGCTATGCTGAGCTCAGCACTATTCCTCTTTCCTCCTCGTGTCGCCTCGATTCTGGCTCACTCTGCCCTCCTCTCACTTGCCGTCTCCACTGCCGCATGGTACCAAATACATACCAAACTATACCATGGAATGCCTCAAAAGAGTACATAGTAGTACCTCCCTCCCCTCCCAGCCTCTGGCTACGTGATTTCAATTTCAAACTCATATTCACTTGGTTGTAAACTACTAGGGGGGGAGGGGCTTTTAATTAATCATAACTTTTTCTCACTTTTCTGAATTTTTTTTTCCCAAGATTTCCGAGTTTATTTTTACGGAGATTATAATTTTAATGTGATTTTGTTTTATATACTTTTTAATTGTCGTAATTTTAATCTCAATGAGATTAAATAATAATACTTTGGATTTATCAGTGTCATTCAATCATATCAAATGCAATTTTATTTGTAAATACGATACACACAATCTTGCTCTGAGAAAGCGCGTGTGCTCTCTTGTGTGTTGTGACGATTGTGTATTCGAGGCATTAAGATTACAATTAATAGATACATTACACTGTAGAGTATATCGAATTTACGTAAAGTAATATGAGCCAAAGAACGCATTGCTACTGTTTATGTATGATGAATAAAAAAAAAATTAAATTCCTTTTATTTTCAAGCATTTCTTTTTTTTTCCTAATAATCAAGTTGAATCCATAAATTTAAACATTCCAATTTGTCCCATTATAAATCATGAAAAACAAGGTGAAATAAAGCAAAAAAAAAGCTTCCATTTCCTTAAAAAAATGAAATGAAAAAAAAATCCCTGAAAAATGACAATAATCTCTTTATAAATTAACAGACACCTCTTAAACTTGAGAGGATGGGGCTGGTTACGTGTTGGATATTGCATTGACTCGTCCAGAAGGTTGGTTGAGGTCGCAAAGAGTTTGTGCATGGCCCAAAACTATTACCACTGGTATATTTCTACTACACAAAAGCCTTTACCACTGTGTAGAGAATATTCATACACACACAGCGAGTGGAGGGAGTACAGCCAATGGGCTTGAATTCTCTTATCAGCCAATCATAATGCAGTAGAAAAGGTATGGCCAGTCCTTGGCTCCACCTACTATCCTACGAGCCTCTGTAGCTTGTGACGTCATGGCCGACTCAAAATACTGTGCGCGGCTGTTTTCACTGCTTTGGTGTCTGACCAGTTTGCCATTCGGTTGGTGTATCTACTGTGGTATGAACGCGCGCACCGCACAGGTTCCTCGTACCTCCAGGGCTTACCACTTGTAAACCCTCCCACTATTGCATTTCGTGATAATAATAAAAAGAAGTAAAATTCATTTTGTCACCCTCCTCACTCCTCTTGTCTCACTCTATCTCTCTCTCTTGTTCTATCTATCTCTTTTCATTTTTATCATTGCTCTTTCACCTCCTCCTTTGAAAAACCCTCTTCCCCTCTCCTCCTCAACTCTGTTCCCTCTTCTGTCGAGGATTTTAGTAGTTGAGGTGCGAAACCACTCTCAGTGACCGACAAGCCAATCGGACACATCTCCTGAGATTCATTCGCTATATATCTTTTACTACTTTTTATCATTTTCATCTTGGTATTCATCTGGAATTGTTTTTTTTCTTCGTATTCACCAACTGTGCCAATTTATATTGTGGTGAAATTACAAATTATTCAACATGAAACTTTTGTGGATTCAGTGAATTGAGTTTTTTGTGGAAATTTTCCTTATGATTGGGAATTGTGTGATAATATTTTTTTGACATTGATCAAAAAATATTTTTAATTTAAAAAAAAACGAGTGGAAACAGGAATTTGAAGAGTATTTTTTGAAAGCTGTGCTCATAGAGATATTCATAAAGAAAAAACAGTTTGTGTGGGTGTATGTGTGTGTGTTTCTGGGAGGTGAGAGAAATTAATCGTGAATTTTTTTTGAGGACCAGAGAAGTGGAGGATTTTTTTGTATAAATAATTTGTTTAACAACGGTTGAAACAGTGACTGGGTGTTTGGGTGCCACCGGTAACGGTGGCGGTGATAGTATTTTACGTGATTGTGCAAAAAACAGTAGCGATAATACGCTACGATATCGCGCTAATGGTACAACGGTAGAAACTGTTGTGGTGGAGGAGGTTGAGGTCGACGAGGTCAAGATGGAAGCTGAGGATCACCTAGCAAGAGAATACGTCCAGGAGTTTGTTCTCGATCATCTCGATCCCGCCGATGTCAAACGCGAGGTGATCCCCAAGTCTTCTTAAACTGCCTAAATCCACTTTTCCAAAAAAAATAAAAAAATTTCTACGAAATTTTACCTCAAAAAAATTTCGTTCTTTTTCTACTGAATCTACAGAAACAGGTTTTCCTTTAATTTCTTACTTTTCAAATTAATTTTCTTCAAACACATAATAAAAAAAACTTTATTAATTCATGCGAGTTATTCATTGAGCTAGAAAGCAATTTAATCATTATCTCTGATAAACATAATTTATTTATAGAATAATTAGGAATTAAAAATTGTGTGATTAAATGCAACTAACACGATAATAAACTAGTAGACTCTAAAGTATTGGATACAAGTTTAATCTCAGCTTTCCAATGGTATTCCTTAAATAAATTAGTCTTAGAATAATAATTACCTTTCTTAAAAATGAAAAATTCCAAAAATTTTCTAAATCAACTCAATTTTCTTCCATTTACAATTTCTCATTAGAAATTTTTGTTTTAAACTCCAGAGTAATTAAATTCTTTATCTCAATGGGGGAATAGGTACGAATAGGATCTCCTGCAGTTATGGTAAATGGAAGTATAGTTAGTCAAATGCATCAGGGTATGGCACTGGCACCTCTAACGCCACCCGCTCATGAATTGGAACAGCCCCATCCTTTGTACGGTCAGCCACATATTCAGGTACAGCATGGTGTATTAGTTAAAGCACCACCTGGTATATCAACACACTTGACGACTCTATCACATCCTGGTACACCACCTGATACACCACCAGTATCAGCATCACCGCCACCACTACAGTTGCATCATCGTAATGAACGTGATTTACGTGAGAAGGGTTTGCCATTGATGCAATTACAGCAGCAGCAGCCACCACCAGTTGGTGTGCATGATGATATGCAAATTGCTTGTGGAGGTGGTATGGGATGGTTGACACAGTCATTGAGACAGGAGCCACTGGATTTGAGGCCACATTGTCCACAAGAACAGACACCAGAACCACCACACGAGGCCTGGTCGTCTCATCCTCATTTTCAAGAGTTGCAACATTTGCCAAGGCATCTCAGACACAATGGTGAGTTTAATTCACTTTTTTTTTTAATTGTAAAAAAGATAAAAAATCATGAATCCATGGAAAATCAAAGAATAAATGAATTATCCTGGATTCAGGTGGTTATATTACCATGTCCGGTCACCTCGAGTGCTATGGTGGTCCTGGTGGTGGACCCAATAATGGAATGCTACCAACAAGCAATGGTGTATTATCCGGAATAGATGATAGCCCATTACACCCACAACACCAACAACAACAAGTTGCTAGGCCCCTAAGCGTATGCTCCGGGACTTCTTGCAGTGCCAGTGGTCCAAGTCCAGCTCATCGAAGTGGAAATAGCATATACTCCAATTGTAATGGCAATAATCCCCAGGATGAATTAATGGATGATGAAGTTTTGATGTCATTATCAGTACGTGAACTCAATAAACGTCTCCATGGCTGCCCCAGGGAGGAGGTGAGTAAGGTCTCTCATTTTTTTTACCTATCATCTCAATTTTTTATTTGTTTCAAAAAACAATTAGTGTCTCTCAAAATTTCTTCCTTTTTCACTTGATCATTATGTGAATTTATTAATCATGAATCAAAGTGAATATTCAAAGTGATTGAGGGGCAACACCACTGTAAAAGTCTTTAAAAAGGCGTTTTTTGGCTATTTTTTTATCTATAAAAAGTGGCAATGAAATAATATTTGAGGAAGTGATTGAGCATATATTTGAGTCTTTAGAAAAAAAATTCATCAAAAAATATCAAAAAATGACGGCACAAGAGCCATTCTTGTGAGACCCCTAAAATTTAAAACACTCTGCGGCACGCAGTGTAACTGGTGCAAATTTCAATTGAAATAAAGAAAAATTGGCTTAGTCTAGATACAGATAGCTATGGAAATACGTTTCAGGTGATAACTTTTTTTTGTCCTCTATTCTGAAAGGCCAAAAGTAATTTTCAAAGCATGAAAGAAAAAACGATTTTTTGAAAATTCTACAGTGGTGTTACCCCTTGAAAAAAAAAGAGATTAATTTATTATTTTATTTCGAAGATTGTGCGACTGAAGCAGAAGCGACGGACACTAAAGAATCGTGGTTACGCCCAGAATTGTAGAAGCAAGAGACTCCAACAGCGTCATGATTTAGAAACAACTAATAGAAATTTACGTGCTGAATTGCAACAGGCACAAATAAATAATGCACAATTAGCACAGGAGCGTGATATGTACAAACAACGTTATGAAATATTAAGAGCACGACAAAATCAGCATCACAGTAGTCACAATCAGAATCATCATTCGACTCAACAGTCACCACAGCATAATCAATCATCGAATCCACAGCAACAGCAGCATCCCCAGCAGTCTCATCAAGGACCAGGTCAGCATCAACCAGCGCCAGCAAGTCCAGAAGTTTATCTGTGACACCGGCAGCGCCGTAGCGGTGCTTGTTGGACGTGAAATTCAATCATGATTATTATATAAATAATTCATAAAAGAGAAGCAAAAAGAAGAGAATTATCATTGTTTTAATTTATTAGTAGGGATAATTCATTAAATTATCATTGAAGACAAATCATGCATCTTTAGATTCAATTTGAATTTATTAAAATCGTGCAATTCAAGTGCAATGATTTTTTTTAATTTCTCAAAGGTACTATATATATTTATAATTTTTATTTTTTAATCAAGGGAATTGCACAATGTTTTAGCCACAATTCTATCAATATTCGGAGGTGTAGGCTTTTCATTTCATATTATTATTTTTTTTCCTTTTCTGTTTTTGGTTTAAATATATTTTTTATAATGTTATGATTGATAAACTCTTTCGTTGTTTTATTGTAACATAATGAATATGGTAATACAATTATTATTTTGAAATGAAAATGTTTTTCATTCCTGTTAACCTGTATATAAGATGATTATACTTATTATGATAATAAAAAGAGACATGTTGTCATCAACAATTTGATTATTTTTTCATTAACATGCCTCTCATTAAAATTAATGAATGGGAATTTCTGAAGAAAAAATGGACAATAGAAATATTGATTTTACACAAATTCATAAGGAAAAATGGAATAAAAAAAAATAGGGGGCAAAAGAGCGTTCCATACGTATCTACTGTGGTTGAGCCGAGTCAAGCTTTATTGTCAAGTCACGAAACTACCGTGGCTTATCTTTATCTATTCGCATCCTCACCCCTTTTGCCTATATACATTTTTTAACTCTACTATTACTACATTGTAAACTGTACCTGAGTTCCTTCAGAAATCGTCTTATTCTAATTATTGATGAATTTTTTCAAAAATTTCATTAGATTTTTTTTTTCTTCTCTATTCCCCCTCTTTTATTGGAAGTAGATGTCCCAATAGTTTTCATGCATTTGCTGAAATACGGGTAAAAGTGGGCTGAAAATAAAGGGAAAAAAGTATAGAGAAGGAATAGCCGTAAAAAAATAGAGGAGAAAAGAAAGGGGATTTCTAGAATCCTCAGAATTGAAAGAGAGATCCGGTAGAGAGAAGGAAAAAAAAAAGATAGAAAAAGGAAAAAATAGTGAGAGGGAAACGATGAGAAGACGGATGAGACTGGCTAGTCTGGGGGTCAGTTTGACCCTCGTATACACACACACCACGCATTACATTTTTAGAAAAAAAAGGGAACTGAGAACGACAGTGGACAACTGACTCAATTGGAATATTAAGGAGATGTTGGTGCTCAATAAATTTATTGCCTCTGTTTACAATCAATTTTATCTATTCTATCTATATATTCTTTCATTTCCATTCAATTGAACTGATTCATTGTGAATTATCTGTCTTTCAGTTACAATTTATCCATGTAAAAAGTCGTTTTTTAATCTGTAAAGAGAGGAAAAAATGAAATCACAGAGAAATTTGAAATTTCATCCAATGTTTTACGTACAGTGAAATTCAGGGAGGGGTAGAGTGTAACGAGATCATTGCAGTAGAATGCACGCGACTCGAAGACTAAATCGTTAACGATATCACTCGTCAATCACTGGTGATGACTGGTGAGTGATGCACGACAGAAGAGAATTGAAGTGAAAGAAAAAAAAAAAAAAGAGAATATATATGAAACGAAGAACTTGTTAAGAGAATAGAGTGGCGTAATACTTTGCGGAAACCTGGTAAAATCCACTTTTTTGTATTTCAAGCGAGAGAATGTTTCACCCCTCTTTTTCATTCTCTTTCCTTTTTTTTTTCGTTGCACGCATGAACGAGAAACAATTGAATCGTCTGGTATGATGACGAGAATAATAATCTCGCCTTTACGATCGGGACAAATTTCATAAGGCGAATCTTATGATTTGATTATCCTTTCTTTTTTCTCTTCTTTTTAGCAAAAAAAGAAGTGAGAAAATGAAGGATAAAATTATTTTTCTAGTCTTATCCTTTATTTGTATTTAAAATTTTCCACGATATCATCATGAAAATTTTCAATCAAGCTACATTTATTAATTCAATTTAATTGAATGTGAAAAAATAATTCACAAGTTTAATTTTCTAATCTCCAAGATGATCATTCAAATGATAAATTATTTCAGTTAAAATGACACCCAAGGAGTTGTTGGAGTTAATTTTATGAGTGAAAAGTAGAGTCGTAGTGTTGGGTAAGGGTGAAATGAGAATGAAGCGAGAATCTGCTGTGCTTGATGGATAAAAATTATCCCTCTTTCAAAGCCTATATAAAAGTATTAGGTGAAAAGGAAAAAAATTAAATTATAAGGATTTCGAGTAATTCTGTATCTTTTATCACACTTTTAAGCCTCGAGAACTACCACCAAAGCCATGAACATAAAAAATAATGCAGAATAATTTTAATTCTCCTCTCTTCTTTCTCTATCGATAAGATAAAACCCCAAAATAATACAACTCTTTGATTTTGATCAAGTGGGCTCATCCATTCTTTTGGAAAACTACATATATCTTGAAGGCCATGAGCAAGACCAATATGGGCACCTGCTTAGCATTTTTATGTGAGCTGCTGCTGACAGTTTATTTTATTATATCACCAGACGCTGGCCATCGTCCATCTCAACCATTGCACCATCTCGTAATTCAGTATTCTTGTTTTATTTTTTCTTTTGCAAATTTCCAAAGAAATTAATTGATTTGTCTGCTCGAAAACCTGATAAGCATAAAATCTCCTGAATATTATCACCGAAAATCATCGAAATTCACTGGAGACTATTAACTCATTATTTATAACATAACAGATGTAAACGAATGAATGTATATTCGTTGATCGGGCATTAGCCACAGGGGAGTCTTGAGAGAGCACAAGAGAATGGACCAGGCTGGTTGGATAGCCAGAGTTTCACGTTTTATCCCAGAGCTCGTATGCGCGTTGCCATAAAATCGGATTTGTCCTCTGGAGTATTTTTTTTTTGCTGTTCGCCTCTCTTTTTTTTAGTTCCTGCAGGAAGACTATTCAAGGGTGAACTGTGTGTTGTCTATATGCGTAGCATCCCCGTTTTGTTCTCTTTTTTTTTTTATATACTCGCCATTTCCCAGCCCACGAGACCATTCATCCATCCCTCCACCTTCCCTTGGAGCTATGTAGGTTTTTTGGTTTTTAGTTCTTGCTCTCGTGAATAACGTGGAAAAAAAACTTACGATCCAACACACATAAGGATCCTATACGATTAGCATGACAAGGCCGTAAGAAAATAGAGGGGAAGGAGGTGCAAGAGAGGGCGTCTGATAGTTTGTTACAGAGACACTGGCCAAGGGTCAGTAAGGGTGGTGCGCCCCCACTGTCACGGCAGTATTTTTTATCTAGTCACGGTCAACTGGCTTACCAAGCTTTCCGCCCATTATTAGCGCGAACATAGCACAGCTACTTTGAATGAAATAGACTCTCTTTTTTCTATCTACTTTTTTTTTTCTCTATTTTTACATCATTTGCTTTTAATGAAATTTCATTGCAGGAATATAATATATTCCTTCAATGAAATTTCATATTAATAATTGGCCTTTTTGATATTAAAAAAAAATGGAAAAACTGGCACTTACGCCCTTTTGTTTCTAGATCAACGATATATTTTATTTAATGGCTTCTTTCATTCATTTAATTTTCGTCCAACACTTTATTACCAAAAATTTAATGATAATACACAGGGAAATATACGTGACACGTATTTAAAGTGACGTTCAACAGTTGTGCCCATTGGTTCAGCGACGTTAATAGCACGTCATGGATTTCAGTTTCTGACGCGTGACAAGTGTATTAGCCTCGTTAAGGGGGAAAAGGGCCCAATGGTTTGTATTTCTCAGTTCTTGCAACTAGTCATCCCCCTAAATTTCCTATCCGTTGGATAATATACAATGTCCCACGTACGTTTTCAGTACACAATCATACACGTACAAGTTCAGTTTTTTGCTTGTGTTACTGTGAAAAACACGTATTTGAGGATTTTTTTTATCTCTTCGCGGTCGAGAGAGAGAGGGAAAAATGTTTGAGGGTAAAGAATGGGAAAAGTGTGATTTCATTTTATTCGATACAAAACGGAGGCGCAAATTGTCCAACCGCTCTGGGACACAGGGGGACAATTTTAAATTCCCTTAACTCCGTATTTTCGGTTATTTCGACAGTCCACAAATAACAACAATCACCTTAAACACTTATTATTATATCATTAAAAAATTAATTTGGAATTGAATTAATCAATAGCTACAAATAGGAGAAGGTGAGGCAAAACGGGCATAAGGGGTAAAATGGACACATTTGAGCTTTTATGCATATATGAAAAAAATGATGAAATGAATGAAAATACTGGAGATAGATATTTTTTGTTGATTCCATTGGAAAGCTGAGGGAATTATAGACGAGAAACAAGTGCCACAATCAATTTTTTTCAATTATTTGAGAATTTGATTTTTTTTTGCATTTTTGAGGAGTGAAAGCCTTTTGATTTTTAAGGAAGTTCAGTTTTTTGGAAATATCTCCGGTTCTATTTATCGTAGCGACCTAGGACCGATCTTAAATGAAAGGTGAGATCATTTCCCATCTATTTATGGGGTTTTGAATTTGAAAATATCGATTTTTCACATAGTTATAGGGCAAAACCCGATGATCATAATTTTCCACAAAAATTGCCATAACTATCTGAAAAATAGATATTTTTGAATTCAAATCGACTTAAATCGATGGGGAATGATCTCAGCTTTCATTTGAAATCGGTCCCATGTCGCTACGACCAATAGAACCGGAGATATTTCGAAAAAACTGAATTTTTCAAAAAATCGAAAGGCTTTTTACCCCTCAAAAATGTCAAAAAAAATCAAATTCTCAAGAAATTGAAAAAAATTAATTCTGGCACTTGTTTCTCACCTAAAATTTCCTCAGCTTTCCAATGGAAGCATCAAAAAATATCCATCTCCCACGGTTCCATTACAATGTCCAAGTTTCCTCACTTTTCCCTATATATTGGGTGTTGGTATTAGAAAAAAATATTGTGATTCAATAAAATGAGAAAAAGAAAATGAGAATATTGCTGTAATGCATATGTTTTACATGGAATACGGTCAACCCGTACCGGCTGTAGAAAACTGCCCACAGGCACATTTTATGGTCTTGACCGGGTGTTTCTCGTATGCAAATACGAACAAAGAAAAGAAAATGATACTTGGCCTTCTGTGAGAAAAAAAGCCTCTAACTGACGTGTTTTACTATTCATTCAAGATTTTAATAATGATAATAAAGAAAAGAAGAAAATGAAAATTTTGTGGCAGATTTGTTCGTAAAAACTATCGATATTCCATCCCTTCGTCTTGTCGTATGTGAATTTATGGGGGCATTTTATTGAAATGGCCAGTCTATATATGTTATCCTTCAGGTGATTCCTCTACTACTAGAGAAAAATTTGAAATTACGAGTAAAAAAGTTTTTTCTCCAACGGGGGAAAAAGAATATTCTATTATTATTTTTTGTTTTCCAAAAATCGAGAGATAGGCATTGTCTTGTGTGTGCTAAATCTTTAATATTCCATTTAATATCTGGGGTGCTCTGGTGAGGGGTGGCAGTGCCCGACACAAGCCCATATATTCAGCCACTGGGGATAGTATAAATCAAATGGGAGATATTGGCCGTTTTTGCTCGTCGAGCCAAACCTCCATAGACTCCAAGCGTTTCAGAGACATAATTGTTTTTACGGATTATAAATTTAACTTTTCTCTTTTTCCTCCTCTAGTTTCTTCCCACAGTTGAAACTTTTATCCCGAGCAATTCAATCTTCATTTCTCCCTTTTTTTTTCCTCGTTTTTTCCCTCATTTGCCAGAGTGATCGTGGAATTTATTTAAATTATTGTTAGACGTCAATGATTTAATTTGTGTGAAAATGGCTTTAGTATCACCAGATACCACGCGGGTACTTTTCTCAATGGGGAGAATGTATTCATAAGATACAGTCCCCGTGAATTTTACAGCAAGCAGTAGTAAGATGATAGTCGCAATACAAGAGTTGAGAGGTTAAGAAGAGATTTTCATCACCCCTTAATTAATAGCATCCCTCATCTCTGTCTCTCTCCATAACACTCATCGGTTATTAGATACTCCTAGTCTTCATTAATTTACATCAAGTGACTTGGCACTATTTTTCCATTCAAATCGCGAAATCTTTCCAGTAAAAAAAGATGACGATCCTTTTCCATTAATTTCAGTCAATATTTTTTCCCATAATTTAATAAAGAAAATTGTCGAACTCGTTGCGTGAATCTCCACCGACAGGCTTTCAGAAGGAAAAAAGAAAGAAAATGAAATGTTGAAAGAGGAAAAGAGAGATAGAGAAAAAAAAAGAAATCCCGTCCAGTGTGGTTATCGAGTAGCCGCAGTGTGCGAGTAGATTCGTCGAGTGTCTTGGTGTTGGCGTGTTACTACGGGGGTCACATACTAATGGGGCATTACCTTAACGCTCTGTATCCTGACACTCGTACAGTTAGTTACTCCTTGGGGAGAAAAAGAAAGTGAGAAAAAAATCAAGCGATAGAGAGAAAGGAGAAATGGCTTTGGAAATAAAAAAAAAGAAAAATATAAAAAAAGAACTGTGTGGACACAGGCAGGGGGTACACGGTGTGTATATATATATATATATGCTATACCGCCTCTTTGCCTCTGGCATTACTCGGGTGCTCTTGGCAGTGGGGCACTCTTCTCATTCCACCCAGCAGCCGATATATTCCGATCTCAGTATCCCCCCTGTCATTCTACTACTCTTCTTCATTTCTTTTCATCCACGACACTTGAACATATCTTTGTTCTTTTTTTTTTACTTTATTCTCAGGTTTTTTGGTCTGTTGCCATTAGTCTTACAGTTGGGTGGTAAAACACTCCCAGAGGCTATGAAAAAATACGTACAATTATTATATGCATTCTGGCCTAGCTATTATTTATAGATTGAGGGGAGGGGTGGAATGAAATTTCATATTATTCTTCCGGAAAACTCCCAACAGATATTTCAAATATTACTGTTCCATGTGACATCAAATGCTTTGTTAAAAGTAAACGGAATATTCTCAAGTACTACATTGTACTGCATCAATAATCGAACCGATAAAAATCTTTAAAAAAAAACTGTTTGGAACAATGGAATAGATGAAGAAGAAACCAGGGCGATTGGAATTTGCGATAGATTTTTTTACCCCCTCGGGGATATGCCACAAGGGTGGCAAATGGTTTTTGGCGCATGAATTTCCAATCGACATATTATCTGGTAAGGTGAATGAGGACCTTGGAGTGTAGCTGGATCGTGATCAAGTGGAGCTTCATGCCCATGGACAATACGTGTTGAGTCCCGGACAAGTGACAATACACTATCATACTGCTCTTTTGTGTAAAAAACATTGTAAAAAGGAGAAGAAAAAAATATATATCTATATACACAAAGAAAGGATTTACGTTGATGGATTGACATTAAAGTGCCAGAGTTTATCTATTTCGTTATCTGTCTCCATTGACCAGCTAATTCACTCGCAATCACGAGAGAAAAAAAAACTTTTCAACTTTATCTTCATTTTCCTTCTGTTCGTTACTCAATCCTTGGGAAATAGTAACTTTAACTCGGGGCACTAACGGGCAATCAGATCGTCTCTGTTAGGACGAAAACGAGATGAAATCATTCGAAATATATATATATATACATGTGTTAAAGTCTTTGATTTTCTCCCTGCAGGAAAAAAAATCCCAACAGTTTTTCCCCGATTTATTTTATTGTTCAAGTTTTTCAGTGACCATCACAGGCCAGTAAATCTGAGAAATCGTAAGTTTGAAGAATTGCCTCCAATTGCCCTGCCCTACCCCCCTCCCCCCTTTCATTCAACTTTCTTAAGCGACAAAATAAGAAATCATAAATTACATTCGATACAGTTTTTTCAAATTACAAGAGTAATTATCTCGCCAAGATTGTTTGTCACTGAGGGGTAGAAAAGTAAATGTATATTGTAGTCATCAGTGCTTCGGTGACACCTATGTGTCTAGTGAGAAAGTACCAGCAGCAGCGATTAGTTTGGCCATTAAAACCCGAGCGAGAAAACGTTATTACCCAACGGGAATCGCCAGTGTTATCTCCCCGGTCAATTAGATACGTAAAGAATAGCGCATGGTCCATTGGTCGAATGTCGTTTTAACCTTCCCCCTCTATATCTGTCTCATTTTTCGTGAAATACACAACTAGTAACCGATCATCCTCACAAGACGACACAACTACTGGGCATTTACTCAATTCAATTCACGATTTTCAAAAGAAAAATAATAATAAAAACAATAGAAAATTTTTCTCCTGCACGATGAAAAGTGACTCAGTATTCCTCGTTACTCCGTAAATAAGAGAACATAAAATTGAAGATTGTTACTACAATGGAGAAAGAGGGAAAATCTTCTTGAAAAAGGAAAAAGTCCATAAAAGAGTCAGAGAATACCGGGTCAGTGTTCAGTGGTGCCTGAAGCTGAAGACACGGCAAGTCCTCGATCGTCGTTGGATAGTATAAGTATTCCCGGAGGCAAGGGGCAATTTGTCCCGGTCATTTGGCCAGTCCACCGGGACTCCCTGACTGTAATCCAATCACTAGCCACACTCCTACTTCTCTCGTTCCCTCTTTCTCCTTTTTTTCTTTTTTTTTTCCACCGAAAAACCGTGGAGAAAATTTGTCCACCTACATTCTTGCACCAATATATATATATATATATATATATATCTAATTCTCAATACTCACCGACTACTGTGTCCAGTTAATTTTGAGTGAATCGGATAATTCCTTCCAGCCCATACAATTCATCTCTTGCTCTCTCAATGAACATGTGTTTTATCGTCTCGTACACACCATAAAATCTATACGTTTCTTATCCAAACGTATATATAAGAGAAGGTATTTTGGCCTTATATCCTCAACATCTCTTTTCTCATCGGCACAATTTGTATTCGGTTCAGTTTCTCCTTTTGGAAAAGACCCTTGCACCCTTCCCCCTCCAACCCTCCTTCGCTTATTCTCTCACTAACATATACCCGGCTATCTCTGGCTGTTTCTATTCGTGAAAAAAGCCCTCCACATACTAACGTATACCAAACTATCGTCTATAGTCTCGTCATAGAGACTCGTATGTACCTCGTTTCGAGTAATCCCAATCGAGTGACAATCTGACAATTCTTGTTGACTACCGAAGGGGAATGTGATTGGTCTGTCTCAATTTCTTTCTCTCTCTCTTCTCCACAAATATCCCCCCTCCCATTTAGTTACATTGGCTTTTCTCTAATTTAGTGAATCATTAACATTATTAGATTTAAGGCAAAAATGATTGACTTGTTGGGAATAAAATACTGAAAAATTGAGATATGAATCATGGTAAAAGGGCGAAAAGCATACGTGATCGTGAGCTCATAGGGCTGACGTTTAAACTGGCCTTGTTCCTTCGAAAAATCCCTTGTTATAACCACGTTTACTTCCCCTTTTTCTTTTTCCTTTTTTTTTCTTCACACATTTTCTTTCACAAACTGACCCAACTAACCTTATTGAACCAATTGCCATAAATATCTTGATAGTAAAAAAAATTTTGCATTGAAAAATCGTATTTATTCAAATGCAATGTGATTGAATGTCAAGTGGATGATGTGAAATACTTATTGTCAATTTATAGAGTTATAACATTCCCCTAATAATCCCCTCTGAATTCATGCAGTTCCGGTACGTATAACACGTATCGTCGTTCGCATGGGCGAGAGAACGATGCCGCAATTAACGTTGGTGTGATTTAGAGCTCAACCGTTATAGGGCAACGTTTTGGGTTTGATTTACTGTTACGTACGCGAAATTAATTTGAATTGAATGATTTATGGGAAATTTGTGAACTACCATTTGGCCAACTATGTTACACTATTTTAATATTATCACTTTTCTACAGTCTTGTCTTTATTATTTTACGCAACTTGATAATTTAGTTGGGAAAAGAGATTTTAAGAAAAAAAATTAAGAATAATTGCCACTTACGCTCCTTTGATTTTAAGACAATGAGTATAAAAAAATGATTATATTTATCATATATACTTCATTTTAATGTCGGAATTCCATTTAAAGTTCCAAGAGGCTTTTCCTCCCTAAGTCAAATTGCTTATACTTGTGTATAAACGATATTTTTCAATTGATAAGACCGTTGAAAGCAGATTGGTGAAATTAATTTCAATTTGAAAACGCCAGTAACAAGTAGTATACGCCTGGTTGATCATGAATGAACCGATAAGATTTTCGAGTTTGACCGTTAAGATACTCTACTCACTGAAGCTCCTTAAAGGAGAAATTGACTAAAACCGGAGATTCGTATAAACTGGGGCTTTTACCCTCTCCATTTCTCGTGCAAAGTTGTATAGTACAAGGGGGAGTGTGAACCCTTGGCTGTGTGACGTCGATTTCAACACAGAGTCACTTCGCGTATTTGTGCAAAGAGAATTTTTCGGATGAAGAGCAAAAAAAAAAAATTGAAGAAATTTTTAAAATTTTTTATCAAGGGATAAAAACAAAGATTGAAAATTATTTCCTCAGAATAAAATCCTCAACTGAAATATAATCCTCTTTTCTCGGGTATTTTCTTCATTTTATTTCTACATCCCCTTAATTTATATGCATATGAGAATATTATTTTGAATGAAAAAAAAAATATGAAAAAGACTTGATAGCGTACAGACGTTTGATTTATATTGTCGCGAGGCACTCACTAGAAATATCAGATACCGCTAATGAATTTTCCCTGGATAGTGGGGTCGTGGAGAAGAAATATATGTACTCGAGTTTTGTATGGGGGTGCGAATAGCAAGTAATAGCCATACATGTACCTCATACACTTTTACTTGTTAACGTACAATGCTGTCCTATTTATACAGAAAAAAAACTGACATTCTCTTATTTTCTCTATCGTTTTATCGGTGGTAGATTGAACGGAAAAGAAGATTGACGCCTTGAGAGAATCGAAACATACGTCGATTCTGGATATGTAGTTGCACGTCTCTGTTATGGAGATTGGTTTTGCCGGTCGAATACAAAAGTGCCAGTGTGTTATAAAATAGTATGTGTTATCATTGTTCAGTGACTACTTGTAGAAGATGAAAAGAGAAATGTTAAAGACGTAAATTTATCTTTTATCCGTTTGCATTTGTCAGTTATTGAGATTGACGCGTAATTTAAATGAAAAATTGACGAATTCTCAAAGAATTTTTAATGCACAATTGGAGGCTTATTTCGTCACAATAATAATGAATGAAAAAAAAAATGTAAAAGATACGGTCACTGACCATGGTATAATATAACTTTATTCAAAACTGCTGACTCAAATTGAAATCCTTTTGACTCTTTTAAAAACTCACGTCTTTTATATCAACTAAATAAAACGCAATTTCTTCGCTAAACTCGTTGAAATTATGAGAAAAGAAAATGTAAAATTTTCTTCTTCATTCTATTCTTCTTTCTTTTTTTTTCATGCAAAAAAAAAAGAAATATTCGAGACACGCCGCGTATTTCACGCCTAATTTCGTGCCCATTCGGCATTGAATATTCCTCGATTCACGCAAGAAATGCGGGTAATCATTTGTCGCATTTTGTGGGTAAAACATGTGCATATAACTTTTTGAAATGTCTCTGAACATTCCAATTTCGAAATGTTCTCAATTCCCCTGGAAAAATAAAAATCATTGCCACTTGATTTTTTGCCAAAAAAATCAGTGAGTCAATTGGCTTAATTAACAAATAAATCGAATGAAACAATGAAACAAGCCCATATGTTTTCTCAGTAGACTCGAGATTTCAATAATTATATGGTTTATCAGTAGAAGCAATAAATTCACCGTGTCCATCCAAGTCTACCCCCCTTTTCCCTCTCCCGAAACCCCGTAAAGTTCTGCTCAGTGCGTGGGGCAATGGGGTGGACCCAGTGATATATGTGTTTCCTATAACAGCTAGAATCAAAACAGTATGTAAGTTCGAACTAGGGTGAAACATAGACGTTACTATCCCCGGATTCCGTCTTATTCCAGACAATATCGTTTAATGCAAGACAAAAATTCACTTGAAAATATTATATAATATAGAGAGGATCGAGAGAGTGCAATTGTAAGAATAATTGATGGTTTATTTATTGTTTGGGTAATAGGCAATGTTATTCCGACTGAACATGAATTTATTTAAGTTTGATTTGACAAAATGCTAAGAAAGAGCCTGAAGAAGCCTAAATTATAAGCGTGATGTCGCAAATTGATAGTATTTTAGTATTGAATTCATAACCTTCCAATCTCCCATGATATTTAATGAAAAAAAAAAAATGATAATTTCCTTTAGGAAAAAAACTTTAATGTGCAACCATTGCCCCCTTAATATGTGCATGCAGGAGAAATACAAACAAGTATCCGTATTATAATGATCATGAAGTACATCCAACGTGCTGTATCTGGGGTAACGAGGGTGTCACCGTGCCCGGTGCACATGAGATTAGAGTACGTAGGGTTAAAATTTTCCCGAGGGTGGACTCTGGTCACTTTGACCGGATACTACAGATGTAATATCATAAACAACTGAACTCACCGCACATTCGAGAGGAGCAAAGGGGTCAGATTGTCTTGTGTACTCAATATATGCATGTGTTACGTACGTGTGTGGCCCCATGGAGAGGATAAGGGAGGAGGGGGGAGTCGACGACAACGTTAGGAAGGTACAGGAAGCACTCGACAGAAAATTCGTGTGCACCCTTTATATCCCTTGTGCATTCACCATCATACTGTGCTTTTAAACAGCAGAGCCAACGTGGTAACTCATACTGGTGTTAGACTCAGTATGTTTACTCTTGAATATTCATTCTTTGGTGCTGTACTAGACTATCACGGTTTTAGCTTTACGAATATTCTTGATACTGAAAATTTTACAGCATTAAATCTGCCTGTGATGTCTAATAATTTGGCTGCACTGAAAATTTTTAATTAAAATTGGATTTCTCATTAATGTATTCACTGGAGTTTCTTTAAAAATTGGTAAAATCAAAATGTATAGGGGAAGGCTGGATAGAAAGGGAATAGGAAATGAAATGGGCAGATTTTTAATGTTTTATGTTATGAAACTGAAGTCTAATCGTGCGATTTGTACGTGGTTAGATTTTTGTGATTTTCATAACATTCAGGCAGCATATTTACCGAGATAATCGCGAAAGACTATACGAACTCCTCCCTGATTCCATATTATCGACCATTTTGCTCTATCTCGCTTATTTACCGAGATAATCGCGAAAAACTGTAAAAATTCCGCGGATACTGGATATCCCGAATCGTTGTGGCTTTTGGCCCTTTAGGATCCCCCATCATCTTGTTTTCAATCGACTCTTTGCGAAATTTCAAGGAAAACCCCGTATTCCCTCGGGAAATGGGTGAAAAATGAGGATAAAGGAATATTCGAAGGAAATCAGTCATAATAAAAATCCCGATTTTCAAATCTTCATAACTTTTTTTCTGTGGCGTATTTTCTGATGAAATTTCACAGTGACACTGCCTATGTCGTCAGGAAGTAGCCTGCAAAATTCCACAACAGTATCGCGAATGGTTCTGAGAATTCGACAGAGCAGACATTGTCATTTATACTGATCCCATAGTGACGTCCATTTCGCTCTATCTCGCTTATTTACCGAGATCATCGCTGAAAACTGGAAAAAATTTTCCTGATTCCATATTCCAGCGCGCCCGTTAGGTATTTTTAGTCATATAGTATATTACGCGTACTATACTACTCACAATTTAACTGACCAATTAGGATCGAGGACTTCACTTTAATCCTGACAACTTTTGATATATCGATTGTTTGCGTTCTTGTTCCTTTTTATAAAGGAATTATACGAGGAAAATATCTGAGATTTTAGCGGTCAAGAGAGACAAATTGACTGATTCTGATGGAGAAAATCGAAAAGACAGAGGATATAATAAGGTCCTAGGGCCGGAAAACGTCACCTATAGGGGTCCAGGCTCACAAACCATTGTAAATTCTATGAAAAATCATCCCGGATATAATTTCTGGATTTTTTATGATCAAAAAAGTCGAATTTTTGAATAATTAAAAAAAAATTAACTTCGACATCTGTTTTTTACCTCAGCAACTCAATAGAATCATTACAAAAATCCATACCGAGCTGTTTCATTGGAATGTCCATTTTACCCCACTTTCCCCTATAAAAGATGTAGTCAAAGGGGAGTCGATATCATCCCCCTCCCCTCCCCCCCCCCTCCCATTTGGTACTTTCTCTCTTTTTTTGTGTTCCCTATAGCAATAAATACGGTGAAAGGAGCCATGCTATCTCGGGGACAATAAAAATAGATTTGCCGTGCATTGCCGGATTGCCTGCCGCAAGTTACGATTAAAAGATCGAACTGTCGATCCGCCCATGCCGTGTACGAAATCCTCAGGTCTCTGGGTGAGTACTCAATTCAATATTTTCGTTACAAGTATACAGAGAAAGGAAAACAACGAGAATTACGAAGAAAAAAGAAACGAAATGTTTCGAATAAAGTCGAAAAAAAAAATAAAGAAAAGAAAAAAATAAAGAATGGAGACAAATGAAATGGAAGAAATTGAAGATAAAAACTGAGAAATTATTTGGATAGTGCATTATCCTTAGGATCTATAAGGATAGAACGATTGTCAGTAATGAAAATATTCAATGAAACTGAAATAGTCATATTCCAAGATAAAGATGACTATCTTCATAGTAATATACTGTTGAACGGTAAAATCTCCTTTGCGTGGATTAGTTCGCTCAATCAGGAAATATATTCTATGCCCCCATAAACTTCTCCCTCATACGTATTTTCTCAACCCCTATGAGTCTATTCCAATTCTCATGTACCACATCTCAATGAATCGGTTATATATACTGATTATCATGGATTTTTTTTTATAAATCCCTCGAGTTTTGATAAATTAAAATCCAATTTTCTTATCTGAAATTTACAAAATTCTTGAGGTGGTAAATCTGGATATTAGGGGCCTTTTTTTTAATGAAATTTGAATATTTGAGAATCAAATTTCAGAAAAAATAGGGAATGCACAAGTGAGGTTTGAACTCACAACCATCAGATTACATGTCTGGTGCTCTACCAATTGATCTATTGCGAGTTACACTATTGATCTCCGGATTTTTTATTCCAATATATTATCTCATTTTTTTCACCTCCCTTCCTGAGTCAATTTCAAATTAGAAATTGCTTTCGAGTTGAAAATCAGTTTCTTGATGGTAAAGAAAAAGAATTATTTATTTGTGGTTTCTATCATTTTTATGTTTATTTATTCATGTGATTTTTCAAAGAAGTTGCTATTGATGACTAAAAAAACCATAAATAGTGATGATTTACTTGATGACATTAAATCATCAAAGTTTTAGAATAATTGGCAAAAATTTAACACTCTATAACGTAGTTTGAGTTTATGAATGATTGCTGCAATTAAAAATGATTACGGAAAATATTCTATTAGTCATTAATTCTTAAGATATAATAAGAAGGAAATTTTGTTATATTTATTTTTTCATTCATTTGTGGAATGACCGATACAGCCAAAAACTTGTTAATTAAATTAATATAACGTTGGAATAGAAATCAAAAATTTTGAATCAATTTCATTTTGAAAGGCCGCTAATCTGCAGATTTACCCTTGAGGTTAATTTATATCAAATGACTATAGAGATAAATCAAAATTGATTGTTTTTTCCAATCCCCTTTAAATTGACACGGTGCATTATAACTCAATGAATAATACAAGTGGAATATTGTACGTGACAGAAGTATCCGTGAGTTCGATTGATAGGGTCAGATTTTTTGGGGGAAGGCATTTCAAAGTCCGTAAGGGGTGCAATGTGCCGAGAAATGTGGCAACCGGTAGACAGAGCATCAGGTCCTGTGGCAGTCGCCCCTTCTTCTTCCTCTTTTTTTTTCACCCCTTCCACCATTGCCTCAATCCGATGAGCTCGATGCACAGATCCGGGTGTGTATTTCCAAAGTATGAGGAAAAAAAAGAGAATCTGTTCCAGCCCCTATGATACAAATGCCATATAGGGCTCATACAAATCCCCAAGAAACTCTTCATATCTATAACCATCGTCTTTTCCGACGATATAACTTGGATAACCGAGAGAGGACGAGAGATGGAAGAAAAAAATACGTACAGAAGGAAAACGTTATACTTTTTAAACAATTCAACGCTCAAAAATACCCTCATAGACTGGTGTGTCCCATTGGCGCTTACAGCCAAGGAGGGGGGGTCAAATAGGGGTGAGCAAATTGCCACCGATGCCACCATGAGATTTGTGTTACAATAACGTCACGCTTGAAAACGATAAGTGTGAGTGATACTTTTTTCTCCAAAGGGAAATATCAATTTTTTCGAGATTCTTTTCTTTATTACAATTGAATTATTCACTTGAGTTGTTTGTAAACTTTTTTGAAAAATTATTAGTTTAAAGTTCCATGGGAAATTTGAAGGTAATGAGTACAATATTGAATGATTGACAATTTGTCATGTGTTGCCTATAATTTAAGCTTCATTAGGCTTTCGACATTTTCAGTATTTAGTGAGATGAATTCTAGGTATGGGGGAATGATTCCATTGGAAATATGAGAAAATCTCAGGCGTAAAATATGTTTTAAAATTTTTTTTAAATCAATTGTTCAAATACCTCTAGTCCATTTTCTGGAAAATAGTTTTTGCCCTATGAGTATCTGGAAAATTGATAATTTTTTCATTTGAACTATATAAATCGATGAAAAATAAGCTCACCTTTCATTTAAGATCAACTCCAGGTCGCTACGACCAATAGAACCAGAGATATTACCAAAAAGCTGAAATTTTTCAAAAACCGAAGGATTTCACCCTGAAATCTTGACCAAAAAATGAAATTTTTGAAAAATTCGAAAAAATAATAATAGTCAAAAACCAACAACATCACAAATTATTCAATCTGATAGATATACAATCAATTATACGTTAAACTATTCTACTCTTGACCTCCTACGGTTCAGTGCTCTTTTTCCACTGACATTCTAAGATTTATCTGACTAAAGACTGAATGTCAAGAGCTTGATGAAGCTCAGATTATAAGCAAAAGATCGCAAATTGTATTGTGCTTCCAATTTCCCACGAAACCTTAACCTAGTCATTATAAACATGGAAATGAATTTAACTATCAATTTTTTCTGTAAAAGTTTGAATTAATTAAATAATAGACTAGAGTCAATTTAATAGCAGTTAACAAATCGTTAGGGGATGAATTGGTGAAAGGGGTTTTGCGGTTTATAGTAGGGGTTGTGTCAGGTCGGCATATAATACATTGTTACTCCCTTCTACCGATTCAGTAACCACGTGCGCGTGTATGTGTGTGTGTCCCCCCATGCAGCTCGTTTTTCCACTGATGAAAATCAGTGCACCAGTGAATTACCCCATAATTAAAATTAAGGTAATAAAGGTTTGTGTTGAGTATTGGTGAATTCATGTGTATACACACACATTTGCACAAAATAATTATTCACTGAAAGTTACATTAATGATAATGTCTATTTCATTGAACGTGAAATTGGCACTCTTCCCAATTTTTCTGAAAGTGTTAATATAAAATTTCTAAGGCGACATGACTCTTGACTTGTGACTTTCTTTCCAAAGTCACTTGATTCAATGGTATTGAACAAAAAAAAAGGGGGGCGAATGAATATTGGGGCGATAGTATATAATGTATATAATATACTTGAATTGAGTGACGCGGTTATTCGGATATTAAACTTTGAAGATGCCGCACTACGCCAGTTTACTGAGTCAGCAAGTGTCATTGATAGGCTTTCAAGGATATTGATAAAGTGTTGAAGGCAAATTAAATGACTTTGCCAAGTTAAGATTACGGTTTCTTCTTTTTTCTTTGATTCTTATTCAGTCATGTTCATTGATAAATTGTCATCAATGAAAATTGATTTTTTGTCAACTTTATCAGACTCTTTACACACTGAGAGAATTTTTCGAACTGTGGAACTAAAAATATAGCGGGAAAGACCTTGACTATGAAATATATTAACAGCAAACGAATTTTTATCAAGTACAACTATCAGATAGTACACATAACTATAATTTAGCTGTTTTATTTATGATTCTAGGTGCGATTATCGATTTGGAATAGTTCGTTTTCACTTCTAACGAATAGTCATGCTAGTAGGATGCAGCTTTTTAAATATCGAACAATAATTGTGTTGAGAGTCGATGAGAGCGAGTGCTAATTTATCATTAACGAGACCGATGGCGCGCTACAGCGCACCCGTTAGGTATCTTCAGAATAGTATATTACGCGTACTATACTACTCACAATTTAACTGACCGATAAGGAAGAGGACTTCACTTTAATCATGACAACTTTCCATACATCGATTGTTTGCGTTCTTGTTACTTTTTATAAAGGATAATCGCAAAAAACTGAAATTTTTTGTCCTGATCCCATACTAATGTCTATTTCGCTCTATCTCGCTTATTTACCGAGAGAATCACGGAAAACTGTAAAAAAAATGTAAATATCGCGAATCGTTGTGGCTATCGGCCCTTTAAGATCCCCATCATCTTGTTTTCAATCAACTCTTTGCGAAATTTCAAGGAAAACCCCGTATTCTCTCGAGAAATGGGTGAAAAATGAGGATGAAGGAATATTCGAAGGAAATCAGCCATCATGAAAATCCCGATTTTCAAATCTTCATAACTTTTTTTCTGTGGCGCATTGCCTGATGAAATTTTACAGTGACACTGCCCAAGTCGTCAGCAAGTAGCCTGCAAAATTTCATAACAGTATCGCAAACGATTCTGAAGATTCGATAGAGCGGAAATGGTCATTTTCATAGAGCAAAGGCCATTGCCTCTGGGTTTGGCCTGAAAATTCCGCAAAAACTGGATATCCCGAATCCTCGCGGCTTTTGACCCTTCAGGATCCCCCATCATCGTGCGTTTCACTCAATTCTTTGCGAAATTTCAAGGAAAACCCCGTATTCCCACGGGAAATGGGTGAAAAATGAGGATAAAGGAATATTCGAAGGAAATCAGCCATCATGAAAATCCCGATTTTCAAATCTTCATAACTTTTTTTCTGTGGCGTATTTCCTGATGAAATTTTACAGTGACACTGCCTATGTCGTCAGGAAGTAGCCTGCAAAATTCCACAACAGTATCGCGAATGGTTCAGCGAATTCGATAGAGCAGACATTGACATTTTTACTGATCCCATATTAACGTCCATTTCGCTCTATCTCGCTTATTTACCGAGATAATCGCGAAAAACTGGAAATACTTCTTTCCTGATCCCAAATTAGTGCCTATTTCGCGCTATCTCGCTTATTTAATGAGATAATCGCGAAAAACTGGAATTTTTTTATCCTGACTCCATATTAACGTCTATTTCGCTCTTTCTCGCTTATTTACCGAGATAATCGAGGAAAACTGAAAAAATTCCGCGGATACTGGATATCTCGAATCGTTGCGGCTTTTGGCCCTTCAGGATCCCCCATCATCGTGCGTTTCACTCAATTCTTTGCGAAATTTCAAGGAAAACCCCGTATTCCCACGGGAAATGGGTGAAAAATGAGGATGAAGGAATATTCGAAGGAAATCAGCCATCATGAAAATCCCGATTTTCAAATCTTCATAACTTTTTTTCTGTGGCGTATTTCCTGATGAAATTTTACAGTGACACTGCCTATGTCGTCAGGAAGTAGCCTGCAAAATTTCATAACAGTATCGCGAATGGTTCAGCGAATTCGATAGAGCAGACATTGACATTTTTACTGATCCCATATTAACGTCCATTTCGCTCTATCTCGCTTATTTACCGAGATAATCGCGAAAAACTGCAAATACTTCTTTCCTGATCCCAAATTAGTGCCTATTTCGCTGTATCTCGCTTATTTACCGAGATAATCGAGAAAAACTGAAAAAATTCCGCGGATACTGGATATCTCGAATCGCTGCGGCTTTTGGCCCTTCAGGATCCCCCATCATCGTGCGTTTCACTCAATTCTTTGCGAAATTTCAAGGAAAACCCCGTATTCCCACGGGAAATGGGTGAAAAATGAGGATGAAGGAATATTCGAAGGAAATCAGCCATCATGAAAATCCCGATTTTCAAATCTTCATAACTTTTTTTCTGTGGCGTATTTCCTGATGAAATTTTACAGTGACACTGCCCAAGTCGTCAGCAAGTAGCCTGCAAAATTTCGTAACAGTATCGCAAACGATTCTGAAGATTCGATAGAGCGGAAATGGTCATTTTCATAGAGCAAAGGCCATTGCCTCTGGGTTTGGCCTGAAAATTCCGCAAAAACTGGATATCCCGAATCCTTGCGGCTTTTGGCCCTTCAGGATCCCCCATCATCGTGCGTTCCACTCAATTCTTTGCGAAATTTCAAGGAAAACCCCGTATTCCCACGGGAAATGCGTGAAAAATGAGGATAAAGGAATATTCGAAGGAAATCAGCCATCATGAAAATCCCGATTTTCAAATATTCATAACTTTTTTTCTGTGGCGTATTTCCTGATGAAATTTTACAGTGACACTGCCTATGTCGTCAGGAAGTAGCCTGCAAAATTTCATAACAGTATCGCGAATGGTTCAGCGAATTCGATAGAGCAGACATTGACATTTTTACTGATCCCATATTAACGTCCATTTCGCTCTATCTCGCTTATTTACCGAGATAATCGCGAAAAACTGAAAATATTTCTTTCCTGATCCCGAATTAGTGCCTATTTCGCGCTATCTCGCTTATTTACCGAGATAATCGCGAAAAACTGGAATTTTTTTATCCTGACTCCATATTAACGTCTATTTCGCTCTATCTCGCTTATTTACCGAGATAATCGAGGAAAACTGAAAAAATTCCGCGGATACTGGATATCTCGAATCGTTGCGGCTTTTGGCCCTCCAGGATCCCCCATCATCGTGCGTTTCACTCAATTCTTTGCGAAATTTCAAGGAAAACCCCGTATTCCCACGGGAAATGGGTGAAAAATGAGGATGAAGGAATATTCGAAGGAAATCAGCCATCATGAAAATCCCGATTTTCAAATCTTCATAACTTTTTTTCTGTGGCGTATTTCCTGATGAAATTTTACAGTGACACTGCCTATGTCGTCAGGAAGTAGCCTGCAAAATTTCATAACAGTATCGCGAATGGTTCAGCGAATTCGATAGAGCAGACATTGACATTTTTACTGATCCCATATTAACGTCCATTTCGCTCTATCTCGCTTATTTACCGAGATAATCGCGAAAAACTGGAAATACTTCTTTCCTGATCCCAAATTAGTGCCTATTTCGCGCTATCTCGCTTATTTAATGAGATAATCGCGAAAAACTGGAATTTTTTATCCTGACTCCATATTAACGTCTATTTCGCTCTATCTCGCTTATTTACCGAGATAATCGCGAAAAACTGAAAATACTTCTTTCCTGATCCCGAATTAGTGCCTATTTCGCGCTATCTCGCTTATTTACCGAGATAATCGAGGAAAACTGAAAAAATTCCGCGGATACTGGATATTTCGAATCGTTGCGGCTTTTGGCCCTCCAGGATCCCCCATCATCGTGCGTTTCACTCAATTCTTTGCGAAATTTCAAGGAAAACCCCGTATTCCCACGGGAAATGGGTGAAAAATGAGGATGAAGGAATATTCGAAGGAAATCAGCCATCATGAAAATCCCGATTTTCAAATCTTCATAACTTTTTTTCTGTGGCGTATTTTCTGATGAAATTTTACAGTGACACTGCCCAAGTCGTCAGCAAGTAGCCTGCAAAATTTCGTAACAGTATCGCGAATGGTTCAGCGAATTCGATAGAGCAGACATTGACATTTTTACTGATCCCATATTAACGTCCATTTCGCTCTATCTCGCTTATTTACCGAGATAATCGCGAAAAACTGAAAATATTTCTTTCCTGATCCCGAATTAGTGCCTATTTCGCGCTATCTCGCTTATTTACCGAGATAATCGAGGAAAACTGAAAAAATTCCGCGGATACTGGATATTTCGAATCGTTGCGGCTTTTGGCCCTCCAGGATCCCCCATCATCGTGCGTTTCACTCAATTCTTTGCGAAATTTCAAGGAAAACCCCGTATTCCCACGGGAAATGGGTGAAAAATGAGGATGAAGGAATATTCGAAGGAAATCAGCCATCATGAAAATCCCGATTTTCAAATCTTCATAACTTTTTTTCTGTGGCGTATTTTCTGATGAAATTTTACAGTGACACTGCCCAAGTCGTCAGCAAGTAGCCTGTCATAGAGCAAAGGCCATTGCCTCTGGGTTTGGCCTGAAAATTCCGCAAAAACTGGATATCCCGAATCCTCGCGGCTTTTGGCCCTTCAGGATCCCCCATCATCGTGCGTTTCACTCAATTCTTTGCGAAATTTCAAGGAAAACCCCGTATTCCCACGGGAAATGGGTGAAAAATGAGGATGAAGGAATATTCGAAGGAAATCAGCCATCATGAAAATCCCGATTTTCAAATCTTCATAACTTTTTTTCTGTGGCGTATTTTCTGATGAAATTTTACAGTGACACTGCCCAAGTCGTCAGCAAGTAGCCTGCAAAATTTCGTAACAGTATCGCGAATGGTTCAGCGAATTCGATAGAGCAGACATTGACATTTTTACTGATCCCATATTAACGTCCATTTCGCTCTATCTTATTTACCGAGATAATCGCGAAAAACTGAAAATATTTCTTTCCTGATCCCGAATTAGTGCCTATTTCGCGCTATCTCGCTTATTTACCGAGATAATCGCGAAAAACTGGAATTTTTTTATCCTGACTCCATATTAACGTCTATTTCGCTCTATCTCGCTTATTTACCGAGATAATCGAGGAAAACTGAAAAAATTCCGCGGATACTGGATATCTCGAATCGTTGCGGCTTTTGGCCCTCCAGGATCCCCCATCATCGTGCGTTTCACTCAATTCTTTGCGAAATTTCAAGGAAAACCCCGTATTCCCACGGGAAATGGGTGAAAAATGAGGATGAAGGAATATTCGAAGGAAATCAGCCATCATGAAAATCCCGATTTTCAAATCTTCATAACTTTTTTTCTGTGGCGTATTTTCTGATGAAATTTTACAGTGACACTGCCCAAGTCGTCAGCAAGTAGCCTGCAAAATTTCGTAACAGTATCGCGAATGGTTCAGCGAATTCGATAGAGCAGACATTGACATTTTTACTGATCCCATATTAACGTCCATTTCGCTCTATCTTATTTACCGAGATAATCGCGAAAAACTGAAAATATTTCTTTCCTGATCCCGAATTAGTGCCTATTTCGCGCTATCTCGCTTATTTACCGAGATAATCGCGAAAAACTGGAATTTTTTTATCCTGACTCCATATTAACGTCTATTTCGCTCTATCTCGCTTATTTACCGAGATAATCGAGGAAAACTGAAAAAATTCCGCGGATACTGGATATCTCGAATCGTTGCGGCTTTTGGCCCTCCAGGATCCCCCATCATCGTGCGTTTCACTCAATCCTTGCGAAATTTCAAGGAAAACCCCGTATTCCCACGGGAAATGGGTGAAAAATGAGGATGAAGGAATATTCGAAGGAAATCAGCCATCATGAAAATCCCGATTTTCAAATCTTCATAACTTTTTTTCTGTGGCGTATTTCCTGATGAAATTTTACAGTGACACTGCCCAAGTCGTCAGCAAGTAGCCTGCAAAATTTCATAACAGTATCGCGAATGGTTCAGCGAATTCGATAGAGCAGACATTGACATTTTTACTGATCCCATATTAACGTCCATTTCGCTCTATCTCGCTTATTTACCGAGATAATCGCGAAAAACTGAAAATATTTCTTTCCTGATCCCGAATTAGTGCCTATTTCGCGCTATCTCGCTTATTTACCGAGATAATCGCGAAAAACTGGAATTTTTTTATCCTGACTCCATATTAACGTCTATTTCGCTCTATCTCGCTTATTTACCGAGATAATCGAGGAAAACTGAAAAAATTCCGCGGATACTGGATATCTCAAATCGTTGCGGCTTTTGGCCCTCCAGGATCCCCCATCATCGTGCGTTTCACTCAATTCTTTGCGAAATTTCAAGGAAAACCCCGTATTCCCACGGGAAATGGGTGAAAAATGAGGATGAAGGAATATTCGAAGGAAATCAGCCATCATGAAAATCCCGATTTTCAAATCTTCATAACTTTTTTTCTGTGGCGTATTTCCTGATGAAATTTTACAGTGACACTGCCCAAGTCGTCAGCAAGTAGCCTGCAAAATTTCGTAACAGTATCGCAAACGATTCTGAAGATTCGATAGAGCGGAAATGGTCATTTTCATAGAGCAAAGGCCATTGCCTCTGGGTTTGGCCTGAAAATTCCGCAAAAACTGGATATCCCGAATCTTCGCGGCTTTTGGCCCTTCAGGATCCCCCATCATCGTGCGTTTCACTCAATTCTTTGCGAAATTTCAAGGAAAACCCCGTATTCCCACGGGAAATGGGTGAAAAATGAGGATGAAGGAATATTCGAAGGAAATCAGCCATCATGAAAATCCCGAT
The DNA here is from genome assembly GCA_963921955.1 of Aleiodes alternator. Taxonomy (NCBI): domain Eukaryota; kingdom Metazoa; phylum Arthropoda; class Insecta; order Hymenoptera; family Braconidae; genus Aleiodes; species Aleiodes alternator. Next base: position 12,176,993 of record OY998104.1, on the reverse strand, counting down.
TTTCAAATCTTCATAACTTTTTTTCTGTGCCGTATTTCCTGATGAAATTTTACAGTGACACTGCCTATGTCGTCAGGAAGTAGCCTGCAAAATTCCACAACAGTATCGCGAATGGTTCAGCGAATTCGATAGAGCAGACATTGACATTTTTACTGATCCCATATTAACGTCCATTTCGCTCTATCTCGCTTATTTACCGAGATAATCGCGCAAAACTGAAAATATTTCTTTCCTGATCCCGAATTAGTGCCTATTTCGCGCTATCTCGCTTATTTACCGAGATAATCGCGAAAAACTGGAATTTTTTTATCCTGACTCCATATTAACGTCTATTTCGCTCTATCTTGCTCATTTACCGAGATAATCGAGGAAAACTGAAAAAATTCCGCGGATACTGGATATCTCGAATCGTTGCGGCTTTTGGCCCTCCAGGATCCCCCATCATCGTGCGTTTCACTCAATTCTTTGCGAAATTTCAAGGAAAACCCCGTATTCCCACGGGAAATGGGTGAAAAATGAGGATGAAGGAATATTCGAAGGAAATCAGCCATCATGAAAATCCCGATTTTCAAATCTTCATAACTTTTTTTCTGTGGCGTATTTCCTGATGAAATTTTACAGTGACACTGCCCAAGTCGTCAGCAAGTAGCCTGCAAAATTTCGTAACAGTATCGCAAACGATTCTGAAGATTCGATAGAGCGGAAATGGTCATTTTCATAGAGCAAAGGCCATTGCCTCTGGGTTTGGCCTGAAAATTCCGCAAAAACTGGATATCCCGAATCCTCGCGGCTTTTGGCCCTTCAGGATCCCCCATCATCGTGCGTTTCACTCAATTCTTTGCGAAATTTCAAGGAAAACCCCGTATTCCCACGGGAAATGGGTGAAAAATGAGGATGAAGGAATATTCGAAGGAAATCAGCCATCATGAAAATCCCGATTTTCAAATCTTCATAACTTTTTTTCTGTGGCGTATTTTCTGATGAAATTTTACAGTGACACTGCCCAAGTCGTCAGCAAGTAGCCTGCAAAATTTCGTAACAGTATCGCAAACGATTCTGAAGATTCGATAGAGCGGAAATGGTCATTTTCATAGAGCAAAGGCCATTGCCTCTGGGTTTGGCCTGAAAATTCCGCAAAAACTGGATATCCCGAATCCTCGCGGCTTTTGGCCCTTCAGGATCCCCCATCATCGTGCGTTTCACTCAATTCTTTGCGAAATTTCAAGGAAAACCCCGTATTCCCACGGGAAATGGGTGAAAAATGAGGATGAAGGAATATTCGAAGGAAATCAGCCATCATGAAAATCCCGATTTTCAAATCTTCATAACTTTTTTTCTGTGGCGTATTTCCTGATGAAATTTTACAGTGACACTGCCCAAGTCGTCAGCAAGTAGCCTGCAAAATTTCGTAACAGTATCGCAAACGATTCTGAAGATTCGATAGAGCGGAAATGGTCATTTTCATAGAGCAAAGGCCATTGCCTCTGGGTTTGGCCTGAAAATTCCGCAAAAACTGGATATCCCGAATCCTCGCGGCTTTTGGCCCTTCAGGATCCCCCATCATCGTGCGTTTCACTCAATTCTTTGCGAAATTTCAAGGAAAACCCCGTATTCCCACGGGAAATGGGTGAAAAATGAGGATAAAGGAATATTCGAAGGAAATCAGCCATCATGAAAATCCCGATTTTCAAATCTTCATAACTTTTTTTCTGTGGCGTATTTCCTGATGAAATTTTACAGTGACACTGCCTATGTCGTCAGGAAGTAGCCTGCAAAATTCCACAACAGTATCGCGAATGGTTCAGCGAATTCGATAGAGCAGACATTGACATTTTTACTGATCCCATATTAACGTCCATTTCGCTCTATCTCGCTTATTTACCGAGATAATCGCGAAAAACTGAAAATATTTCTTTCCTGATCCCGAATTAGTGCCTATTTCGCGCTATCTCGCTTATTTACCGAGATAATCGAGGAAAACTGAAAAAATTCCGCGGATACTGGATATTTCGAATCGTTGCGGCTTTTGGCCCTCCAGGATCCCCCATCATCGTGCGTTTCACTCAATTCTTTGCGAAATTTCAAGGAAAACCCCGTATTCCCACGGGAAATGGGTGAAAAATGAGGATGAAGGAATATTCGAAGGAAATCAGCCATCATGAAAATCCCGATTTTCAAATCTTCATAACTTTTTTTCTGTGCCGTATTTCCTGATGAAATTTTACAGTGACACTGCCTATGTCGTCAGGAAGTAGCCTGCAAAATTCCACAACAGTATCGCGAATGGTTCAGCGAATTCGATAGAGCAGACATTGACATTTTTACTGATCCCATATTAACGTCCATTTCGCTCTATCTCGCTTATTTACCGAGATAATCGAGGAAAACTGAAAAAATTCCGCGGATACTGGATATCTCGAATCGTTGCGGCTTTTGGCCCTCCAGGATCCCCCATCATCGTGCGTTTCACTCAATTCTTTGCGAAATTTCAAGGAAAACCCCGTATTCCCACGGGAAATGGGTGAAAAATGAGGATGAAGGAATATTCGAAGGAAATCAGCCATCATGAAAATCCCGATTTTCAAATCTTCATAACTTTTTTTCTGTGGCGTATTTCCTGATGAAATTTTACAGTGACACTGCCCAAGTCGTCAGCAAGTAGCCTGCAAAATTTCATAACAGTATCGCGAATGGTTCAGCGAATTCGATAGAGCAGACATTGACATTTTTACTGATCCCATATTAACGTCCATTTCGCTCTATCTCGCTTATTTATCGAGATAATCGCGAAAAACTGAAAATATTTCTTTCCTGATCCCGAATTAGTGCCTATTTCGCGCTATCTCGCTTATTTACCGAGATAATCGAGGAAAACTGAAAAAATTCCGCAAAAACTGGATATCCCGAATCCTCGCGGCTTTTGGCCCTTCAGGATCCCCCATCATCGTGCGTTTCACTCAATTCTTTGCGAAATTTCAAGGAAAACCCCGTATTCCCACGGGAAATGGGTGAAAAATGAGGATGAAGGAATATTCGAAGGAAATCAGCCATCATGAAAATCCCGATTTTCAAATCTTCATAACTTTTTTTCTGTGGCGTATTTTCTGATGAAATTTTACAGTGACACTGCCCAAGTCGTCAGCAAGTAGCCTGCAAAATTTCGTAACAGTATCGCAAACGATTCTGAAGATTCGATAGAGCGGAAATGGTCATTTTCATAGAGCAAAGGCCATTGCCTCTGGGTTTGGCCTGAAAATTCCGCAAAAACTGGATATCCCGAATCCTCGCGGCTTTTGGCCCTTCAGGATCCCCCATCATCGTGCGTTTCACTCAATTCTTTGCGAAATTTCAAGGAAAACCCCGTATTCCCACGGGAAATGGGTGAAAAATGAGGATAAAGGAATATTCGAAGGAAATCAGCCATCATGAAAATCCCGATTTTCAAATCTTCATAACTTTTTTTCTGTGGCGTATTTCCTGATGAAATTTTACAGTGACACTGCCCAAGTCGTCAGCAAGTAGCCTGCAAAATTTCATAACAGTATCGCGAATGGTTCAGCGAATTCGATAGAGCAGACATTGACATTTTTACTGATCCCATATTAACGTCCATTTCGCTCTATCTCGCTTATTTACCGAGATAATCGCGAAAAACTGAAAATATTTCTTTCCTGATCCCGAATTAGTGCCTATTTCGCGCTATCTCGCTTATTTACCGAGATAATCGAGGAAAACTGAAAAAATTCCGCGGATACTGGATATTTCGAATCGTTGCGGCTTTTGGCCCTCCAGGATCCCCCATCATCGTGCGTTTCACTCAATTCTTTGCGAAATTTCAAGGAAAACCCCGTATTCCCACGGGAAATGGGTGAAAAATGAGGATGAAGGAATATTCGAAGGAAATCAGCCATCATGAAAATCCCGATTTTCAAATCTTCATAACTTTTCTTCTGTGCCGTATTTCCTGATGAAATTTTACAGTGACACTGCCTATGTCGTCAGGAAGTAGCCTGCAAAATTCCACAACAGTATCGCGAATGGTTCAGCGAATTCGATAGAGCAGACATTGACATTTTTACTGATCCCATATTAACGTCCATTTCGCTCTATCTCGCTTATTTACCGAGATAATCGCGAAAAACTGAAAATATTTCTTTCCTGATCCCGAATTAGTGCCTATTTCGCGCTATCTCGCTTATTTACCGAGATAATCGCGAAAAACTGGAATTTTTTTATCCTGACTCCATATTAACGTCTATTTCGCTCTATCTCGCTTATTTACCGAGATAATCGAGGAAAACTGAAAAAATTCCGCGGATACTGGATATCTCGAATCGTTGCGGCTTTTGGCCCTCCAGGATCCCCCATCATCGTGCGTTTCACTCAATTCTTTGCGAAATTTCAAGGAAAACCCCGTATTCCCACGGGAAATGGGTGAAAAATGAGGATGAAGGAATATTCGAAGGAAATCAGCCATCATGAAAATCCCGATTTTCAAATCTTCATAACTTTTTTTCTGTGGCGTATTTCCTGATGAAATTTTACAGTGACACTGCCCAAGTCGTCAGCAAGTAGCCTGCAAAATTTCGTAACAGTATCGCAAACGATTCTGAAGATTCGATAGAGCGGAAATGGTCATTTTCATAGAGCAAAGGCCATTGCCTCTGGGTTTGGCCTGAAAATTCCGCAAAAACTGGATATCCCGAATCCTCGCGGCTTTTGGCCCTTCAGGATCCCCCATCATCGTGCGTTTCACTCAATTCTTTGCGAAATTTCAAGGAAAACCCCGTATTCCCACGGGAAATGGGTGAAAAATGAGGATGAAGGAATATTCGAAGGAAATCAGCCATCATGAAAATCCCGATTTTCAAATCTTCACAACTTTTTTTCTGTGGCGTATTTTCTGATGAAATTTTACAGTGACACTGCCCAAGTCGTCAGCAAGTAGCCTGCAAAATTTCGTAACAGTATCGCAAACGATTCTGAAGATTCGATAGAGCGGAAATGGTCATTTTCATAGAGCAAAGGCCATTGCCTCTGGGTTTGGCCTGAAAATTCCGCAAAAACTGGATATCCCGAATCCTCGCGGCTTTTGGCCCTTCAGGATCCCCCATCATCGTGCGTTTCACTCAATTCTTTGCGAAATTTCAAGGAAAACCCCGTATTCCCACGGGAAATGGGTGAAAAATGAGGATGAAGGAATATTCGAAGGAAATCAGCCATCATGAAAATCCCGATTTTCAAATCTTCATAACTTTTTTTCTGTGGCGTATTTCCTGATGAAATTTTACAGTGACACTGCCCAAGTCGTCAGTAAGTAGCCTGCAAAATTTCATAACAGTATCGCAAACGATTCTGAAGATTCGATAGAGCGGAAATGGTCATTTTCATAGAGCAAAGGCCATTGCCTCTGGGTTTGGCCTGAAAATTCCGCAAAAACTGGATATCCCGAATCCTCGCGGCTTTTGGCCCTTCAGGATCCCCCATCATCGTGCGTTTCACTCAATTCTTTGCGAAATTTCAAGGAAAACCCCGTATTCCCACGGGAAATGGGTGAAAAATGAGGATAAAGGAATATTCGAAGGAAATCAGCCATCATGAAAATCCCGATTTTCAAATCTTCATAACTTTTTTTCTGTGGCGTATTTCCTGATGAAATTTTACAGTGACACTGCCTATGTCGTCAGAAAGTAGCCTGCAAAATTCCACAACAGTATCGCGAATGGTTCAGCGAATTCGATAGAGCAGACATTGACATTTTTACTGATCCCATATTAACGTCCATTTCGCTCTATCTCGCTTATTTACCGAGATAATCGCGAAAAACTGAAAATATTTCTTTCCTGATCCCGAATTAGTGCCTATTTCGCGCTATCTCGCTTATTTACCGAGATAATCGCGAAAAACTGGAATTTCTTTATCCTGACTCCATATTAACGTCTATTTCGCTCTATCTTGCTCATTTACCGAGATAATCGAGGAAAACTGAAAAAATTCCGCGGATACTGGATATCTCGAATCGTTGCGGCTTTTGGCCCTCCAGGATCCCCCATCATCGTGCGTTTCACTCAATTCTTTGCGAAATTTCAAGGAAAACCCCGTATTCCCACGGGAAATGGGTGAAAAATGAGGATGAAGGAATATTCGAAGGAAATCAGCCATCATGAAAATCCCGATTTTCAAATCTTCATAACTTTTTTTCTGTGGCGTATTTCCTGATGAAATTTTACAGTGACACTGCCCAAGTCGTCAGCAAGTAGCCTGCAAAATTTCGTAACAGTATCGCAAACGATTCTGAAGATTCGATAGAGCGGAAATGGTCATTTTCATAGAGCAAAGGCCATTGCCTCTGGGTTTGGCCTGAAAATTCCGCAAAAACTGGATATCCCGAATCCTCGCGGCTTTTGGCCCTTCAGGATCCCCCATCATCGTGCGTTTCACTCAATTCTTTGCGAAATTTCAAGGAAAACCCCGTATTCCCACGGGAAATGGGTGAAAAATGAGGATGAAGGAATATTCGAAGGAAATCAGCCATCATGAAAATCCCGATTTTCAAATCTTCATAACTTTTTTTCTGTGGCGTATTTTCTGATGAAATTTTACAGTGACACTGCCCAAGTCGTCAGCAAGTAGCCTGCAAAATTTCGTAACAGTATCGCAAACGATTCTGAAGATTCGATAGAGCGGAAATGGTCATTTTCATAGAGCAAAGGCCATTGCCTCTGGGTTTGGCCTGAAAATTCCGCAAAAACTGGATATCCCGAATCCTCGCGGCTTTTGGCCCTTCAGGATCCCCCATCATCGTGCGTTTCACTCAATTCTTTGCGAAATTTCAAGGAAAACCCCGTATTCCCACGGGAAATGGGTGAAAAATGAGGATGAAGGAATATTCGAAGGAAATCAGCCATCATGAAAATCCCGATTTTCAAATCTTCATAACTTTTTTTCTGTGGCGTATTTTCTGATGAAATTTTACAGTGACACTGCCCAAGTCGTCAGCAAGTAGCCTGCAAAATTTCGTAACAGTATCGCAAACGATTCTGAAGATTCGATAGAGCGGAAATGGTCATTTTCATAGAGCAAAGGCCATTGCCTCTGGGTTTGGCCTGAAAATTCCGCAAAAACTGGATATCCCGAATCCTCGCGGCTTTTGGCCCTTCAGGATCCCCCATCATCGTGCGTTTCACTCAATTCTTTGCGAAATTTCAAGGAAAACCCCGTATTCCCACGGGAAATGGGTGAAAAATGAGGATGAAGGAATATTCGAAGGAAATCAGCCATCATGAAAATCCCGATTTTCAAATCTTCATAACTTTTTTTCTGTGGCGTATTTCCTGATGAAATTTTACAGTGACACTGCCTATGTCGTCAGGAAGTAGCCTGCAAAATTCCACAACAGTATCGCGAATGGTTCAGCGAATTCGATAGAGCAGACATTGACATTTTTACTGATCCCATATTAACGTCCATTTCGCTCTATCTCGCTTATTTACCGAGATAATCGCGAAAAACTGAAAATATTTCTTTCCTGATCCCGAATTAGTGCCTATTTCGCGCTATCTCGCTTATTTACCGAGATAATCGCGAAAAACTGGAATTTTTTTATCCTGACTCCATATTAACGTCTATTTCGCTCTATCTTGCTCATTTACCGAGATAATCGAGGAAAACTGAAAAAATTCCGCGGATACTGGATATCTCGAATCGTTGCGGCTTTTGGCCCTCCAGGATCCCCCATCATCGTGCGTTTCACTCAATTCTTTGCGAAATTTCAAGGAAAACCCCGTATTCCCACGGGAAATGGGTGAAAAATGAGGATGAAGGAATATTCGAAGGAAATCAGCCATCATGAAAATCCCGATTTTCAAATCTTCATAACTTTTTTTCTGTGGCGTATTTTCTGATGAAATTTTACAGTGACACTGCCCAAGTCGTCAGCAAGTAGCCTGTCATAGAGCAAAGGCCATTGCCTCTGGGTTTGGCCTGAAAATTCCGCAAAAACTGGATATCCCGAATCCTCGCGGCTTTTGGCCCTTCAGGATCCCCCATCATCGTGCGTTTCACTCAATTCTTTGCGAAATTTCAAGGAAAACCCCGTATTCCCACGGGAAATGGGTGAAAAATGAGGATAAAGGAATATTCGAAGGAAATCAGCCATCATGAAAATCCCGATTTTCAAATCTTCATAACTTTTTTTCTGTGGCGTATTTCCTGATGAAATTTTACAGTGACACTGCCTATGTCGTCAGGAAGTAGCCTGCAAAATTCCACAACAGTATCGCGAATGGTTCAGCGAATTCGATAGAGCAGACATTGACATTTTTACTGATCCCATATTAACGTCCATTTCGCTCTATCTCGCTTATTTACCGAGATAATCGCGAAAAACTGAAAATATTTCTTTCCTGATCCCGAATTAGTGCCTATTTCGCGCTATCTCGCTTATTTACCGAGATAATCGCGAAAAACTGGAATTTTTTTATCCTGACTCCATATTAACGTCTATTTCGCTCTATCTCGCTTATTTACCGAGATAATCGAGGAAAACTGAAAAAATTCCGCGGATACTGGATATCTCGAATCGTTGCGGCTTTTGGCCCTCCAGGATCCCCCATCATCGTGCGTTTCACTCAATTCTTTGCGAAATTTCAAGGAAAACCCCGTATTCCCACGGGAAATGGGTGAAAAATGAGGATGAAGGAATATTCGAAGGAAATCAGCCATCATGAAAATCCCGATTTTCAAATCTTCATAACTTTTTTTCTGTGGCGTATTTCCTGATGAAATTTTACAGTGACACTGCCCAAGTCGTCAGCAAGTAGCCTGCAAAATTTCGTAACAGTATCGCAAACGATTCTGAAGATTCGATAGAGCGGAAATGGTCATTTTCATAGAGCAAAGGCCATTGCCTCTGGGTTTGGCCTGAAAATTCCGCAAAAACTGGATATCCCGAATCCTCGCGGCTTTTGGCCCTTCAGGATCCCCCATCATCGTGCGTTTCACTCAATTCTTTGCGAAATTTCAAGGAAAACCCCGTATTCCCACGGGAAATGGGTGAAAAATGAGGATAAAGGAATATTCGAAGGAAATCAGCCATCATGAAAATCCCGATTTTCAAATCTTCATAACTTTTTTTCTGTGGCGTATTTCCTGATGAAATTTTACAGTGACACTGCCTATGTCGTCAGGAAGTAGCCTGCAAAATTCCACAACAGTATCGCGAATGGTTCAGCGAATTCGATAGAGCAGACATTGACATTTTTACTGATCCCATATTAACGTCCATTTCGCTCTATCTCGCTTATTTACCGAGATAATCGCGAAAAACTGAAAATATTTCTTTCCTGATCCCGAATTAGTGCCTATTTCGCGCTATCTCGCTTATTTACCGAGATAATCGAGGAAAACTGAAAAAATTCCGCGGATACTGGATATCTCGAATCGTTGCGGCTTTTGGCCCTCCAGGATCCCCCATCATCGTGCGTTTCACTCAATTCTTTGCGAAATTTCAAGGAAAACCCCGTATTCCCACGGGAAATGGGTGAAAAATGAGGATGAAGGAATATTCGAAGGAAATCAGCCATCATGAAAATCCCGATTTTCAAATCTTCATAACTTTTTTTCTGTGGCGTATTTCCTGATGAAATTTTACAGTGACACTGCCCAAGTCGTCAGCAAGTAGCCTGCAAAATTTCGTAACAGTATCGCAAACGATTCTGAAGATTCGATAGAGCGGAAATGGTCATTTTCATAGAGCAAAGGCCATTGCCTCTGGGTTTGGCCTGAAAATTCCGCAAAAACTGGATATCCCGAATCCTCGCGGCTTTTGGCCCTTCAGGATCCCCCATCATCGTGCGTTTCACTCAATTCTTTGCGAAATTTCAAGGAAAACCCCGTATTCCCACGGGAAATGGGTGAAAAATGAGGATAAAGGAATATTCGAAGGAAATCAGCCATCATGAAAATCCCGATTTTCAAATCTTCATAACTTTTTTTCTGTGGCGTATTTCCTGATGAAATTTTACAGTGACACTGCCTATGTCGTCAGGAAGTAGCCTGCAAAATTCCACAACAGTATCGCGAATGGTTCAGCGAATTCGATAGAGCAGACATTGACATTTTTACTGATCCCATATTAACGTCCATTTCGCTCTATCTCGCTTATTTACCGAGATAATCGCGAAAAACTGAAAATATTTCTTTCCTGATCCCGAATTAGTGCCTATTTCGCGCTATCTCGCTTATTTACCGAGATAATCGAGGAAAACTGAAAAAATTCCGCGGATACTGGATATTTCGAATCGTTGCGGCTTTTGGCCCTCCAGGATCCCCCATCATCGTGCGTTTCACTCAATTCTTTGCGAAATTTCAAGGAAAACCCCGTATTCCCACGGGAAATGGGTGAAAAATGAGGATGAAGGAATATTCGAAGGAAATCAGCCATCATGAAAATCCCGATTTTCAAATCTTCATAACTTTTTTTCTGTGGCGTATTTCCTGATGAAATTTTACAGTGACACTGCCCAAGTCGTCAGTAAGTAGCCTGCAAAATTTCATAACAGTATCGCAAACGATTCTGACGATTCGATAGAGCGGAAATGGTCATTTTCATAGAGCAAAGGCCATTGCCTCTGGGTTTGGCCTGAAAATTCCGCAAAAACTGGATATCCCGAATCCTCGCGGCTTTTGGCCCTTCAGGATCCCCCATCATCGTGCGTTTCACTCAATTCTTTGCGAAATTTCAAGGAAAACCCCGTATTCCCACGGGAAATGGGTGAAAAATGAGGATGAAGGAATATTCGAAGGAAATCAGCCATCATGAAAATCCCGATTTTCAAATCTTCATAACTTTTTTTCTGTGGCGTATTTTCTGATGAAATTTTACAGTGACACTGCCCAAGTCGTCAGCAAGTAGCCTGCAAAATTTCGTAACAGTATCGCAAACGATTCTGAAGATTCGATAGAGCGGAAATGGTCATTTTCATAGAGCAAAGGCCATTGCCTCTGGGTTTGGCCTGAAAATTCCGCAAAAACTGGATATCCCGAATCCTCGCGGCTTTTGGCCCTTCAGGATCCCCCATCATCGTGCGTTTCACTCAATTCTTTGCGAAATTTCAAGGAAAACCCCGTATTCCCACGGGAAATGGGTGAAAAATGAGGATAAAGGAATATTCGAAGGAAATCAGCCATCATGAAAATCCCGATTTTCAAATCGTCATAACTTTTTTTCTGTGGCGTATTTCCTGATGAAATTTTACAGTGACACTGCCTATGTCGTCAGGAAGTAGCCTGCAAAATTCCACAACAGTATCGCGAATGGTTCAGCGAATTCGATAGAGCAGACATTGACATTTTTACTGATCCCATATTAACGTCCATTTCGCTCTATCTCGCTTATTTACCGAGATAATCGCGAAAAACTGAAAATATTTCTTTCCTGATCCCGAATTAGTGCCTATTTCGCGCTATCTCGCTTATTTACCGAGATAATCGCGAAAAACTGGAATTTTTTTATCCTGACTCCATATTAACGTCTATTTCGCTCTATCTCGCTTATTTACCGAGATAATCGAGGAAAACTGAAAAAATTCCGCGGATACTGGATATCTCGAATCGTTGCGGCTTTTGGCCCTCCAGGATCCCCCATCATCGTGCGTTTCACTCAATTCTTTGCGAAATTTCAAGGAAAACCCCGTATTCCCACGGGAAATGGGTGAAAAATGAGGATGAAGGAATATTCGAAGGAAATCAGCCATCATGAAAATCCCGATTTTCAAATCTTCATAACTTTTTTTCTGTGGCGTATTTCCTGATGAAATTTTACAGTGACACTGCCCAAGTCGTCAGCAAGTAGCCTGCAAAATTTCATAACAGTATCGCGAATGGTTCAGCGAATTCGATAGAGCAGACATTGACATTTTTACTGATCCCATATTAACGTCCATTTCGCTCTATCTCGCTTATTTACCGAGATAATCGCGAAAAACTGAAAATATTTCTTTCCTGATCCCGAATTAGTGCCTATTTCGCGCTATCTCGCTTATTTACCGAGATAATCGAGGAAAACTGAAAAAATTCCGCGGATACTGGATATTTCGAATCGTTGCGGCTTTTGGCCCTCCAGGATCCCCCATCATCGTGCGTTTCACTCAATTCTTTGCGAAATTTCAAGGAAAACCCCGTATTCCCACGGGAAATGGGTGAAAAATGAGGATGAAGGAATATTCGAAGGAAATCAGCCATCATGAAAATCCCGATTTTCAAATCTTCATAACTTTTCTTCTGTGCCGTATTTCCTGATGAAATTTTACAGTGACACTGCCTATGTCGTCAGGAAGTAGCCTGCAAAATTCCACAACAGTATCGCGAATGGTTCAGCGAATTCGATAGAGCAGACATTGACATTTTTACTGATCCCATATTAACGTCCATTTCGCTCTATCTCGCTTATTTACCGAGATAATCGCGAAAAACTGAAAATATTTCTTTCCTGATCCCGAATTAGTGCCTATTTCGCGCTATCTCGCTTATTTACCGAGATAATCGCGAAAAACTGGAATTTTTTTATCCTGACTCCATATTAACGTCTATTTCGCTCTATCTCGCTTATTTACCGAGATAATCGAGGAAAACTGAAAAAATTCCGCGGATACTGGATATCTCGAATCGTTGCGGCTTTTGGCCCTCCAGGATCCCCCATCATCGTGCGTTTCACTCAATTCTTTGCGAAATTTCAAGGAAAACCCCGTATTCCCACGGGAAATGGGTGAAAAATGAGGATGAAGGAATATTCGAAGGAAATCAGCCATCATGAAAATCCCGATTTTCAAATCTTCATAACTTTTTTTCTGTGGCGTATTTCCTGATGAAATTTTACAGTGACACTGCCCAAGTCGTCAGCAAGTAGCCTGCAAAATTTCGTAACAGTATCGCAAACGATTCTGAAGATTCGATAGAGCGGAAATGGTCATTTTCATAGAGCAAAGGCCATTGCCTCTGGGTTTGGCCTGAAAATTCCGCAAAAACTGGATATCCCGAATCCTCGCGGCTTTTGGCCCTTCAGGATCCCCCATCATCGTGCGTTTCACTCAATTCTTTGCGAAATTTCAAGGAAAACCCCGTATTCCCACGGGAAATGGGTGAAAAATGAGGATGAAGGAATATTCGAAGGAAATCAGCCATCATGAAAATCCCGATTTTCAAATCTTCACAACTTTTTTTCTGTGGCGTATTTTCTGATGAAATTTTACAGTGACACTGCCCAAGTCGTCAGCAAGTAGCCTGCAAAATTTCGTAACAGTATCGCAAACGATTCTGAAGATTCGATAGAGCGGAAATGGTCATTTTCATAGAGCAAAGGCCATTGCCTCTGGGTTTGGCCTGAAAATTCCGCAAAAACTGGATATCCCGAATCCTCGCGGCTTTTGGCCCTTCAGGATCCCCCATCATCGTGCGTTTCACTCAATTCTTTGCGAAATTTCAAGGAAAACCCCGTATTCCCACGGGAAATGGGTGAAAAATGAGGATGAAGGAATATTCGAAGGAAATCAGCCATCATGAAAATCCCGATTTTCAAATCTTCATAACTTTTTTTCTGTGGCGTATTTCCTGATGAAATTTTACAGTGACACTGCCTATGTCGTCAGGAAGTAGCCTGCAAAATTCCACAACAGTATCGCGAATGGTTCAGCGAATTCGATAGAGCAGACATTGACATTTTTACTGATCCCATATTAACGTCCATTTCGCTCTATCTCGCTTATTTACCGAGATAATCGCGAAAAACTGAAAATATTTCTTTCCTGATCCCGAATTAGTGCCTATTTCGCGCTATCTCGCTTATTTACCGAGATAATCGAGGAAAACTGAAAAAATTCCGCGGATACTGGATATTTCGAATCGTTGCGGCTTTTGGCCCTCCAGGATCCCCCATCATCGTGCGTTTCACTCAATTCTTTGCGAAATTTCAAGGAAAACCCCGTATTCCCACGGGAAATGGGTGAAAAATGAGGATGAAGGAATATTCGAAGGAAATCAGCCATCATGAAAATCCCGATTTTCAAATCTTCATAACTTTTTTTCTGTGCCGTATTTCCTGATGAAATTTTACAGTGACACTGCCTATGTCGTCAGGAAGTAGCCTGCAAAATTCCACAACAGTATCGCGAATGGTTCAGCGAATTCGATAGAGCAGACATTGACATTTTTACTGATCCCATATTAACGTCCATTTCGCTCTATCTCGCTTATTTACCGAGATAATCGCGCAAAACTGAAAATATTTCTTTCCTGATCCCGAATTAGTGCCTATTTCGCGCTATCTCGCTTATTTACCGAGATAATCGCGAAAAACTGGAATTTTTTTATCCTGACTCCATATTAACGTCTATTTCGCTCTATCTCGCTTATTTACCGAGATAATCGAGGAAAACTGAAAAAATTCCGCGGATACTGGATATTTCGAATCGTTGCGGCTTTTGGCCCTCCAGGATCCCCCATCATCGTGCGTTTCACTCAATTCTTTGCGAAATTTCAAGGAAAACCCCGTATTCCCACGGGAAATGGGTGAAAAATGAGGATGAAGGAATATTCGAAGGAAATCAGCCATCATGAAAATCCCGATTTTCAAATCTTCATAACTTTTTTTCTGTGGCGTATTTCCTGATGAAATTTTACAGTGACACTGCCCAAGTCGTCAGTAAGTAGCCTGCAAAATTTCATAACAGTATCGCAAACGATTCTGAAGATTCGATAGAGCGGAAATGGTCATTTTCATAGAGCAAAGGCCATTGCCTCTGGGTTTGGCCTGAAAATTCCGCAAAAACTGGATATCCCGAATCCTCGCGGCTTTTGGCCCTTCAGGATCCCCCATCATCGTGCGTTTCACTCAATTCTTTGCGAAATTTCAAGGAAAACCCCGTATTCCCACGGGAAATGGGTGAAAAATGAGGATAAAGGAATATTCGAAGGAAATCAGCCATCATGAAAATCCCGATTTTCAAATCTTCATAACTTTTTTTCTGTGGCGTATTTCCTGATGAAATTTTACAGTGACACTGCCTATGTCGTCAGAAAGTAGCCTGCAAAATTCCACAACAGTATCGCGAATGGTTCAGCGAATTCGATAGAGCAGACATTGACATTTTTACTGATCCCATATTAACGTCCATTTCGCTCTATCTCGCTTATTTACCGAGATAATCGCGAAAAACTGAAAATATTTCTTTCCTGATCCCGAATTAGTGCCTATTTCGCGCTATCTCGCTTATTTACCGAGATAATCGCGAAAAACTGGAATTTCTTTATCCTGACTCCATATTAACGTCTATTTCGCTCTATCTTGCTCATTTACCGAGATAATCGAGGAAAACTGAAAAAATTCCGCGGATACTGGATATCTCGAATCGTTGCGGCTTTTGGCCCTCCAGGATCCCCCATCATCGTGCGTTTCACTCAATTCTTTGCGAAATTTCAAGGAAAACCCCGTATTCCCACGGGAAATGGGTGAAAAATGAGGATGAAGGAATATTCGAAGGAAATCAGCCATCATGAAAATCCCGATTTTCAAATCTTCATAACTTTTTTTCTGTGGCGTATTTTCTGATGAAATTTTACAGTGACACTGCCCAAGTCGTCAGCAAGTAGCCTGTCATAGAGCAAAGGCCATTGCCTCTGGGTTTGGCCTGAAAATTCCGCAAAAACTGGATATCCCGAATCCTCGCGGCTTTTGGCCCTTCAGGATCCCCCATCATCGTGCGTTTCACTCAATTCTTTGCGAAATTTCAAGGAAAACCCCGTATTCCCACGGGAAATGGGTGAAAAATGAGGATAAAGGAATATTCGAAGGAAATCAGCCATCATGAAAATCCCGATTTTCAAATCTTCATAACTTTTTTTCTGTGGCGTATTTCCTGATGAAATTTTACAGTGACACTGCCTATGTCGTCAGGAAGTAGCCTGCAAAATTCCACAACAGTATCGCGAATGGTTCAGCGAATTCGATAGAGCAGACATTGACATTTTTACTGATCCCATATTAACGTCCATTTCGCTCTATCTCGCTTATTTACCGAGATAATCGCGAAAAACTGAAAATATTTCTTTCCTGATCCCGAATTAGTGCCTATTTCGCGCTATCTCGCTTATTTACCGAGATAATCGCGAAAAACTGGAATTTTTTTATCCTGACTCCATATTAACGTCTATTTCGCTCTATCTCGCTTATTTACCGAGATAATCGAGGAAAACTGAAAAAATTCCGCGGATACTGGATATCTCGAATCGTTGCGGCTTTTGGCCCTCCAGGATCCCCCATCATCGTGCGTTTCACTCAATTCTTTGCGAAATTTCAAGGAAAACCCCGTATTCCCACGGGAAATGGGTGAAAAATGAGGATGAAGGAATATTCGAAGGAAATCAGCCATCATGAAAATCCCGATTTTCAAATCTTCATAACTTTTTTTCTGTGGCGTATTTCCTGATGAAATTTTACAGTGACACTGCCCAAGTCGTCAGCAAGTAGCCTGCAAAATTTCGTAACAGTATCGCAAACGATTCTGAAGATTCGATAGAGCGGAAATGGTCATTTTCATAGAGCAAAGGCCATTGCCTCTGGGTTTGGCCTGAAAATTCCGCAAAAACTGGATATCCCGAATCCTCGCGGCTTTTGGCCCTTCAGGATCCCCCATCATCGTGCGTTTCACTCAATTCTTTGCGAAATTTCAAGGAAAACCCCGTATTCCCACGGGAAATGGGTGAAAAATGAGGATAAAGGAATATTCGAAGGAAATCAGCCATCATGAAAATCCCGATTTTCAAATCTTCATAACTTTTTTTCTGTGGCGTATTTCCTGATGAAATTTTACAGTGACACTGCCTATGTCGTCAGGAAGTAGCCTGCAAAATTCCACAACAGTATCGCGAATGGTTCAGCGAATTCGATAGAGCAGACATTGACATTTTTACTGATCCCATATTAACGTCCATTTCGCTCTATCTCGCTTATTTACCGAGATAATCGCGAAAAACTGAAAATATTTCTTTCCTGATCCCGAATTAGTGCCTATTTCGCGCTATCTCGCTTATTTACCGAGATAATCGAGGAAAACTGAAAAAATTCCGCGGATACTGGATATTTCGAATCGTTGCGGCTTTTGGCCCTCCAGGATCCCCCATCATCGTGCGTTTCACTCAATTCTTTGCGAAATTTCAAGGAAAACCCCGTATTCCCACGGGAAATGGGTGAAAAATGAGGATGAAGGAATATTCGAAGGAAATCAGCCATCATGAAAATCCCGATTTTCAAATCTTCATAACTTTTTTTCTGTGGCGTATTTCCTGATGAAATTTTACAGTGACACTGCCCAAGTCGTCAGTAAGTAGCCTGCAAAATTTCATAACAGTATCGCAAACGATTCTGACGATTCGATAGAGCGGAAATGGTCATTTTCATAGAGCAAAGGCCATTGCCTCTGGGTTTGGCCTGAAAATTCCGCAAAAACTGGATATCCCGAATCCTCGCGGCTTTTGGCCCTTCAGGATCCCCCATCATCGTGCGTTTCACTCAATTCTTTGCGAAATTTCAAGGAAAACCCCGTATTCCCACGGGAAATGGGTGAAAAATGAGGATGAAGGAATATTCGAAGGAAATCAGCCATCATGAAAATCCCGATTTTCAAATCTTCATAACTTTTTTTCTGTGGCGTATTTTCTGATGAAATTTTACAGTGACACTGCCCAAGTCGTCAGCAAGTAGCCTGCAAAATTTCGTAACAGTATCGCAAACGATTCTGAAGATTCGATAGAGCGGAAATGGTCATTTTCATAGAGCAAAGGCCATTGCCTCTGGGTTTGGCCTGAAAATTCCGCAAAAACTGGATATCCCGAATCCTCGCGGCTTTTGGCCCTTCAGGATCCCCCATCATCGTGCGTTTCACTCAATTCTTTGCGAAATTTCAAGGAAAACCCCGTATTCCCACGGGAAATGGGTGAAAAATGAGGATAAAGGAATATTCGAAGGAAATCAGCCATCATGAAAATCCCGATTTTCAAATCGTCATAACTTTTTTTCTGTGGCGTATTTCCTGATGAAATTTTACAGTGACACTGCCTATGTCGTCAGGAAGTAGCCTGCAAAATTCCACAACAGTATCGCGAATGGTTCAGCGAATTCGATAGAGCAGACATTGACATTTTTACTGATCCCATATTAACGTCCATTTCGCTCTATCTCGCTTATTTACCGAGATAATCGCGAAAAACTGAAAATATTTCTTTCCTGATCCCGAATTAGTGCCTATTTCGCGCTATCTCGCTTATTTACCGAGATAATCGCGAAAAACTGGAATTTTTTTATCCTGACTCCATATTAACGTCTATTTCGCTCTATCTCGCTTATTTACCGAGATAATCGAGGAAAACTGAAAAAATTCCGCGGATACTGGATATCTCGAATCGTTGCGGCTTTTGGCCCTCCAGGATCCCCCATCATCGTGCGTTTCACTCAATTCTTTGCGAAATTTCAAGGAAAACCCCGTATTCCCACGGGAAATGGGTGAAAAATGAGGATGAAGGAATATTCGAAGGAAATCAGCCATCATGAAAATCCCGATTTTCAAATCTTCATAACTTTTTTTCTGTGGCGTATTTCCTGATGAAATTTTACAGTGACACTGCCCAAGTCGTCAGCAAGTAGCCTGCAAAATTTCATAACAGTATCGCGAATGGTTCAGCGAATTCGATAGAGCAGACATTGACATTTTTACTGATCCCATATTAACGTCCATTTCGCTCTATCTCGCTTATTTACCGAGATAATCGCGAAAAACTGAAAATATTTCTTTCCTGATCCCGAATTAGTGCCTATTTCGCGCTATCTCGCTTATTTACCGAGATAATCGAGGAAAACTGAAAAAATTCCGCGGATACTGGATATTTCGAATCGTTGCGGCTTTTGGCCCTCCAGGATCCCCCATCATCGTGCGTTTCACTCAATTCTTTGCGAAATTTCAAGGAAAACCCCGTATTCCCACGGGAAATGGGTGAAAAATGAGGATGAAGGAATATTCGAAGGAAATCAGCCATCATGAAAATCCCGATTTTCAAATCTTCATAACTTTTCTTCTGTGCCGTATTTCCTGATGAAATTTTACAGTGACACTGCCTATGTCGTCAGGAAGTAGCCTGCAAAATTCCACAACAGTATCGCGAATGGTTCAGCGAATTCGATAGAGCAGACATTGACATTTTTACTGATCCCATATTAACGTCCATTTCGCTCTATCTCGCTTATTTACCGAGATAATCGCGAAAAACTGAAAATATTTCTTTCCTGATCCCGAATTAGTGCCTATTTCGCGCTATCTCGCTTATTTACCGAGATAATCGCGAAAAACTGGAATTTTTTTATCCTGACTCCATATTAACGTCTATTTCGCTCTATCTCGCTTATTTACCGAGATAATCGAGGAAAACTGAAAAAATTCCGCGGATACTGGATATCTCGAATCGTTGCGGCTTTTGGCCCTCCAGGATCCCCCATCATCGTGCGTTTCACTCAATTCTTTGCGAAATTTCAAGGAAAACCCCGTATTCCCACGGGAAATGGGTGAAAAATGAGGATGAAGGAATATTCGAAGGAAATCAGCCATCATGAAAATCCCGATTTTCAAATCTTCATAACTTTTTTTCTGTGGCGTATTTCCTGATGAAATTTTACAGTGACACTGCCTATGTCGTCAGGAAGTAGCCTGCAAAATTCCACAACAGTATCGCGAATGGTTCAGCGAATTCGATAGAGCAGACATTGACATTTTTACTGATCCCATATTAACGTCCATTTCGCTCTATCTCGCTTATTTACCGAGATAATCGCGAAAAACTGAAAATATTTCTTTCCTGATCCCGAATTAGTGCCTATTTCGCGCTATCTCGCTTATTTACCGAGATAATCGCGAAAAACTGGAATTTTTTTATCCTGACTCCATATTAACGTCTATTTCGCTCTATCTTGCTCATTTACCGAGATAATCGAGGAAAACTGAAAAAATTCCGCGGATACTGGATATCTCGAATCGTTGCGGCTTTTGGCCCTCCAGGATCCCCCATCATCGTGCGTTTCACTCAATTCTTTGCGAAATTTCAAGGAAAACCCCGTATTCCCACGGGAAATGGGTGAAAAATGAGGATGAAGGAATATTCGAAGGAAATCAGCCATCATGAAAATCCCGATTTTCAAATCTTCATAACTTTTTTTCTGTGGCGTATTTCCTGATGAAATTTTACAGTGACACTGCCCAAGTCGTCAGTAAGTAGCCTGCAAAATTTCATAACAGTATCGCAAACGATTCTGAAGATTCGATAGAGCGGAAATGGTCATTTTCATAGAGCAAAGGCCATTGCCTCTGGGTTTGGCCTGAAAATTCCGCAAAAACTGGATATCCCGAATCCTCGCGGCTTTTGGCCCTTCAGGATCCCCCATCATCGTGCGTTTCACTCAATTCTTTGCGAAATTTCAAGGAAAACCCCGTATTCCCACGGGAAATGGGTGAAAAATGAGGATAAAGGAATATTCGAAGGAAATCAGCCATCATGAAAATCCCGATTTTCAAATCTTCATAACTTTTTTTCTGTGGCGTATTTCCTGATGAAATTTTACAGTGACACTGCCTATGTCGTCAGAAAGTAGCCTGCAAAATTCCACAACAGTATCGCGAATGGTTCAGCGAATTCGATAGAGCAGACATTGACATTTTTACTGATCCCATATTAACGTCCATTTCGCTCTATCTCGCTTATTTACCGAGATAATCGCGAAAAACTGAAAATATTTCTTTCCTGATCCCGAATTAGTGCCTATTTCGCGCTATCTCGCTTATTTACCGAGATAATCGCGAAAAACTGGAATTTCTTTATCCTGACTCCATATTAACGTCTATTTCGCTCTATCTTGCTCATTTACCGAGATAATCGAGGAAAACTGAAAAAATTCCGCGGATACTGGATATCTCGAATCGTTGCGGCTTTTGGCCCTCCAGGATCCCCCATCATCGTGCGTTTCACTCAATTCTTTGCGAAATTTCAAGGAAAACCCCGTATTCCCACGGGAAATGGGTGAAAAATGAGGATGAAGGAATATTCGAAGTAAATCAGCCATCATGAAAATCCCGATTTTCAAATCTTCATAACTTTTTTTCTGTGGCGTATTTCCTGATGAAATTTTACAGTGACACTGCCCAAGTCGTCAGCAAGTAGCCTGCAAAATTTCGTAACAGTATCGCAAACGATTCTGAAGATTCGATAGAGCGGAAATGGTCATTTTCATAGAGCAAAGGCCATTGCCTCTGGGTTTGGCCTGAAAATTCCGCAAAAACTGGATATCCCGAATCCTCGCGGCTTTTGGCCCTTCAGGATCCCCCATCATCGTGCGTTTCACTCAATTCTTTGCGAAATTTCAAGGAAAACCCCGTATTCCCACGGGAAATGGGTGAAAAATGAGGATGAAGGAATATTCGAAGGAAATCAGCCATCATGAAAATCCCGATTTTCAAATCTTCATAACTTTTTTTCTGTGGCGTATTTTCTGATGAAATTTTACAGTGACACTGCCCAAGTCGTCAGCAAGTAGCCTGCAAAATTTCGTAACAGTATCGCAAACGATTCTGAAGATTCGATAGAGCGGAAATGGTCATTTTCATAGAGCAAAGGCCATTGCCTCTGGGTTTGGCCTGAAAATTCCGCAAAAACTGGATATCCCGAATCCTCGCGGCTTTTGGCCCTTCAGGATCCCCCATCATCGTGCGTTTCACTCAATTCTTTGCGAAATTTCAAGGAAAACCCCGTATTCCCACGGGAAATGGGTGAAAAATGAGGATGAAGGAATATTCGAAGGAAATCAGCCATCATGAAAATCCCGATTTTCAAATCTTCATAACTTTTTTTCTGTGGCGTATTTCCTGATGAAATTTTACAGTGACACTGCCTATGTCGTCAGGAAGTAGCCTGCAAAATTCCACAACAGTATCGCGAATGGTTCAGCGAATTCGATAGAGCAGACATTGACATTTTTACTGATCCCATATTAACGTCCATTTCGCTCTATCTCGCTTATTTACCGAGATAATCGCGAAAAACTGAAAATATTTCTTTCCTGATCCCGAATTAGTGCCTATTTCGCGCTATCTCGCTTATTTACCGAGATAATCGAGGAAAACTGAAAAAATTCCGCGGATACTGGATATTTCGAATCGTTGCGGCTTTTGGCCCTCCAGGATCCCCCATCATCGTGCGTTTCACTCAATTCTTTGCGAAATTTCAAGGAAAACCCCGTATTCCCACGGGAAATGGGTGAAAAATGAGGATGAAGGAATATTCGAAGGAAATCAGCCATCATGAAAATCCCGATTTTCAAATCTTCATAACTTTTCTTCTGTGCCGTATTTCCTGATGAAATTTTACAGTGACACTGCCTATGTCGTCAGGAAGTAGCCTGCAAAATTCCACAACAGTATCGCGAATGGTTCAGCGAATTCGATAGAGCAGACATTGACATTTTTACTGATCCCATATTAACGTCCATTTCGCTCTATCTCGCTTATTTACCGAGATAATCGCGAAAAACTGAAAATATTTCTTTCCTGATCCCGAATTAGTGCCTATTTCGCGCTATCTCGCTTATTTACCGAGATAATCGCGAAAAACTGGAATTTTTTTATCCTGACTCCATATTAACGTCTATTTCGCTCTATCTCGCTTATTTACCGAGATAATCGAGGAAAACTGAAAAAATTCCGCGGATACTGGATATCTCGAATCGTTGCGGCTTTTGGCCCTCCAGGATCCCCCATCATCGTGCGTTTCACTCAATTCTTTGCGAAATTTCAAGGAAAACCCCGTATTCCCACGGGAAATGGGTGAAAAATGAGGATGAAGGAATATTCGAAGGAAATCAGCCATCATGAAAATCCCGATTTTCAAATCTTCATAACTTTTTTTCTGTGGCGTATTTCCTGATGAAATTTTACAGTGACACTGCCCAAGTCGTCAGCAAGTAGCCTGCAAAATTTCGTAACAGTATCGCAAACGATTCTGAAGATTCGATAGAGCGGAAATGGTCATTTTCATAGAGCAAAGGCCATTGCCTCTGGGTTTGGCCTGAAAATTCCGCAAAAACTGGATATCCCGAATCCTCGCGGCTTTTGGCCCTTCAGGATCCCCCATCATCGTGCGTTTCACTCAATTCTTTGCGAAATTTCAAGGAAAACCCCGTATTCCCACGGGAAATGGGTGAAAAATGAGGATGAAGGAATATTCGAAGGAAATCAGCCATCATGAAAATCCCGATTTTCAAATCTTCATAACTTTTTTTCTGTGGCGTATTTCCTGATGAAATTTTACAGTGACACTGCCTATGTCGTCAGGAAGTAGCCTGCAAAATTCCACAACAGTATCGCGAATGGTTCAGCGAATTCGATAGAGCAGACATTGACATTTTTACTGATCCCATATTAACGTCCATTTCGCTCTATCTCGCTTATTTACCGAGATAATCGCGAAAAACTGAAAATATTTCTTTCCTGATCCCGAATTAGTGCCTATTTCGCGCTATCTCGCTTATTTACCGAGATAATCGCGAAAAAATGGAATTTTTTTATCCTGACTCCATATTAACGTCTATTTCGCTCTATCTTGCTCATTTACCGAGATAATCGAGGAAAACTGAAAAAATTCCGCGGATACTGGATATCTCGAATCGTTGCGGCTTTTGGCCCTCCAGGATCCCCCATCATCGTGCGTTTCACTCAATTCTTTGCGAAATTTCAAGGAAAACCCCGTATTCCCACGGGAAATGGGTGAAAAATGAGGATGAAGGAATATTCGAAGGAAATCAGCCATCATGAAAATCCCGATTTTCAAATCTTCATAACTTTTTTTCTGTGGCGTATTTTCTGATGAAATTTTACAGTGACACTGCCCAAGTCGTCAGCAAGTAGCCTGTCATAGAGCAAAGGCCATTGCCTCTGGGTTTGGCCTGAAAATTCCGCAAAAACTGGATATCCCGAATCCTCGCGGCTTTTGGCCCTTCAGGATCCCCCATCATCGTGCGTTTCACTCAATTCTTTGCGAAATTTCAAGGAAAACCCCGTATTCCCACGGGAAATGGGTGAAAAATGAGGATAAAGGAATATTCGAAGGAAATCAGCCATCATGAAAATCCCGATTTTCAAATCTTCATAACTTTTTTTCTGTGGCGTATTTCCTGATGAAATTTTACAGTGACACTGCCTATGTCGTCAGGAAGTAGCCTGCAAAATTCCACAACAGTATCGCGAATGGTTCAGCGAATTCGATAGAGCAGACATTGACATTTTTACTGATCCCATATTAACGTCCATTTCGCTCTATCTCGCTTATTTACCGAGATAATCGCGAAAAACTGAAAATATTTCTTTCCTGATCCCGAATTAGTGCCTATTTCGCGCTATCTCGCTTATTTACCGAGATAATCGCGAAAAACTGGAATTTTTTTATCCTGACTCCATATTAACGTCTATTTCGCTCTATCTCGCTTATTTACCGAGATAATCGAGGAAAACTGAAAAAATTCCGCGGATACTGGATATCTCGAATCGTTGCGGCTTTTGGCCCTCCAGGATCCCCCATCATCGTGCGTTTCACTCAATTCTTTGCGAAATTTCAAGGAAAACCCCGTATTCCCACGGGAAATGGGTGAAAAATGAGGATGAAGGAATATTCGAAGGAAATCAGCCATCATGAAAATCCCGATTTTCAAATCTTCATAACTTTTTTTCTGTGGCGTATTTCCTGATGAAATTTTACAGTGACACTGCCCAAGTCGTCAGCAAGTAGCCTGCAAAATTTCGTAACAGTATCGCAAACGATTCTGAAGATTCGATAGAGCGGAAATGGTCATTTTCATAGAGCAAAGGCCATTGCCTCTGGGTTTGGCCTGAAAATTCCGCAAAAACTGGATATCCCGAATCCTCGCGGCTTTTGGCCCTTCAGGATCCCCCATCATCGTGCGTTTCACTCAATTCTTTGCGAAATTTCAAGGAAAACCCCGTATTCCCACGGGAAATGGGTGAAAAATGAGGATAAAGGAATATTCGAAGGAAATCAGCCATCATGAAAATCCCGATTTTCAAATCTTCATAACTTTTTTTCTGTGGCGTATTTCCTGATGAAATTTTACAGTGACACTGCCTATGTCGTCAGGAAGTAGCCTGCAAAATTCCACAACAGTATCGCGAATGGTTCAGCGAATTCGATAGAGCAGACATTGACATTTTTACTGATCCCATATTAACGTCCATTTCGCTCTATCTCGCTTATTTACCGAGATAATCGCGAAAAACTGAAAATATTTCTTTCCTGATCCCGAATTAGTGCCTATTTCGCGCTATCTCGCTTATTTACCGAGATAATCGAGGAAAACTGAAAAAATTCCGCGGATACTGGATATCTCGAATCGTTGCGGCTTTTGGCCCTCCAGGATCCCCCATCATCGTGCGTTTCACTCAATTCTTTGCGAAATTTCAAGGAAAACCCCGTATTCCCACGGGAAATGGGTGAAAAATGAGGATGAAGGAATATTCGAAGGAAATCAGCCATCATGAAAATCCCGATTTTCAAATCTTCATAACTTTTTTTCTGTGGCGTATTTCCTGATGAAATTTTACAGTGACACTGCCCAAGTCGTCAGCAAGTAGCCTGCAAAATTTCGTAACAGTATCGCAAACGATTCTGAAGATTCGATAGAGCGGAAATGGTCATTTTCATAGAGCAAAGGCCATTGCCTCTGGGTTTGGCCTGAAAATTCCGCAAAAACTGGATATCCCGAATCCTCGCGGCTTTTGGCCCTTCAGGATCCCCCATCATCGTGCGTTTCACTCAATTCTTTGCGAAATTTCAAGGAAAACCCCGTATTCCCACGGGAAATGGGTGAAAAATGAGGATAAAGGAATATTCGAAGGAAATCAGCCATCATGAAAATCCCGATTTTCAAATCTTCATAACTTTTTTTCTGTGGCGTATTTCCTGATGAAATTTTACAGTGACACTGCCTATGTCGTCAGGAAGTAGCCTGCAAAATTCCACAACAGTATCGCGAATGGTTCAGCGAATTCGATAGAGCAGACATTGACATTTTTACTGATCCCATATTAACGTCCATTTCGCTCTATCTCGCTTATTTACCGAGATAATCGCGAAAAACTGAAAATATTTCTTTCCTGATCCCGAATTAGTGCCTATTTCGCGCTATCTCGCTTATTTACCGAGATAATCGAGGAAAACTGAAAAAATTCCGCGGATACTGGATATTTCGAATCGTTGCGGCTTTTGGCCCTCCAGGATCCCCCATCATCGTGCGTTTCACTCAATTCTTTGCGAAATTTCAAGGAAAACCCCGTATTCCCACGGGAAATGGGTGAAAAATGAGGATGAAGGAATATTCGAAGGAAATCAGCCATCATGAAAATCCCGATTTTCAAATCTTCATAACTTTTTTTCTGTGGCGTATTTCCTGATGGAATTTTACAGTGACACTGCCTATGTCGTCAGGAAGTAGCCTGCGAAATTTCATAACAGTATCGCGAATGGTTCAGCGAATTCGATAGAGCAGACATTGACATTTTTACTGATCCCATATTAACGTCCATTTCGCTCTATCTCACTTATTTACCGAGATAATTGCGAAAAACTTAAAACACTTCTTTCCTGATCTCAAATTAGTGCCTCTTTCGCTCTATCTCGCTTATTCACCGAGATCATCGCGGAAAACTGGAAAAAAAATTTCCTCATTCCATATCCCAGCGCGCCCGTTAGGTATTTTTAGGATAGTATATCACGCGTACTATACTACTCACAATTTAATTGACCAATGAGGAATGAGGACTTCACTTTAATCGTGACAACTTTCGATATATCAATTGTTTGCGTTCTCGTTCCTTTTTATAGAGGACCATGTAGTACCAAAAAAAATGTGAGGCTTGCTTCTCTAATCTTTTAAAAAATTGGCGTTACCATTAGCGCATTGTATTTTTCTATTCCAGTAATGAAACTGGTCTTAAATAATAAAACTTTATTCACAATAGGCTGTTGCCTATGTAACCAGCCTAGGACGACAAAAATGGGATTATCGGGGAATCGATCAGACAGAGATTCTAATTATCGAGGTTTGTTCTTCAATATAGAGGGCGTTAGGTACTGGGAGTACTTCTCTTGAACAACAGTTAGGTCGCAAAAAAATACAGTGTAGTCGGCAATGGTGAAGAATCCCACTCTTGTAAAATTGTGAAATGACGTAAACTTGACAATTAACATTACTCACCGAAACGTCACAAGACGAAAAACTCGAAGAATATTAATAAATATATCATTGATAGTGCGTAAGATAATTGAATAATAATATAAAAATGTTTTCGAGCGGTCCCAATTACACAAAACTCAAGACACACTTGAGGCTCGCCATAAACAGATTAAAATTGCTTGAGAAAAAAAAAACTGAGCTGGCACAAAAAGCGAGGAAAGAAATTGCGGATTTCATTGCGGCTGGTAAAGTTGAAAGAGCTAAAATCAGGGTAGAACACATTATCAGGGAGGATTATATGGTTGAAGCTATGGAATTATTGGAAATGTACTGTGATCTATTGTTGGCGAGATTCGGCCTAATTCAGCAGATGAAGTAAGTTGAATTTAGTTTGCATTGTTCAAGAATTCATAATAAATGTGATAAACAATTGAATAACATTTTAATTTTATTTGATACAGGAATTTAGATGAGGGTCTGGCAGAAGCGATATCAACAGTTTTATGGGCAGCCCCAAGAATGCAGACAGACGTGCAAGAAATGAAAGTTATATCTGATATTTTGACATCAAAGTATGGTAGACAATACACAGAGGCATGCAGAGAAGAGGCGGTTCAATCTATATCTGAGAAACTCAAGCACAAAATGACTGTGCAGTCGCCTTCAAAGATTCTGGTTGAAAAGTATCTAATAGAAATAGCCAAGAATTACAATGTCGAGTACGAGCCGGATCCTCAAGTCATGTCTGAAGCACAAGATGCCCTTTTGATTGATGTTGGAAACAGCGGTGGTGAACTACCGAATAATTTGGAGTTGGCTAGTGGTCCACAACCAGTAGGATTTATTGGATTTCCCCAGCCACCCATGCTACCTGATCCTCCATCAAATTTCGGCGCTATGGGTGGTGGAGAAAAGCACAATCCACCAATGGGCTTTGTATCACCTGGTGCTCAATTTTGCGGTGAAAAAGATCAAAATATTCCATTCAATCCAGCTACATTGTCTTATAATATACCACTAGACAATGCGAATACCAATAAGACAGAGGATGATTTACCACCACCGTACAATTCATTTCCTCCAGACTTGAATAAACAGTCGGAGAATAAACCCAAGCCACAGCCACGTTCTAAAATGCCAATGAATGATTTTCAATTACCGGATTTACCACCAGTACCATCCGATAATGACACCCCAGGACGAAGTGGTGACAATGATGACATTGATTTTGATGATCTCATGAAACGTTTTGAAGATTTAAAAAAGAGAAAGTAATTATTCAATGGATTTTCAATCCTACAACTACTCTTATTCATTGGCTTTTCAGTCAGTTTCAGTTATTTGATCCTCTTTAAATTTTTTTTATACTCCGAGTTGGATGGTTAGTGCCTTTATGCAACAAACTAATCAATTGAATAATGTACAGAATTCGCGTATGCGATATATATATTTCATTTTTACTTGTAACAGATATAATAATGCTTCAAGTGTTAAATATAAAATACACATGTTGATATAAATTGATAGAAATATAGGGTGCAACTAATTATTTCAATGATTCAGCGGGCATCGTGTGTATTAATCACTCCAATCTTCGCAAGTCTGGAATAGTAATTTTTGTCAGTATAATTATTATGTATTTATCAATAGAATAGAAAGGAATGAGCAACCTCTCTTCCTTTATCGGCCAAACAATTTAGTAGATTATGGGAGAATGCACATTTTTCCGTATTCCTCGTTGATAAAAGAAAGTGGAAACATTCATAAATTGATTCCTCTATAAAATCACGTAGTGTTGGATTTTGAATTCCTCGTATCATCATTGCTGTTACGGCATTTCTTTCTGGATATCCTCTTCGGTCCACCTGAATTGAATTTTTACAATAATTCAGAGAAATTCATTTTGTCTATAACAATATAGGGGAAAGTGGAAAAAATGCACATTTTTAATATTTTCCCTAATTTCTGATAATTTCCACAATATTATAAAACATGAAAATTAAAGTTTCCACTTTCCCCTGAAGAAAAATTAATTTCCGTTACCAAATTTAATTCATCAAAGAAGCATTGAACGACACACTGAAAAAATACAACCAAAATTGAAGAACATCACCTAATAAAACTATCTCGTGGAGTTAATTCTTACGGATTTTTGCTCATCATTGTTTGAATTCCTAGAATTATTATCATACTGTGCGCCATATCTCGAATCTCGATTTCTCATGTTTCTATTTCCCGTTGAATTGTTCATGGTATTTCCATAACGTGATTGAGTATCAGTGTCCCCTCTATTATGTTGAGATCTTGATAACAGCGATAAATCAATGAAAAAAATGAATATCTATCATTATATCAGGAGTGAGAAGATAGTAGGTGAAATCAAATTGATTAAATTTGGTGATTGCATTAGTTTTCAGAGAATATCTTGGAAACTGAGCGAGATAGAGAGAAATATCTCGTTCAGTTTTCACTTTTCATCACTTTCTTACCTGAAATTTCTTGTCGATGCTCGATTTCCCATATAACGTGATTTATTATTATCATTATTGTTGTTATAACTATAATTTGTATTGTTATCGTCTTTCTTGGATCCAGGAAAGAAATCACGCTCGAATAGCGATCCATCGTCTGCAGAATCGTCTTCATCCGATTCATTTGAATAATTATCCGATGAATTGTTATCGTCGTTACTCTTATTATCACTGTAGCGACGTTTACACGTTTGCATCACCTTCCGAATTCCCTCGGAGGTCTGCTGATTACCAGAACGACATCGCAACGACTAGAATTTGTTTAATTATAAGCAAAGTTTACAAGAAATTCTATTCGTTTAGAAATGATTCTTATAGACACTAAATATGCGTATAGAAACTAAATTTGCATATAAAAACCCAAAAAATTTTGGTCATAGAGGGAATATCCGAATTCCATATACGCAAGACTTACACAATTCGCTTTATGATTTTTCTATAGGAATGTCCTATGGGAAGTTTCTATACATTTTTTTCATACATAATATAAAATAGTGGAAAAAACCGTTTTTTTAAGGAACTTACTTGCGAATAATGGATTATGAGAAATATCAGGAGAACGTTGAAGCTGAACAAGTTCATTTTATTAGGAAAATGAGACAATTCAGCCAAATCCTCTCATTTATAATGACGAAAAGTACAATAGAAAATAATCAGGAAATTGGTAATAGACTTAATTACTCATCAATGTCATATTTATCAATGAAAATGGATGAATAATAATTGTTGCACTTCCGGATGAAGATCCGGCTGTCATGTGAGATGAATAAATTCGTTATTCTATCATTAATTCAGCTCTGATCAACGTTTCGAAGGATTTTCACCTTTTCAAGAATGAAAAAAAAGATAATGATAAAACTTGAATAGCTGAGTCAATTCATGCAATGAAAGGAGGCCAGTAATTTAAGAAATAAATGAATTGTTTTCTTCCGAAAAAAACTGGGCATTGAGTAAGATTAGAATAAGTTTTGATTCTTTAAGGAAAGGGAGTAGAAAGTCTTGTTGATCGTGGAACCGTATCATGAATATCTTCTTAGTCTCATTTGTATATTAACGGCAGAGATACCAGCAAGATGTGCGTCACCTATTTCGTGAGTTTTCAATGAAAAAAAAAATTATAAAATCAAATTTCTTCTTAGATCCGTAATTCATCATCAGTATTGATTTGCAGTGGTTCAGTATTTTTTTTGTGTTAAATACCCAAGTTATCTCGGAAAATCCGAAAAATTTGAGAGATATGCTGGCATTGAGTACGAATTATTTTAATATGAAAGTACCGTCACTGAGTACATTGCCAGAGGAAAGTAAACGTTTAATTTACCGTGACATTAAGAATCAAATTGAGTGTGAATCACGTAGGAGATTGGCGAGAAGTAGAGGGATTAATCTACCAAGATCACCGTCACTTTATCTAGAGCCGCCACCGATGAATCAGAATTATCACTATAATAAGAAATTTGTTGATAATAAGAGGAAGAAGATCCAAGTGATAACGACAACTCCAAAGTCCTCGAGTGAGGAGGAGAGTCGAGAAGGAGAAATGAGACCGAATTATGTTAGAGATCATGCGCCAGTGGAGGAGCCGAAGGAATCAGAAACGAAAGACACCAGCGAAAAGGAAGAAAAAGAGGAAGAGGAGGAGGAGAAATCAACTGATTCGACCAGAAAAGAACGGATTGATTTTCATATTCATGGACACGAGGGACCAGACACTTATGTATTCGGATACGACACAGGAAATGGGTAAATTTTTCAATCTCAAATTCAAATTACTCATATTGCAGCTCGAGGTATCATATGTTTTTTTTTTTTTTTTGATTGCAACAGAGACAATAGGCAATTTCGTTTTGAAGAACGTCATGGAAATGGAACAGTGACAGGTCAGTATGGTTATTATGACACACGAGGTAAATTGAGGAAAATGTATTACACAGCCAACCCAATTGATGGATATGAGTCATTTTCGAATAATCCGAGTAAGGATGACTGAATAATTTTCAACATTTCTTTTGTGTATTTGGTTTTTTTTTTTACTTTATTATTCAACAATAACGATGATTATACGTAAGTATAAAAAGCAAAATATCAGTTTGGATGCACAATGAAATGACGAAAGAAAAGAAAATGTATAATTAATTTGAATGAAAGAAAAAAAAAGAAAAATTATTATAAAAATCTCTGTTATAGTAATTATAAGTAATGATGCATGTACAATTCAGGTATTTTTTTTTCATTACTTTGTGCTACATTAACATTAATTACATATAAAAAACACCGCAAGATTTGTATTTTTTCGGTTATGAGCTGTATCAATTCATAATTAATAAATTAATTAGTTTAATTAGTCAATACAACTTGTGTGTTGACGTTACATTGTAACATCGAACTGTCAATAATATATCTGCGTATATATATTATCTATATATAAATATATTTTTCAGATATATTTATCTTTACGTTGAAATTTCGCTTGAATATCTAATGAAATATATATTTTTACTTTGTTTCTTCTTTCCAATCATGTTTCTCAGTTGCCTTTCTTTGCTGCACCATACGAGGAGCCCTTGTCAATTTTCGACATTCCAATTGTTTTGTGCATTAGTAGGTAAACTAGAAAATGTAAATGAGCATCATTAAAGTTCCTCTGAATCTGTCAATCTTGAGATAATTAATGAGCTAAAAACTCACATAAAACTATAATTCCAACTGCTATTGAAAAGTACATGATTGATCCAGACAATAGAAGTTTGATGAGGTGATAGAGCATGGGAACAAGTACAATTATCGCCCAGAAAACTGTATTGATCAATGAATAATATCTTCTCTCCAATTTGAATTTATCTGTTCTTGGTACGCCACTCATTTCAAAAAAGTCTCCAGTCTTATCGAAACTTTCGGCCATTCGATCCTTCATAAAGATTAAAATTAAATTCATAAAGATAGGAAAAATATGTAAAATTGAAAGTTTGAAAGAAAAATCAGATAAAAACGCACTTTCTCCTGGTACTTTTTGTGCAACCATGCAGCGGCTTCTTCATCACCCTCAGGCACATCTGACAATGGTATTCGACCAATGTATAAATGTGCTTCAACCTTCTCTCCTCTCAAAAGATTTGTCATTGTTGGTTTTACTTGTGCTTTTGGATCAAATGCTAGTTGTATATCGTAGATTGCATCGACTTTCTTCCTCAAATGGGGTATACTTGCTGTAAAGCCTCTTGTACGAGGTGTCAAATGATACTTCAATACTGGGAGACCTTTCTCCTTGGCAAACTTCTCACTTGCTTCACGTTTTTTCAGGGTGAACCGAGTTCCCTCCGCATAAAGAAGCAACTAAAATGAATTCTTTGAATTATTTGAAACAGCAAATGGCAGTTCAACTTGAATAATTCCAATTACTCACCCACATTGAATCAGGATAATCTCCCAATTCACTGATCTGTTGGCCAATAGTCATTTTGTCTTTTTCCCAGCTTCTCTCAAGGAAAATACTCTCAGCAAATTTCCATGCCCAACCAAGCGTTGGAATATACTGAATTGACTTTTTCGCATAAGCTTTACAATTCTATTAAAGATAAATATTCTTCATCATTGAAGGAAATGAGATTCAGAAGTTTATATTAAACAAATTAATTACCCCAAGAACTTTTATTCTCTCACAAAACATCCAGCCCATCAACCAATCAATTTCGTAGCTGTGATTCATCAACAAATATCCATGTTCTTTTCCATAATACTTGTCGAAATCACTTTTTTTTATATATATTGTGAGATCCGTGCCTGCCCACCATTCTGCCAGAAATACTAACTCTAAAAATAGAAAATAAATGATTATTTTTACATTATTTTTAGTCTTTTACTGAGTAATTACAGATTCCATGTCTACTTACGACTATAAAATGAATAACAGAGGTAATAGTTGATTTTTCGATACAGATATCTGGAGAAAGGCCTAATTGTAATGTACAATATAAATTGAAAGAAATTAACAATCAGACCAGATGTAAAAAATGTTATGGCAAACATAAGATGCACAACAGAATTGCGCTTCATTGAGTCTAAGAAACTCATCTTCTTTTTCCTTTTTTCAATTATCGTTTATGCAAATTTTCAGAGATTCTTATGGAGGAAGTAATCTGTTGGCCGTTACATCTGCAACAGAAAAAAGAAATTAAACTTCAGCGAATGAAGAACTCCTCGAGTTGATTTGAATAAAAACTTCACACCATTAATAATGAGTTCATTAATTCGTCGCAGTTACAATGAGAATTTTGATGAGTTATAACGAATGTCGAAATGAATTTTGAATTTCAACATGAGAAAGAAACTGTCATTCAATGAAATTTAGTAAGAGTTCACAAATACCCCCAAATACAAAGTAACGTCGTCAATCGAAAAAAAAGGAAATCAATGTAATCAAGCCACCTTCACTCATATTCATAGATATATATATATATATATATATGTTATCACACATAAGTACATGTACTATGAACCGAAGCGGGTGAGGCCAAGTGGACTTTGTTTACTGAGGCGAACGTTCGCATAAATATCAGTTATATTTTCAATATTCATTCGTTTTATTGAATGAAAGAAGCAAAACACAATGTATTATTCGATGAAGATTAGATATTCATCCATCTATTGTAGATTCATTTTTTGTGCCATTCAAGGTGCTAAAAAAAAAAAATTTACCACTCTTTAACTGAAAAATCGAGCTTCCTTATCTAAATTTATGCTATTTGTTGTAGCTGACCATATTTATGTAAGCAGCAATTAGTCTGATAATCAATTAAGTTGTACTATCTTATCACTTTTTTTTTCCTCTATTCAATATTTCAATATGAGGAGAAAATAGTTTATGTCACATGATATTGAAAATTGTCTTCAATTGAAAAGACATTGAGGTTGATAACATCAAATCAAGTTTTTCATTGTTCTTTTGGGGTCAATGAACATTCATTAACATTAATAAATTGTTTTATTCTTTAATGATTGACAGAAATAATGGATAACCTGGTATTTTCTTTTTTTAACAATAAACTCTATTTTTTGGAGCAATTGGAGCGAAAAGATAGGTTAATGAAAGGAATTTATTCTCCAACAGATAGAAATAATTGTCACTTAAGTAAAAATGAAGGTAATTATTCAAATTGAGTCATTACCTTTTTCCTAAAGATAATTAACAATGAAAAATTGATAGAAAATGACAAATAAATTTGATACTCCAATTTTTGGAGCTTAAAGATGAAATTATGAGTTGTTTAAATAAATGCACAATTTTTCTTTAAATTTATTAATGCTAATTTTTAATTTAAAAAATCAAGTCAATTTCTCACCTAAACGTACATTGTTGAATTCTACAGTAAACTGTAGCTTCATAACAATTTGAAGAAGAAAAAAATATGTGTTTTCTTGAATGAAAACGTGATTTCAGTGCATCGAACTCAATTGAATAATCCAGTTGCTTCAATAACGATATTTTGATTAATAATTTATTTAAAAAATAAGAAAAACAAAAGAAATTGCGAACGTGCGTATCTTAGCATGGACAATACTATACACAGGATTTACCTTTCCGGTGAATAGAATTTATCCATTCTCATAATGACCTGAAGTTCGGCAATTACGCAATCACTTGTGAGGGAGATTGTTGAGTTTCGATGAGTCGAATCGAAAGGTTGAAAGGTTTATTTGGCGGGAAAGAGCAGAGTCACAACTGCGTCTGTGTATGTGATTGTGCTCCGAAAAATTGTAGTCATAACCCCCGAATTATTCTTAAATCAATAACGAATTTTTTTGAATTGTATTTGTTTTGTATTTTTCGATTTATTGAGATTTGAAAATGGGTATTCTTGGATTATCTAAAATCATAGCAGATTTGGCACCAGCTG
Source organism: Aleiodes alternator (assembly GCA_963921955.1). Lineage (NCBI taxonomy): Eukaryota > Metazoa > Arthropoda > Insecta > Hymenoptera > Braconidae > Aleiodes > Aleiodes alternator. Next base: position 12,141,240 of record OY998104.1, on the reverse strand, counting down.
CCATTAAAGAAAAGGAATTGAAGCATTATTTCGGCAAGTATCTCATTGTTTGTTTGATTTTAATTTATTTCAATTTATTTTATAAGGGAGAGTGGGGCAAAATGGACACTGTAATGCAACGGTTAGAGATTAATTTTTTTTGATGATTCTATTGAAAAGCTGAAGAAATTTTAGCCGGGAAACGAGTGTCAGATTCATTTTTTTAGATTTTTTTGAAAATTTGATTTTTTTCTCCATTTTGAGCGGTAAATACCTTTCCTCTTTTGAAAATGTTCAGTTTTTCGCGAATATCTCTGGTTCTATTTGTCGTAGCAATTCGGGGATGGTCTCAAATTAAAGGTGAGCTCATTTCCCATCGATTTATGGGGTTTTGAATTCAAAAATATCAATTTTTGGGATAGTTATAGGCAAAAAACGGTTTCGTAAAACTGTTTCACGAAAATGCCCATAAATGCCTTGAAATTCGATATTTTTGAATGAAAAACCCCATGAATCGATGGCAAATGATCTCACCTTTCACCTCCATTTGGAATTTTTACGCTACGACAAATAGAACCGAAGATATTTGCAAAAAACTGAAAATTTTCAAAAAAAGGAAGGATTCTACCCCTCTAAAATGCTCAAAAAATTCAAAATCGCCAAAAATTCGAAAAAATTCATTCCGGCACTCGTTTCACCCCTAAAATTTCCTCAGCTTTCCAATGAAATCATCAAAAACAATCTACCTCCAATATTTCTATCAATTTCGAGAATTTTCCATAATATTTGCCTAAAAATTTAGATGTGTCCATTTCACCCCTGACGTCCATTTGCCCCACCTTCTCTTACTAATTTCAAGTGTTTTTTTTTCATTTATTCAAGGTCGAAAAATTGCAATAGATGCTTCCATGTGTCTCTACCAATTTTTAATAGCTGTTAGAAGTGATGGGGCCCAATTAACATCAGCTGATGGAGAAACAACGAGGTGAGAATATTATAATTCATTATTCTAGGAGAACGTGGGGCAAAATGGACATTGTAATGAAACAGTGGGAGATAGATTTTTTTTGATGATTCTATTGAAATGCTGAGGAAATTTTAGTCGAGAAACATGTGTCAGAATTAATTTTTTTCAATTTTCTGAGAATTCGATTTTTTCCAGCATTTTTGAGGGGTGAGAGCCTTTCGTTTTATGAGCAAATTCAGTTTTTTGGAAATATCTCTGGTTCCTTCGGTCGTAGCGACCTGGGACCGAATTCAAATGAAAGGTGAGATCATTTCCCATCAATTTATGGGGTTTTGAATTTGAAAATATCGATTTTTCAGATAGTTATGGGAACTTTTGTGAAAAATTAGGACCATCCGTTTTTGTCCTATAACTATATAAAAAATCGATATTTTCAAATCCAAAACCCCATAAATCGGTGGGAAATGATCTCACCTTTCATTTAAAATCGGTCCCAGGTCGCTACGACCAATAGAAGCAGAGATATTCCCGAAAAACTGAATTAGCACAAAAATCGAAAGGCTTTCACCCCTCAAAAATGCCAGAAAAAATCGAATTCTCAAAAAACTGAGAAAAATTAATTCTGGCACATGTTTCTCGACTAAAATTTCTTCAGTTCCTCGATGGAATCATTTAAAAAAATCTACCTTCAATATTTTCATTCATTTAAAGTTTTTTTCATAATATATGCATAAAAACTCAAATGTGTGCATTTTACCCCTTATGTCCATATTGCCCCACCTTCCCTTATCCTATTTAATACAATGAGATACTCTCTTTTTAGTCATTTGATGGGTACATTCTATCGAACAATACGTCTAGTTGAGAATGGAGTTAAACCAGTTTACGTATTCGATGGAAAACCACCAAATTTGAAAGGTGGAGAGCTGGCGAAACGTGCTGAGAGGAGAGATGAAGCACAAAAAGCACTGGCAGCTGCTGAAGAGGCTGGTAATGCTGAGGATATTGACAAATTCAACAGGAGGCTGGTCAAAGTTACATCAACTCACGTTGAAGAAGCTAAACAGCTCTTGAGATTGATGGGTATTCCCTATGTCGAGGCACCTTGTGAAGCAGAGGCTCAGTGTGCTGCTCTAGTTAAAGCTGGAAAGGTTTTTGCTGCTGCTACTGAAGATATGGATGCACTCACTTTTGGCAGCAACATCTTGCTCAGGCGTTTGACTTTCAGTGAAGCTAGGAAGATGCCAGTTCAAGAAATACATCTTGATAAAGTGCTGGAAGGCATGGAATTGTCTAAAGAAGAGTTTATCGATTTTTGCATCATGCTTGGATGTGATTACACTGGTACAATCAAAGGAATTGGCCCAAAGAGAGCGATCGAGTTGATCAGAGCAAATAAGAGCTTGGAGAAAATCATTGAGACTATTGATACGAAAAAATATCCAGTACCTGAGGATTGGAATTATCAACAAGCTAGACAATTATTCATAGATCCTGAGATTGCAGACGCTGATAAAATTGAATTGAAATGGAGTGAACCTGATGAGGAGGCCCTTGTTAAATTTATGTGCGGTGACAAGCAGTTTGATGAGACTAGAATTAGGAATGGAGCTAAAAAACTAGCAAAAGCGAGGAATACATCGACTCAGGGACGTCTTGATTCATTCTTCAAAGTATTGCCAAGCTCACCATCAACAAAACGCAAGGCTGACGAGAAAAAACCACCAGCAAAGAAAGCTAAAACTGGTGGCAACAGTAAATTCCGTGGAAAAGGGAAATAAATGTCTCGAAGTGAAAAAAAAAAATTATTTTTTGTAATCTTTTTTCTCAAATGTCTCGCATTATATTTATAATTATTCGTTTTTTCATGATTTCCTATTTGTAATTTTCTATTCATGTATAAATATAAGAATAAATAAAGAGCTATGATTTTCTATTTAATATCATTTTATTCTTGTAAAATATTTTATAAACAGTATTTTATCTTTTCATATTCAACAATGACTTTTTTCAACCACTCGTTTTATTATAAAAATCGATGTGGAAGACCCTGATTAGTGGTATTTTTTCAACAAATTCTTAAAAAATCGGATACACCAATTACATTATTATTCAATTCAATGTACAAGAATTAATGAAAGGAATATGAATGTCACGTGATTCAATTAAAAATCATTTTGTGACTTTTTTTTAATATCTAAAATTAGGCCAAGTACTACTTCGTTTTGAATATCCTCAAATTAACTGAGTAGATTCACTTATTGGTATATCGTCTCAGTAAATTTATCGAGTGATATATTATAATTGTGATAATATACATATACATTATGAAGATGTAATCAGTCTTCATTCGCATCGAAAAAAGAAAAAAAAAAGATGCACAAATTCTTTCATCTATAATTTTCCAAAAGAAAAATGCTAAAAATAGATAAAGAAAAATAATTTCATTCTATTCTTTGAATGCCTGATATAAAATTCGATATCTATGATTTAAAAGCTATATTGATAAAATTCTAGGAGACTCTGTATTCAGCATCCACCAAGATTTGTGGCAAATTTTATGCTTGTTTCGTTTCGGTTTTAATTTGACAAATCGTTCGAGGACGGTTATATTATGAATTATCGATTGTTCGTTAAGCTCAATGTTGTCTCGTTGCATAATCAATTTGTATCACATAACATTGAATTGTGTCAGATGTCACTGAAACTTAATAATAGTACTGCCAATAGCATTTGGCCCTAAAACATGATGCAGAGCTTGTTCAACATGATTTGGACGAAATGCAGCACCAACAACACTCTGCAATTGATCAGCATCAACTAATTCTCGTATTATTTCAAGTGTAGATGCTTTTAATTTTTCACCATCATTCCATTGATAAATATCTCTTCCAAAAATATAATGAATTAGAAGTTTTAGTCGTATGAAGCTACTGAAAATACTTCCACTGATGAAACCAAGTGAATCAGAAGTCAAATGGCCGGGTAACGTAGAAACAAATGAACCGTATGGCAGTAATTGTCTTTTCAATAAACGAATATCAATTGATTGTTCACCTGTGTAAAAAACTACATTATATCTGTCATGTAATTCTAATTCCTTTTCAATATCACATTCATCGAGTGGAATAATATCATCAGCTCCGAGTGCTTTTATAACTTTAGCAGAATCAATTTTGCATAATGCAGAAACATGACCACCCCAGAGTTTAATCAATTGTATTAGGATACATCCAACTGGAGTCGATCCACCATAAACTAAAAATCTCTTGCCTTTGGCATTGCCCTCTTCGATTCCTGCTTTATTAACTAGTGCATCCCAGGCAATGCATCCACTGTATGGTAAACTGGCTGATGCCTCAAATGTAATGCGTTTGGGTCTCTTAGCAACTTGATTCTCCACAACAATAAGATATTCTGCCATAGTACCAGGTGCCCATGATGGAATTGCCAAGAATACCTCATCTCCAATGTCAAAGCCAACTACACCCTGGCCAATATCAATAACAATACCAGAACAATCACGTCCAAGTACAACTGGTAAATCTCTGCTGGTATTTAAAATTCTTCGATAGGCCTTTGAATAACCAGAACATATTTTTGCATCTACTGGGTTGACTGAGGCTGCTTTAACTTGAATCAAAAGCTCATTTGAATGCTGTATCGTTGGCACTTCGGCATCGTCAATCGTCGAAACACCCTCAATTCCAACGTAATTATGACAAATAATTGCTTTCATATATTGTATACGTTTCGTTGTTTGTCTCCAATTCATGCCAATACTATATCCTACTAGACTACCAATTGTTATACCTAGGGCACAAAATGCTATGTCTCTTCTTGAAACATCACTTGAGCATAAACTTCCAAAGTGGTGATAAAATTCTCTCGTGTTTATTTGTGCACAACGTATCTGATGATTCAATTGATCCAGTGCTCTGCTAAATAGACTCATTATTAATGAACCAAATTCTTTAATTTGTTGACTGTACTGTTCATTGTAGACATTTTGAAGCAATTGCTGACTCTGAGACAACCAGGTTATCAGCCAATGATAGGCTTGTTGTGCTGCAGCTGAGGTTTCAACCTTTGTAAACAAACTCAATTGATTATTCTTCATCAAAAATCAAATAAATAAGAGTTCAAAGTTAATTATAATTGATTAATTACCTGTAGTGCCTCAAGTTGATTGCCTAGACGAAACAGAATCTCCTCCATTGTTGATTTGAGAAAAAAATGAACAATTATGGGAATTCCTTCATGATTGACCGGTTGTGTACTTTGGACGGAGCAGATTCATACTAAATTCATACGTTAAATCATCGAAATAAGCTGGAGAACTGACCGACTGTAGTTTTCTAGTTTATAAATAGGCGATTAACGCATTTGCCTTAGGCTTAGAAATAGAAAAGCGTGTACCTTTATTTACAGTGCTGCTTATTTTGATTTAGTATACCTATGTTACTCCATTTTATAGAGAAAATAGAGGTCAAGCAGTTGATTTTTTGTTTATCAAGGTGTTCCCTCGAATTTTCCCCTCTCTCCTGTCATCACAAACAAATTGAGGTTATGGATTGGTTCAGAATTTGACCAGTGTTTTGATGTATTCTATGGTTTTTTTTACTGCAAGACTGGAGTGATCTCTCACGTAATTTTCGAGTGTTGTGCAATGAGTGAGTGGGAGAGAAAAAGTCATAAAATGTGTCACGTGGTTTTCTATTTTGGAGTCAATCTTCTGATGACCAAAAAACAAACTATTTTATCATCCGGAGGCTATTTCAAGAGTTTATTCATCCCTTGATGATAAAGCAAGGTTAGCTGATGGTAAGTACTGTCCAAAATACGTTCAATGCTGTAGAGATGGCGCTCGTAAATTGATTTTTTCAATTATTGTAGATTCTGTAATTACTATTCCTGAATATTGAAAGAAAATGATAGTTTTAAATAAAGTTGGAACATTTACATAAAATAGCTCATAAGCGAAATTGATAACTTTTCACTTGAAAAATTGATAATACTTCCTATTATTTTGTTGGCAAACGGCCATTGTGGTCACTCCCGATTTTATTAAATAAACAAATTAGTTGATTATAGAAAAATTTGACAGTTGAGAAAAGTGTATTTGATAATGACACGAGAAGAAAAATCTCTTGGTCAAAGAATTTTTTAACTATGACCGATTTAAATTCATAAAATAATTTAAATTCATAAAATTTTACTGCTTCAACCCCATGAATTGATGGGAAATGATCTCATCTTTCATTCAAGACCAATCCCAAGTTACTGGGACCAATGGAACCAAAGATATTTCCAAAATACTGTTTTTTTTTTTCAAATCCCTTCAAATTTCGGCCGAAAAATTCAAACTAATACTTATATTCTAACGCCAATTTCCCCGATTTTTCAAAGGAATCATCAAAAAAAATCAATCGCCTCCCAAAGTATCTATTCTTACCCATTCTTCCTAAATTTTTGAAAAACAACCTGAATTTGAAATATTTTATGAAAATTTTTCCATAATTAATTCAGGATTACATCACCCCAAACCATTGTAATTCTAAAGTCAAGCTAATTCAATAGGTAGGAAAGCTGGGCCAGGCTAGAAAGGGAGTCTAGACAGGGGTGAGGAATATCTTCTTCCAAAGTAGGGAGTCTCAGTTTCTCTCCGTTTACGTACCATTCTCTATCTTGATTGCTTTATCCTTCACCTTCCATTCCACCTCATCTCCACCCACTCTGTCTTCTCTCTAGCATAATCGAACAGGGGGTGATACCATCGTAGTTGGATTCCTTGTCTTTGGAAAACTGCAGACGTAGTTTCCAGAATTCCGCAACCCTCAAAATAAAATAATAACTGTACGTTATCCAATTAACGTTCATCTCCAAATTTAGGGGAAGATAGGGTAAAATGGACACAAGGTTGGTTTTGGTATTTCATGCTATGAAATTTACTCGAAGGGATGGAAATACTAGAGATAGATTTTTTCTGATGAATCCATTGGAAAGCTGAGGAAATCTACCATGAGAATCATATGTCAGAAGTTATTTTTTGGAATTTTGAAGAATTTCATTTTTTGCTCAAGATTCAAAAGTGAAAGTCTTCTGTTTTTTTTAAATTTCAAGGTTTTCGAGAATATCTTTGCTTCTATTGATCGTAGCGATCTGGGGTTGATTTTTCAATGAAAGGTGAGCTCATTTCCCATCGATTTACGGTTCAAAAAGAAATATATCAATTTTTTGAAGTGCTTCTAGGGCAAGAACTAATTTTCTGAAAATGACTTATAAATATTTGAAAAATTGATTTAAAAAAAATTTTAACTACATAAATCGATGAGAAATGAGCTCACCTTTCATTTAAGATCAGCCCCAGATCGCTACGATCAACAGGATCAGAGATATTGCCGAAAAAGTTAATTTTTTCGATTTTCAAAAGGCAAACCCCTTCAAAACTTGGCCAAAAAAGTGAATTTTTCCAAAAATTGAGAAGAAAAAAATTTGACACGTGTTTTTATCCTAAAATTTTCTCAGCTTTTCAACGGAATCATCAGGAAATTTCAATCTTGAACCGTTCAATTGGAGTGTCCATTTTACCCCATCTCCCAGTAATATTTACCGTATTTATTTTAATAATCAAATAAAAGGTCAATAAAATGACTATCTCCATTGGATTTTAATTCAGTGTTTCTACCAGCTTGTTGTTATCCCAAAAAGCATTAATTGGAAAAATTGTGGGGATCAAGTATATATAGGATAAAGTAATATATGTAGAACCTCACACATTTCCCATGAGACAAGAGATGAAACGTAGGATCAAGCTGAGGGTTGAATTGGTGAGTTTGGGTGACTGAGGGTTGGGCAGTAGCCACAAGTGTCTGCCCAAGCGCCCTCACTCATTAATTCTCCACCCTTGTTGCTTGTTAAGGAAGGGTGTGCTACTTCTCCTCCTCGCTAAAATCTCTCTCCCCCTCCCCTCCCCTTTTTTCTCGCTGTCTCTTTGCCACGATGATGTTTCTACCGTGGCGCGTAACCATCCTAGGATGTGCTCGTCGAGGGTTGGAAATGCTTTCTCAAGTAGATCCCAGGGATGAAACGAAGCGTCAGAAAGTGAGACAAAAAAGAAAGAGAAAAGGGAAGAAAAAAGAGAACTAGGGTGGACTGAGAGATATTCCGGAAAAGTCTCGCTCTTGAGGGCGTGTCAGAATAAAAGGAAACTTCTCTGACGAATGTATTATGTATGTAGCAGTGTCTTCTGGATGCTAAGTGGCCGATACAAGTCAAGTGTCAAAAAAGTTTAGGTCTCAAAATTTTCATGAACTTGATATTTTGAGTTTATTCCATTATTTAAATTGATGAAAAATTCATTATTCGTTTGGTAAAATAGAATAAACTGGTAAAATGACCAGGTCAATTAGTCTAAATTATTGTGAACTCTCATTTGCCACGAAATCAGTAGTTCACAATTTAAAAAAAAAACGAAGAGCAACTGATATTGGATGGATCGATAATTATTGGCCTATTTCGTTTCTTCCATCGTCTAAATTCTTTTCATCACTTTTTCCCCAATACTCTCATATTTTCCTACTTTTTTTTTTATTCTTCTTTATTCACGTTCATCCTTCAGCGTTTTATAACCCTCGATCGTGCTCACCGGAGTCTCAGCGCCCTCCATAGTACCTACATATAACCCCCCTCCCAGATAGAGAGTTATTGGGGAGTACAAGAGAGGCTGTGCGTTGAATTAATTCGCGCTTCGTTGAAAGCGGCCTTCTGTTCATGCCAACTTCTTGTTTTTTTTTCTTCCTCTTTCTTTTTTCCCTCTATTCCTATCTTCTCTGCCACCCTGACTCGTTAAGTATTCCAGCGAATTTTACTCCCGGATTTTTTTATTCTAATTTCTCTTTGACATATATTGAATTTTTAAAACGTTACTCTCTAGTTTTTAGAAAGAAAGATAATAGGGAAAGTTTTACAGGATGAATTTAATTTTTTACAGTACTTCAATTGTATGTTATATTGATTGTATTTAAATGATTGGTCCATAATTCACGTGAAAGGGAGAAAAAAAAAATTGGAGCAACACTATTGATTTTTATATTTGAAAATTCAAACTACAGAAGTCAGAGATTGTATGATCAAATGAATGCCTAGTGTATGGTTGGATTTCGCACAGTTGTCGAGAGGGTGGTATAAGCTATTCAGAATGAGTTAGCTCATAGTTTGAAATGCACAGAGAGAGGGTGGGTGGGTTATATACGAGTGACTCGCAAACATGGAGAAGTACACTTGGGTGCACATTGGAACAACCAATAGTCAATGAATGGTTGCCGCATCAGGGTTAAGCCTCTATTATCAGCAGATGGAAGATTGTATCGATTTTTCTTTTATCGCCAACTTTATCGCTCTTTGAATTTTCTTTTGAGCAGTCACGACTTTCTCAACAATTTTGGAACTCTTTACCCAGCTGACTGATTAATTTCAATTAATTAATGGAGATGAATCATGAGAAATTAAATTTTAAACTTTGTTATGTGAATGCGAGAGAGACGATAACGGTCTTCAGAATCCGTTGGTGACCCCGACTAAACCAGGGTTCACAGTACCGTGTTGAGATCAAGATTCCCATTGCATAGTTGACCGCTGGACCACAGCATCCCTCAACTGGATGGGGTAGATTCCGACCAACGGATTCACGTAGGCCGGACACAATTCCTTTACGCTTGCGCTCTCTCTCTCTGTCCTGGATCTCATAGCACTATTCAAAATCTGAATAACCAGAATTTATTTGGAAAAATAAAAGCTGTACAATTGCGTCATTGAAAAATTAATTCCGGGTTTTTTTTCTTCTTTTATCTTGTACACTGAAAAAAAATCTTGTAGTAGAAATAATTTCTTCTTAACGAAATTTTCCTTCACAATTTTTATATCTATATATATTGAAATTTTCCGCAGTGAAGTAAATTTTCTTCAATTAAGTGAATTTTCTTACACTGAAAGTTTTTTTTCCTCAGTTCAGGATAGTTCAAATAATTCGAAAATAACCATAAAAACATAGTGTTTAGTGTAAAACAAAAATTACGAGGATGTAGACACTGAGCGTTATTTTACCAAACGATTTTCGACCCAATTATCGTTTATAACGAGCCAGAGAGCAGGAAGCTCGTCGTTCTCTCGTCATCTACCGTCTAATCTCACCCTGGAGGTGGGTACTACTCCTGTCACATTATTAACTTGCTTGATGAAACTATCGTGGTAAGGAGAGGGTGGGAGGGAGAGAGGTAGGGAACTCGTAGCAAAATGTTGTAGTTCATGAAGAGGAAAAATGCAATGTGGAGAGAGTGGGAATGAGTCGCCGGGACTCGAGCACGCCACACGGCTCAGCTTTCTATGTACAACAGGGTAAAAAGAAATGAGTGAGTTGAAGGGTAGAAGAGGGTAGTGAGGTAGAACAAGAGGTCACACGGAAGGAAAATAAAAATAGGGAGGAAAAAGTAAGAAAAAAGTGAAGAGAAAGAGGTGACGACAGCCAACGAATAAGAAAGAATATACAGAGAGTACATTTGCACGGTTAGACACCCTCACTGCAAACGTGATCGTCTCGACATCTTGGACGGGACGTTTTTCCGAATATGATTATTATGCATGAACTCATGCAAAAAGGGGAAGAAAAAGAAGAAGCGATGGTGGTGGTACTTTGTGATTCAGCGCAGAAGAATGGACAACTTGTGTGTTATCAACGTGTCGATACATAACTTGACGTACAACTGACTGGATGGAATTTCGATATTTTTCCAATGCTTGGAGAAGAAGTGCAGCACATCTTGAAGCACAAGTGAAAATCCGAGGGAATCGATAAGGTACTTTGGGCTTAGGACTGGTAACACTGCCTGTGGCTTTGCGTCTTATCCCTGGGGTTACATCTCTCCCAACCCTTTTCCTTTTTTTTTTTTTTCCTCAAGAGGCTCAACCAACCATCAACGTTATCAGATCACCCTACCATTACTGTTATTAGATGAATCCCATCCTGCCTACTGTGTAATCAGGTGGAACTTTGTACATCCTCTCGTAATTTTATTTCTCTCCACGTTCATTAAGCCACCATACTTCTTCTTGTGTCTTTTTTTTTCTTGTTTTTTTCAGAAAACAAAAAAAAACGAGTCTTCTCAATTTGGTGAATACAGATTTGCGTTTCTTGTGGAATTATGGAAACACCTGGTTATCTGTGGTGGCAGAATTGTGTTCTGATATATGAATGATGACATAAGCCAGAAACTAGGAGACACGGTAGTGGCAGAGGGAAATCGAGGGGTGAGAATGAGTGAGAGAGAGAGAGATAGAGATAGATAGATAGAAGTGGATGGTAGATGGTCTGTATGCATTATACATAGAGGTAATTGCGTAGCCACATGTATCCCAGCACAGCACCATGGCCAGTGTTCTACCCACTGGGATTGCACAGCAACGCCAAAACCTGGGCTTCGACTCACTCTCTGTATGGCTGTTCACTCCCTATAATCCTGTTAGAGGGTTTGAATCACCGAAAGCACGTTTATACCCTGGGCACACTAGTTGGCCTTAACTGTTCTAATTAATATAAGGGTTTCTATCCTACCAACTGTACATATACATCCAACTATTGTATACTCGAATAGCGTCGTACCATTTTCAACGTTTAATCTCGTATCGAGATAACCATTTTGCCACAAAGAGCCTTTTGATCATTTATTTTAATTTGCAACTTGTTCGAGTGAATTTATCGCTATGCGAATCATTGCACTCCCCCTCCTCCCCTTTTTCCCCTCTACATACACAGATTAGATGAAAATTCAACATATTCAATAGTGATAACGAAAAAACGAATGTTATATCACGAATTTCCAGAGTTCAGCAGGTATCAAAAGCACAGAGTGAGAGAAAGAGAATTAAAAATGAATTGGGTTTATTCTGTGAATGGGTTTCGTTACATATATATATTGTTGTGTATTGGTTCGGCGCTGCTTAATAATGGAGCCAATAATGCATCCACCGATGTGTTGCACTGGCCATCGGGCATACACCGGTGATTTCCAGTTTTCGAAATGGCCGTAATTACATCTTCATTAAAATGATGGTTCAGGCCAGCAGTGTGGTGTAGAGAGACCTATGCATTCTAGTATAGGAAACACCATCCACTGGTATTTGTCCCCTTGTCCACCTCTCAACTCTGGCTGTGCACATACGGGACCAACCAAAACTAAACCAGCCAGACTGTTGACAACTGGCAAGAGAGAGAGAGAAAGAGAAAGAGAAAGCACTGAACAGAGGAAGAGAGATGGAAAGATAAAGAGAGACAATGTGTCGCATATATGTTTGGGTATAATACCGGAAAGAGGGGAAACTGAGGGGGGAGGGGGAGGGAGTGTTCGTGTATTCCGTCCGCTCGTTTATAGCTATATCATGGTTTAGCTGGCATACGTTACCACCATGTATAAATGCCTGTCGCTGCCGGCACCAGAGACACACACAAACTCCATGGTGCAAAGGCTACAACGTCAAGTGACAGAGAGGAAAAGGATTTATACCATTTCACTGTTTCATTTATTCTTAACGTTATTCCACTGTTAGTGGTGTAAACTAAAACACAAAATGTAATAAAATGAAAAGGAATAAAAAAATTGAGGGAAATGGAAAAAAAAAGTACTTTGGAGGAAGTTTGAATGAAGTACTGCAATCAGATTAAATAGAAAAGCTCATATTTTCAATATTTCATTCATCTTATTTTATATATAAAACTCCACGAAGCTACATGTTTTATGGTTAATATAGCATGCATTATATGTATATGCTGTATGTACATGTAAAAATTCTGACGGATAAAAAGCGTCTGTTGCAAGCAGCTCGTGAAGCCTTTTGCACACATATATTTTTCTCCTCTCTTTATTTCCCTTTTTTTTTCTTTCTTTTTCATTTTTTTCACTCAGGCTCAACGTTAGTTCCAAAGTGCGAGTATGCATCGGCTCGAGAGGCGCGACGCATCGATCCCCCCTTTCCATTTCTCACTCCGTTCTCATTCCTCCCTTCTATACAACGCCATCGCCAGAGTAGTGTAACCCCCCTGAGCAAGGTTTTTCCCTTTATTTCCTTTTTTGTTCTTTCGTTCTCATTGTAGTTGACTTTCTCTCATTTCTTTTTCTCTATGTCTCTATCTCACATTTGCCGTTGGTGGAATTTTATTCAAATTCACGAAAAATTTCTTCCAAAGAGTCGATGAGAAATTTAAATTTCTTTTTCCTATTGATATTTTGATGAAAAAAACTCGGAAGAAATAGGGATTTCCTTTGTTCTGCACTTGTTGGTCAATCGTTGAATAGTCACGGCTCTCTCTCTCTTTTAGTGTGACCAGCTGGCGAAAGGTAAATTCAACTTGGTAACAAGCCGTTTCAACCCCTCGGCATTAGTCCCGGGACATACCCGGGTTTCTCGAATTATTATTCTGTATAGAAGGGGGGAAATTTTCCATGTCCAGTGAATTAGAAACCGGAAATTTTCAAAGTCTTTGTATTAATCACTGAACGAAACAATTCAGCAAATTCTCAGATTACTTCAATTAGAATTGGCTTCTTTTGAATAATTGCTTTGGATAGGATTCATATTCTCTTATCGAGTGGAATAACCGAATTGGTGAAACGTGGAATGGTTGAAGGAAGATGAGGTGGAAGCAACATGAGCTCAAGGCTCGATATCAGTGAAAATATTTGAGATAGGATCTTTCTGGCGATTCCGTTGAAAAGCTGAGGGAATTTTCTTCGCAAAACATATGTCTAAATTCATTTTTGACAATTTTTTGGAATTTCTCAAATTAACTCTTTGAGAAATTGCGTCATAAGGTTTTTTTCTTATGAATTTTTCCCTATTTCCGAATTCCTACTCTCAATCAAACTCTCGAGTTCCATCAAAATCAACAGCAATCACTTGAATATAAGTAAAAGTCTGAAGACTGTAACTATGCAAATGGTATTATCTGTGTAACTGCAAATATTGTGTTTAGTTACTCTACTGTATATAATGTTAATAAAAATCGCTTTAATTGAATTTAAGAAATTGAAAAATTCCACTTTTTTGGGAATATCTCTGTTTCTTTTGGTCGTAACGAGCTGGGGCTGGTCTGAAATGAAAGGTGAGGTCATTTGCCATTGATTTGAGTGGTCGACATGAAAAAATGATCGATTCTTCTAATACTGGTCGAGTAAGAACGGATTTTCACGAAATAATCCATAAGTACTTCAAAAAATGAGAATTTTCTTTTCAAACCCCTTAAATCAATGGGAAATGGTCTCATCTTTCATTCAAGACCAACCTCAAGTCGAACGAAGAATAGAACCAGAGATATTTTTGAAAATGTGAATAATATCGAAAATGGAAAGGGTTCGAGCCCTTAATCATGAGCAAAAAAGTGGAATTTTCCAAAAATAAGAAAAAAATCTATTGTGACACATGTTTTCCACCGGAAATTTCCTCAGCTTTTCAATGGAATTATTGAAAAAATTCCATCTCGACTGGTTTCACTAGAATTTCCATTTTACTCCACTTTCTCCAATAAGGAATCGAGAGAGAATATCACTGGGCTCATAATGAAATCAGTGGTGTAATGGCCTCGACAGAGAGACGAGATATATATAGAGAGATTCACCACAGTTGGCCTGTCCACTAGGCTGTGCTCCACAGGAATCACTATAGTGTCCAACGGGGGTTCCAGCATTCTACCCTGTTGACCTATGGACCGATGGATGTTCCGATAGAGAATACTGCATTACCTATCTCTTCTGGCTTTGACATTCTGTGTTGCCATTATAGTCTAAGGCCTGATGGTCAGTAAATTGGATGGATATCATATTCTGCTCGAAGCTCTAATGCAAATTCAGGCAATTTATTATGAATTCAAAAAAAACGTAGTCAATTTTTTTAAATCCCTCACATCTCATAAATTCTCCATGAAACATGAGAATTCAAAACTTTAAACCAGATTTCACAGCGATTTCCATGACTTTGTGGGTGCGGGGAAGGGGGGGGGGGTGGGAGGGAAAATTCATGTAACATTTTAACTGTAAATTTTCGTACAAAGTCAAACAAGAGCAATGTAAGGAAATAATAGGGCAGTGAATAGAGATCGTTGACGATATAGAAGTGGCAACAGGTTGAACTCCTCAGGAGAGAGGGGGCGTTCTTGATTCCAGGTGGAAGACGAATTGAGTTCAGTTTGAGTCTTGCCAAAGTCTTTATGCACGGCTTGGCCTGACGAGTTTGCTCGTCGACGTTAAACTCCCAGTTAATTACGGGCCAAAAGAGAAGGTGGACTGGTTGGGGGGGGGGGATCTGAAGGGTGGGGAAAAAGAGATAGGGACAAGAGAGAACTGAGGGAAATGAATGAACTCATGGGGAGGGGAGAAGCAGTAGTAGAAGCTTAGGTGAAAAGCTAACGTCAGACGTTGTGTTAGAAGGATTTCCAAAGTTGTGCGTTTGAAGCCACGAAAGACTAACATTTGAATCTCGGAATATGTCATTAAATGCTTCCAACTTCTCATTTACACGTTAATCGTCAATTAAATACATAATTAATAGTTGAATATATTGATAATTCCAAATATTAGTCTCATATTTGACGGCCCCCAGTCTTTCCGACTGTTGGCAGCCCTGAAATATTGTGCTGAAACATAAACACATTTACTTTGGCTCATAAAAAATGCTTATCACGTATTAACAGTAAAAAAAAAAAAAGAAAGAAGACGGAAATTGGCCAGCAATGTGGCCAAAAGGGAAGAGTGCCGTTGATCGACCCATCCGATTACATCGGATGTACCGTCCTCCTTTCTGTCTTCATTTCCCACTCTTCTTGGTACTTTTTTTTTCCTTCTTTTCTCTACCATTTTTTTTCGTTCCTCAATACGTTAAGTCTATATAGAAGTACTCTCGTTTTTAGTAAAAAATGCCTGGTGCGGCACACTGGGTGTGCCGCTGAAGCCAGGTTCTCTCTATCGTTCTCTCTACCTCTTCGTGTTCTCCGATAATTTTGACTCGGGCTTTTATTCCCGGGATTGGAATCGAGCGACGTGGGAAAACGGTGAACGCCGCCGGGAAAACGTCTATCGCCTCTCGTCTCTCCCCTTCCCACCCCTCAATCCCTCTTCTCTTTTACTCTCTGTTACTCGGCTCTCTGTATGGTTGGGATAGAGTATATTGCTCTCAGTGGAGTGGGATTTTGTATAATACTACCACCACGGTTAAACAGCCAACCACTGCATTCTCCACATCTCCCTTTTACAAACCCATGAAAATCCAAATTCTCTAGGGTAAAAACGATTCTCCGAGTATATTTTATCCGGTATACCCTTTGGAAATCCTGTTAAATTATTAGTCACTGAATTTTTTTATTCTTTTCAAACCCCCCGTTAAACTGAGTGACAAGTATGTGAAAGAGAAAAGAAGTGGGAAAAATCTTTGACGTATTAACACTCTTTTCTTTGTTTTTTTACACGTGGGTACGTGATGATTTTCCACGAATAAAATGCTCTCGGTAGAGTTGAGGATTGATGAAATCCAAGGTTGGATAAGATTCACACTGGTTACGTAATTGAAGTCTACAATCAATTTCTAGTGCACTTGTTCAAGAAACGGTGAATCTCTCATCGTCCTAGTTTTCTCGAGGCTTCAAAGGAATCAAATGATCTCTTTGACTCTCTGCTCCTGATTATTTGTGGTAATTAAAGTAAAATCATCGGCAATTGAGATGTTCTCAGGTATATCAAGTATTTTCCATTGAGCTTCTCTATAATCTGTAATTCAAAGAGGTATTAAATTTCCCCTATTATGTCAACATGTATTTATATGTATTTGAATAATGAAAAGAAGAGGAAAAAAACTAAATGGAAAAAGGGAATGAATGTGTTTTTAATTAATCGCCCGCTAATGAGCCAACTGACTGTTGCAAGGGAGTCCAAGGGACGCGATTGAAGTCGTTAAAAGAAGGAAAAAAAGGAAAAAGCCGTGAGAAAGAAAGAACGAGAGAAAAAAGAGGGGAAAGATGAAAAATCTCGAGGCGAAAAGCAGAGAGAGCCTTTTTAGTAAGTTCATCGTTGTGCCTTTCTTCACCAACTGCATTTCTACGTCTCACTTTTTTTTTCTTCTCTTCCTCTCCATTTTTTTGTTTCAACATCCTTTTTTCAGACCTCCGTTTTTTTTGTTTTGTTTGTTTTTTTTTGAAAATAAAAAGAAGGTAATGTTTGTACGGGGTTTGCCCGAGCGCTTACTGAGTCGTGCACGAGACCGACTAACGAGCCGACACGAGGAATTATAATTACGGGAGTCGATGAACCGGGCCTGGGCTTTCACCTTCGCAATAACTGCTTCCACCCTTTTTCTCTCTCTTTCTCTCTTCCTCTCTTTTTTGCGTGTCCACAGTTTTTATGGATAATAGTTCAGTTCGCATAAGTGAGTTTAGCTACGGCTTTAGATTTTGGTTATTTTGAACTATCGAGAACTCCTTTTGTTGCGTACCACAATGAAGAACTCACTTTTTAGTACTAAATTATTTAACAATACAACTTAAACAATTGAAAGTACACGTGAACTGTGATTTCCTCAAATTACAATAACATTTTAGTATTGTTACGGTACGAAGATTCGTTACTAACTCAATTTTGGGTGATTGATGGGTATTTATCCCAGGGCTGGAAAATAGTGGGAGAAACTCATATTTCAGAAGTTTTTTTGTGTTTTTTCTTTAATGTTATTTATTTCGAATATTCGGGAGTTAATTTTATGATAGGAAAATTTTGGAATGGATTGAGACCTTGGGCGGATGGATAGACTGGCGAGGGATTAATAATCATAAATGGCATCGAAGATACGCTTTGTAAATCGTAATATATCTATGGGTAATGGACTGCACATCTTAGGAAAAATAATATAATGTGGTAGGTTACACAACACTATTTTCTATTTTTTATTGAAAAAAAAGAGCACGAGATCCTCAGTTTGTGTTTACGAAATCCGTGTAATCTCGAACACACACTCCGCCCCTCATTGAGAATGTGGCAAAATCAAAAGGGGGGCGAGAGATGGGAGTAAAATTCAGTGGTGCGAGTGAAATTAAATTTAATCGCACGAATTAGTGTCGGTGAACCGATGTGGGTGACGGGAAAAACGTGGAACAATCGAATGGGTATTATAGCACTCCACCCTCATTCGTATGTATATGTATGAATACATGTTGTATATGTAATACCATCGATGAACCGTGCAATTTCCTATCATTTCTAGCCCTCTGATTTTTTTCACGGCTATTCATTGTTATTTTTTTTTTGCTCGAGGAGAATAGACAAGAGGGATTTTCTGTAAAAGGGATTTTTTCACTTATATTCTTCAATATTTCAATGTACAACAAGGATATATTCAGCACAAGCATACACTGTATTTTATGGAAATAATGTTCATTACGATAAAAAGAGAATATTCTCTGGCTGTTTAACGAGGGAATACAGCATGACAACACAGTGTGCTGGGACGTTTTTGCAAGGGCTGCACGAGATATGTACCAACATAATACGAAAAACGTTATTGAGGGTAAAGAGTCGAGGAGTCGTACTCCCCCTGGGGCTTACAGCTGTCGCATATTCCAGCACCATTGCCTATTATTAGGGGATGGAGAGAAAAAAAATAGGAAAAGAATGAAAAAAAAAAGACGATAGGAAGGAAAAAACAGGCGAATGCATTCAATCGTATTTTCATGCGTATTAATCAAATTAACAGCGAGAAATGTATGCTTGTACGAGGAAATATTTCCACCTGATGACTCTATTATTCTGGTTTGTTTAATTACTAAATTGTAATTAATCTCATTGTTGACTTTATACAAATAATTATGAAATTAATGAATTTGTTTTCACGTACAATTGAGTTTTTTTTTCAAACATTATATTTGTTGAAAGATTAATTAGTGAAGATAATTTAGTGGAGTTGAATTTAATTTTGATTCATAGGAAGAATCCGCATTTCTCTTTGAATAAATTACTTGCCCCTCTACAACGGGTTGGTCATATTATAACCATTCGTTGGCTGCTTCTCATCATCGGATAATCGAGGCTCATAAAGAGCCCCATGGATCCTAGCAATTTTCTATTCTCAAACCCACCCCAACACTGTTGGATACGGTTTCACTGGCACACACGGCCATTACGTGTTATTTATTCACCCGAGGGATGAGTCTAGCCTGCGCATACTGCTACTGCATCTCCGAAAAATTTTGGTTGACTAGATGTCATTCTTCCAAACTTCATAGAATTCAATTCTTGGGATATACGACCTCAAACATTTGATACATTAAATTTAATGGTGGCCTTGTAGGTCTTTGCTGTGTTGAAAGAAAGATTAGACGATGAATTCAACTTTCGGCCTCTTTGTGAGGCCCTCTTCAGAATACTCATTTTATTCTTCTATAAATTCATTTTTTGAAACGATAATACAAAATTTATACATTAGAAATTGGTGTTATCTATAGTTATTGCTTGTATTTATTGATTTTTCTGAGAAAAAAGTGAATAATTTTGTATTTCAGAGCCTGAAAAAGCGTAAATTATAAGCGAAACGTCGCCAACTGATAATATCTTAGTATTGTATTTATAACCTTTCAATCTCCCATGATTTTTAAGTAATTACTACATTCATGGAAATGAATCCGATAATTGATTAGAAATTAGTTTCACAGCATTCACTTGCAGCAGTTCTCCGATGAAGAATTTTCCTCCTGAAGGATTTTTTTCATCAAAGTAAACGATTGCGAAATTTTATAATCCAATAATAACCTAAATGATTCTACAGAATATATCTAGTATACGAGGTATATCTCAATCAGGATGTGCTTAAGCTCAGTGGCAAGTACTGAGGACTTTTCAACCTAGGCAAAACCCGCCTCCACACTCAATAATCCCCAGCACCGGTTGCTTTATCCAAGCATAGCATAACAAAGCCAGACCCCACATCTTCTCATAGCCTTCTTCATCCCCCTTGTTCACTTTCACCTAGCACTGTTGAGCTCCAACGAAGCTACTTCTCCTCCTCTTGACTGTACACAACCAACAGTACGAACAACAGAAGCACCAGCACTATATAGATACTATCAAACTGGCGTCACTGCGTCTTACAATGTCTACTAAATTGATGAAGTTACGATGCACTCTCTGCGTTTGTCCTCAAACTATAGATCTAACCAAGAACCACTATCCATCTCTCTGTTAATTCCAATGGGAGCCATGAAACACTTGCTGCTGCTGTTGTTGTGCTTTACCTCATTCAACGTTTAATTTATACATTCATCTATTCGTGTGATTTTGTTGGTTTTTTTTAATCTCAAAGTGTCAATTGGTTATTTTAAATTGGCCTGAAACCCTTTGAGTGCTGGAATTAAAAATGACACTTGCAAAATTGTGCGATGGTTTAAGTGCTCTAAATCTCTCTCCAGTTTGGAACTCATTAACCCTCAACTTGGAAGCCAGAACCACTCTGCTCCTCTACCTGAGGTAGTAGAGAGAGAGAAAGAGAAAGAAAAAAAAAGAAGTGAGAGAGAAGGACGTGTCCCATTGAGAGTATATAACTAAACTCATGTTTTTTAAATCAACGTTTCCCCATGTATTATTCATTAAAAGTAAAGTAGACCTTTCCGCCTTATAAGTTTCAACTTAAATAACATGGTGGCGCGTGCCTTGATAATCAGAAGTCAAGGACTACTTGGAGAGATGATTCTCCTTTTTTCTATCCACCGAAAGAAAAAAATTTAGAAAAATCAAAATTGATTTCAGCTGAATTATTGGATTAGATGGAAAAATGATTTGAACGTTAAATGAACGAGGTGATGGATTTGAATCTGTTGAATGGGGAATAGAAATAGGGGAGGGAAATGGTAGTAGTGAGTCGAATCGGTAGTTAAACGTCGGTGGTCTTCACCGCTCAAGTACCGTTCCACTTTTCACCATTTCAATGCAGAGTGAGAGGATAGAGCAAGAGAGAACGAATGGCTCGTCCGTTGGATTTAGCGAGGAGACGTCATGGTGAAAATACGCGCAATTGAACTTTTCAACCCCTCGAATCGTGATGCCAAAGCGTCCCATTTCTATCTTCTCTTTTCCACCCACTACTTCTCTCTCTCTTTCTCTTCCTCCCCCCCTCCTCCTCCTCCCCCTCTTTTCCGGGCTACTGGGCTTCTCTGAGCAGAGATATAGCAAAAGTTCCCCTAACTCCGTTTTGTGCTGCGTTCCATTTACCCCACAGGGTTGAAGACAAGGGAGAGAGAAAGAGCAAGAAAGAGAAAGACAGAGAGTAGTACAGAGCAAAGTCGCCTGGTCCCAACGACCCCCGGCTGTTCTATTTCTCTCTTACTCTGCTGCTGCCAGGTCTTTCGCTCTTTTGTCACAGCCGCCCTCTCTTGTTCGCACTGTCCCACTCTATTTACCACCCCTTTTCCTCTGTGTTACGTACAGAAAACCTCAATTTTTCTCTTTCTCTCCCGACTTACCCATTTCTCCCCCTCCCCCCCTCTTTCGTGAGACTATCTCCGTCATTTCGCAGCAATTCCGTAACTTTTTTCTTCCTACTGAATTTTTCTCTGAGCTTCCCCGTAGTATTTAGATGAATTGATTAAACTCTGAACATTTTATGGATCACCTGTTACCCTAATTATGAGTTTCTTTTTTAATCTCTCGGCAAAGCTCTCTATTTCTTAGTTTCTTAATTTATACTGAGCAAGAAAAAAAAAGAATTCTCATAAATAAATTGCTATTCTAGATTTTGATTTGATTTGATATGATTTATTAACTGTACAGTATGTTGTATAAAATACAAGGATTATAATAATCGTAGAAAAAGAAAAATAGATAGTAGAAGAAAATTTGAAAAAGTCGTAAGTGACACTATAGAAAGATTCTCAATTTAATTTTAGTCGTAATTGTAATTGCGATTTCGCGGGCTCCTGTTATTGGATTAAGTGATGATTTGAAACTGAAGAGTGATGAGAATAGATAAAATGGGAGATTAATAAGATGATGAGCGAAAAAAACAAGACAGGCTTCTCATTCAAAAATGGTAGGATTATTCAGAGGGATTGGCAGGGAATTTGACAATGAAGAGGTCACGAGAAAGAATTCTTCAGGAGAAATAAGAATGAATGAAAATGGAGAGAGAACTGATGGTGGCAATCTCAGAGGACATTTTGTGTAACTGGAAAAGCGGAAGCCAATAGAAACAGACACGGTAAGTTTTTACCTCCCTCAAACCTTACAACAATAGTATATATAAACCCTCTTTCTCCGGTTATAAAGATACGAGAGAGGTCGAATCTGACAGCCCTTTCTCACGCGATGATCACCATCCCTCTGGATCAAAAACCAGAATTGAACTTAGCCCCAAACCCCTTTCGATCTCAGGAGATTCAACTCCCCACTAGATTTCTCTCATTCTCTCTCTCTTCTACTCTCATGTTGGATGGTACAGTAGCTTGACCGTTGTCCAGTTTTCTCAACGATACCAGTACCACAGCATCCCAGTTTTCATTATATATATTTCTTCTCGTCTCTCTTACTTGAACTCAATGATTTTTCTCACTCGTACACTTGCAATTTTGCCCCGTGAGAATCAGAAATTCACAAAACTGGTCCAGCAGCGAGATGAATTATCATTTATTTGGTGGGGATGAAAATTTTTTGTGGAGGGATGAACGAAGTCTGAAGTTTTTTAGAGAAATTTCTGGCAGTATCATTTGTTTAGTGGTTGAGAAAGAAACATTTGAAGACTGATTATTTTTGATTTTTTTTATTTGTTTATAAGTTTAATGTGTTTTGTGCAGTGATTTGTGTTTTTTCCGGAGTTTTCAATCTATTCAATTTGATTTTTTTCATTAGAGTGGAAAAAATCAAATTGAATCATCATTCAAATTATATTTTTCTCTTTTTTCCTCATTTTTTCCCCTCTTATCATTCGTTGAATTTTAATTCAATTAGATTCTTTCAGGGATTAGGATATTTAAATTCAACAGAAATCATTTCGATTTACAGGATTGAGCTTAATAAAATTTTCTGTAAACGACTCTATAGGATAACTTAATCCAGTGAATGCATCTGTCTGGGCGCAAGTTACAGAACATTGCTGGGGAATGGGTATATCCCAGAGGTCGACTGAAAAATACATCATTTTAACGTCAAATTTATCTCTGACAGTCTTTCCAGAATCTCCAAGAGTAGAGAGTAACACCGACGTCGGGCTTCTTTTAGCCAATTTTTACTGTTGTATAACTGAGTTGAGTTGTTCGTGTAACAGAATTCTCACTATTCTTCTTTTTCTTGGATAAAAAATTTATCATTTAATCGTCTAATCATTCATCTTCTTTCTTCTAGATGATAAAAATTGTTCATTTATCAATTTCTAAACTTGCACTCTGTCATTTTCATTTGTAATTTCTTCTTGAATTCATTCACTGAAAAATATAGTTTCACAAAATCAAGTTTGCAAGAATTTCCCACTCCATTGAATAAACCTCAAGGTCTTCTAGCTTTCTATTCTCTCTCACTTGGATCTCCACTTATCTCAAATTTACCACTGACCCCAAAAGACCAATACGGACTCCCTGTGAACGAGGAGAAATAAATAAAATAAGAATCTAGAGAAAAGAAAAAGAAAAAAGAAGAGCGAAAAGTATCAGAAGCTTCTCACGTATCGGAGGAAACTGAACAGGAAAACGATTGGAACGAGATATTCTTCGATGAGCAAATAACCATTTTACCTAGGCCAATCAGAAAAAAAAGAAGTAAAAGAGAGAAGAAAAAGTAGAAATTTCACCTTGGCCATGTGAGATAAAACGAGAGAGCATAGAACATTTTCACCCTGAGGTTGTTCCTTTTTTTTTTTCTTTTTCTCTTTTCTTTTCTTTCTTTTTCCCCATTCTCAGTGAAACCCCGGAAGCGCCCGGATACCACCCCGACAATTTCCTAGTGGAGGGCGTTGGTTGACGCTACTCGGTTACTTGTATGTAGAGACTCGTACTCACTTCTAATAAAAGAGAGAAGAAAAAAAAGAAGCAAAGGATACGGGGAAAGAGTGGAAGTTGGATTTTACGTGACAAGGACACCGAACAGAGCTCACGTATATTATGTACCTAACGTGTAGTGTGGGAGAGCAGCAACCCTCTGTGCCATAAAATGTCGTAGCTTTCTAGTGTTTCAGGTTTTAGGCCAACAATCCTGTTAACGTGTGGTGGTGTAAGTGGCATTCGTAACGTTGACCAAGTACTTTTATTTTGTTTGTTTTCTTCTTTTTTTTTTTCTCCATTTTTTTTTACTCTTGTTGTCAACCATTTGTGGTGAAAAACGGAGTCAACTGTTTCTCGTGTTTTGTTATTGTTTTTGTGTGGAGGATTTTGAGGACTTTAATGTCGAGTGAGTTTAGAAACGTTTGGTGATAAGTGCACATGCACACACACACGCAAAGGCAGACAACTTTATGAAGGTGAGAAATTTTAATGAAAATCAATTGATAGATATAATGTTCATTTGATCTTGGACTAAAGAGTCCATCAGATCATCAAAGTTACATTTGCGGTAAATTGGTCACTTCTGTACATTTTAATTATAGTGATAACAGCTCTCTCGTAAATATGAAGGGAATGAAAGGGAAAAAGTAATCAAAAGTAACAATTTTTTGGATTCACATAAAGATTTGACTCATTAATTACAATTTAACTCCATGATTCTTGCTCAAATAATGGTCCAGAGCGGCGATGAGCCTCTAATTACTCTTTGTACATCAAAAATTGAAGTAACAGTACTCTGAACCAATGAGGAGTTCCAGAACTGCAAAGAAGAAAGCAAAAACGAACCTTTCTACCACTCGGTTCTACAAAAAGGAATGATGTACCCATCCATTCTCTCAACGATAAGAGTACTTGAGCTGAAATATTTCTGATCCTCTATTGAAATATCCATTTCTTCTTACCTTTTAAAATTCCATTTAAAAGTATGAAAGATGCTAAAATAAATGTTTAAAATTATTTAACCGCTCTCGAGCAAACAACGATGTGTAAAGTGACACTGTCGAGGTGGAAAAAGCAGAAGGAAAATATGTGTAAAGTAGTGACGTAAGTGTCCCACGAGGGGAAAAAGCGTTGAATATAGGTAAAAGAGAGATAGAGATAGAGAAAGGGAGATGGGTAGCTTTTCGGAAAACCAAGAAGCTTTTAATCCGGTGAGTGTTGGCGAGTCGCCAGGGAACGTGGCGAAAACGCTATCCACTCGTTTGCAGTATACGGTAGTACGATCTGTGTGTGGATATTCTCTGCCGTGTTCACGGTGATTGGTGAGGAGAATGTAATTAGTGACTTTGCCCCGGGACCCTGTCTCGGTTTAATCTATAACTGCTACCTTCTAGATATCGCACTGACACTTCTTTGCTTAATGCACTCACATTCAGAGAGCGATAAAAAGGGGTAGAATTTGAAGGGGACAAAAAAAAGAAGAAGAGAAAGAGTGTCCTGAGCCTTTTCTGCTTGTCTTTATGTGACTCTTATTTTTTTTCTTCTTTTTTTCATTCTCATTGTATTGTATTTATCAGGATTTGATGGAGTATAATCTCTTTGAATGCAGGTAGAGGATTACCTTTGAATTCTTAGGGACTGAAGCAAGGTGTCATGTAAACTTTAGAAGCGTATACATGGGTTATAGTTGACGTGGTTTAGTGGCTTTACAGTAGTGTGCCCCGACAAAACCTCAAACATCAACCCTCGTAATGAGGGTATTTAAATTTAAAAGAGCCCAAAGGCATCTCGGCAGCATTTATTACACTCAGAGAAGAAAAAGAAGAAGGCAACCAAAAAAAAAAAGTCTAATGCTCCAGAAGACGCAAATCTTTATTAAAAATTTCAAACCGCAATAATCAACATTAATCTTTGGGTAAAAGAAAAAAAAATTCAAGAAAGAATCTCTTAATACCGAGGGGATCAATGGTTTAATCTAAATGCAGCTTCTAATTACACAAAAGCTATTAAAAATTCAATTCACGTTATATCCAAGGGTACTCTCTGAATCCCCCCCCCCCCTTCCCCCTCTTGA
The DNA here is from genome assembly GCA_963921955.1 of Aleiodes alternator. Lineage (NCBI taxonomy): Eukaryota > Metazoa > Arthropoda > Insecta > Hymenoptera > Braconidae > Aleiodes > Aleiodes alternator. The sequence goes on along the minus strand of OY998104.1, from coordinate 12,115,176 downwards.
AATTCAAAACTCAGCCCAGCCGCGTCTTTTATTTTTTCACTCGTATACGGTTAAAGCCACTCGAAAAGTCACTCGTTCATTCTGGCTGAAATTGTTCGACGTTGGACGATCGATAACTAGAACCGAGGCCCTGGTGGCTCTCAAACGACGCCGTAGCCCATTAACACTTTAGCCCCAGCAAGTACGGATGAATGGTCCAACGTTGTTGATTGGGATCATTGTAGGGGATATTTCATCCGCCAAACATGGACCGCAGTTTCATATATACATGCACACACACACGTGCATATATAGATATATGTATACATAAGCTTGAAAAAAAAGAGGGGTGAGAGACAGACGAAAAGTTTTTCAATGGAAGGCATATTTGTAAGTGAGAGGGATGAAATGAGTGTGTGTTGTTTCGCCCAGTTGGTTCTGATGCTACGAGTGTGCGGGTAGGGCTCTTTTAGAATTTTAATAATCCTAGGTTTCCCCTTCGGTAGCAGGGAAAAACCCTAGGCAGCGTGTGTGATGTTCTTCACTCCCCCCCTTTTATTTTTTTGCCTTGTGCCCGGTGTTATTGGGGAACACGCCTCATGCTGAGTATAAATCTCCCCCCCTACACGTTTACGCTTTACAGTACTTTTTTTCTCCTCTCACTTCTTTGATGCGCCCGTTAACCTCACGATATTTCTCTCAATTTTGGGGGCTTCTCCATTACAGAATGATGGAGATTCTTTTTGAAGCCGCAATGATGACATCGGTGGTATTTCGATTTTTTTTTTGTCATTCTCAATTGGCAAATGTGTGATTAAGGGAGAAAATCGGGGTGTTTATTCGGGTTTTGTTCTTTTTTTTTTATTTTGAATAATCGAGATATGAGGGTGTGAAGGGTTGCCTCGAGGGGACTATTGAACAGCTGGGGATATTTCCTATTCAAAACACTATTTGATACCATTCTTTGATCATAAATGTAGGCGACGGATAAAAATTAGGATTTTATGGGTGAAAATTATGTTCAGTTGTTGTTTTTTTCAAGTCATTGGCTTTTTAATTTTCACGTAAACATGAAGTATGACATGGAGATAAAGGGAATATGGATAATAAAGATCTTCATTGTGATCGAATCCATTGAATATCATCATCCAAGTAATATTCCCTTTATCTACAATCCTGTGACATGATTGTCGAGTAGGAGAGGATGTCTTGGAATCAGAAGAAAAAAAAATTGATCCTCACGAATCACGAAATGTTTGATATGACATTCTCTTATCAAAGATCCTCCGTTAAAGAAAGAATAAAAAATAAAAGAGAAACAGCTGCACGTTACTGAAAAATTGGAATAAACGTATTCACGTTATTTTTTCTTCTTTCCAGCAGATGGATTTCTTTATCTATTGAATCGACACGGAGTTTCGTTCCATTTTCGACATATTCTTCGGTGAATAGCCAAAACTAAATATACCAGTGTGTGTCTGGCAAGGTATCCAAATGTTGAGAAAGAAGAATTCGGTTAAGCCTCCTCATAAGGATCTCGTGACGCAAGTCTATCCGTCAAAGTCCCATGTCAATTCACAAAGTAAATGCAAAAAAAAAGAGGAGAAAATCTCGGAAATCTGCAGCTTGATATTCGAAAAAGGAGGAAACAAATGCCTGAGTCTCTTCTTTTTCCATCTCAATATATCTCTATTGTCTATCAAAATACATTGAGACGAGTCACGTGCCACCATCACCAAACTCTTGGATATTTTGAAGGATGTATAAGATGACATGTGAAAGAAAGACAAAGGGGAAATTGTATATGGCACATGAACACACAGTGCGAAATGTTAGCCCCAAGGCATTTTCGTCACTCGTCGCTCTCAGGAGCTTCTCCACACAGATACACTTGTTGGAGAGGATGGAGAAGCTCCAGAAGTTTTGGCATCAGAGATAGTTTGAGGATTTGAAGGAGAACTTGATGGCAGTTCTCTCCTGTTGATCGATATTGATCCTCCAAAAAGTTTGGATGGACTTTCACCTGAGTTTTTAAGGTTAACAAATTTTATTAACATGATTGATAAAATATTACAACAACAATAATAATAACAATGTCTTTGATTGCGCAATGGATACATAAAGTTTTGCGGGGATATAGTGCCAGCCCTGAGGCTTCTACATGTATAACTCAATGCTATTTTATGAAGTAACATAATGAATGAGGGGAATGAGATACGTAATAGGAAAAAGCGCTGGAAAAACCCTATAATATGATGAGTGAGGCGAAGGACGTTTAGCAGCGGTTAGTGGACCACCTGGATAAGATGTTGGGACTTTCACCTGAGAAAAGTCCTTGACAAACATCCAATGTAAAAAAAAAGGTCAAGAATTTCCTGCCAAATAATTCTTTTAATCGTTTTTTCCCGTTGGAATTAACCAAACGCTTGCGCACGATGGGACAAGGGGTGGAAAGAATGAAAAAGGCAAACTTTGAGACACACAATCGAGGCAGCGAAAAATGCGGAAAAGAAGATGAGGAAAATTGTGGGGGTGTGAGGGAGAATGAAGTTTTGAAGGAGACGAAGAAATAGAAGAGGAGGAGGAGGAAAATGAAGAGGAAAAAAATGTCCCCTGGCGTTAGTAGAAGAGAAATATTCGTGCAAGTGAGAAGAAACAACAAACAAAAAGTCAGAAAAAGAAAAATGTATGAGGAGGGGGAGGGGAAGAGAAGCGAATGGAGAGAAAGGAGTGAAGAAAGAAGGAAAATAGCTAATAACTGTGGAGAAAAGTTTTGAGCCTGTGTAAGTGAGAGAGGGTGGTCCGATTGGTATAGAAGACCGAGTGAGACCGAGTTCTGCCCTCGGCTCTACTCGGGCCCCCCCGTCCAGGCAGGGAGAAGCCATTGGCGTAGGCCAAAGCTGAAACCGTATACCCTTTTATACACACACATATATATATATAGTATTTCATCCATGTGTTTTCCATATAACGTATATATGGTTGAGCGCGCTGGCGCACACGTGTGTACACGGAGATTCCTCCCTATGTGCTTTAGGGGTCCCGTCAGCGAACTCTCTCTCATCGGGCCGTCCCGTTTGCCGTTTTCCCCCCAGTTTCTGGTGGTGTGTATCGCACCGTCACTTACCCACCCGCTATATAGTATAGAAAGCAGTTTCAGCCTCGTCCGTCTGCCAGTCCTCAGTGTCCCACCGCACGCCGTACCGTTTACACTATTTTTCATTCCACAGATAATCATTCTGTCTGTTGTTGTTATTATTTTTTTTTTCTCCAAAGTATACGTGAATATTGTATACTGTTTATCGTTATAATTTGTTATCAATTTTCTTTACAGAGAGACTGGCTGACTCCTTCGGATGTATGTATAACTCCAGAATTTTTAAAAATGTGAAATTTAAAATTTCCCAATTAGTTCAAAAATTAGCTCCTTTTTTTCCGAACTCTCCGTAGTAATGAGCACGGTTGATAAAAATCCCAACTACTGTAGACCCATAGAAAAATTTTAATCACCCTGTTAGAAAGAATGATAAAAAATATACAAATTCCCCTCCTTTTTTTGCCTTTTTTGATCTCGTATACACACGATCAACGTGACACTGGAATATATCCCTGACTCCCACTTCTATTTCCTGTCCCTCTCTTTCTCTCAACGCCCGTAACCACTACCACACCCGCCTATCGTAACACACACTCGGCTTCTTCTTCTCCTCCCCACCCCTTATCATCCTCCTTCTCCCACCAAATGAAACAATCCTATGTTTCTCTTGCTTGCTCTCACTTCACAGTACCTACCCATAGCGCGCATATATATATATACACAAGCAAGTAGAGAGTCCCGTTGAGTCTCGCTTACGCGCTGAGCACGCGCTAGGAAAGGGAATACCGGGGGAGAAGGTTATAACACTCGACGTGGTTCTCTACAAAACTCCCTCTCTCACTCACTCGTTGTTTCTGTGACGCTCACATACTCACACAAGTTGTGTCTTCCTTCAAGAAAAAAAAAAAAAAAGTTATCCACCCAAACACCCATTGGTTCTTGGGCCCGTCTCGCGTATTCTACTTGTATTTTATCTCTCTTGTGCTGGAGTCGTATCACAAACACACATTTGAATCCTGTGTCTTTTCGTCTGTGTCACCTGATCGAGGGACACCTTTTTTTTTGTACGCAGGTGAGATATCCTGCTCGACTACCGAGAATCAAACGAGTGCTACTACTGTATCAATTTTGCCTGTAATTTACAAATTGGAAAGAAGGGAACGGTGTTAATGAAACTGTGAAACTGCAATTGTGATATTTGTAAGAAGAGTGATGTATAAAATGTGGAAACTGTGATGATTTTGACATATAAAGTACATTGCAGAGATATTTTGAATTATCAGAAGGGTTGAATCTTTATGAGTGGTGTAACAGCACTGACTTTAGTGCGGTAAACCAGTTTAACATCGTGACACTTTCACGGATCAACGACAGGTGATATATATTATATATATATGTATATGAATCGTGTCAGGTTTGTGTTTACATCAGTCAGTGTCAAATGACATCTTATTCTACCATGTTCAGTGAGTTTTGGTTGTGTCAATTAATATTCAAAGGTCGCTGATCAATTTCCATTGCAATGGTAAAAGGATTGAGAGAGAAAGAGTTTATATCACAGGGATAGGGTAGACTCTGTGTGTCAAGGGGGAAAATGAGCTGCTCTCAATAAAACGGAGTACTATTAATAATTACCGAAGAATTTGCTCTTCAGGTTAATGAGTAGTCGGAAATAAGAGCGTAACAAGAGAAGAAACCGCGTGAGATTCTCTCAGACATGGCTATCTGAAAGTTCCAGGAAATATCCCACGGGAATAATGTGAAATAAAGTAATTGGCGATTTTTTTTGAGTCTCGTAAATAGTTCAAAGCCGACCTTAACCGAATCCCGTCTCATAAATTACTCAAATCAGCCATATTATCAAGAACCATTGAATCCCAACAATTATTGATAGCACGATTCATTAATTGGCGTTGGATTTTTCGTGAAATGATAGATTAAAAAAAAATGCAAACAGTAGATTTGGAGAATTGAGTATTATTAATGATATTTTCACTGATCGGCCTTCGGCACGTATCAACAATAATGAATGTAAAAGCGGATGGCAGAGTATTAGAGTGTGTGAAAATCAATTTTTTTATTATTATTTTTTAGTTGAACGAGAAATTTGGGGGAGAGATGAGGAGTAAAGGGGGCGTATAAATTCGCGTACACCCGCATATAATAGGAAAAGTGGATATTGTGCACGTAGCCAATGGCGAATCATTGCAATGGGAGGCATGAGAGAGAGTGGGATGAATTGGATGGAGAGTGTGTGTGATATATAACGGTTTTTGAATATTCGTGCAAAATACGTGGAAAACGCAATGGATGAGTAGACGAGATAGTGCGACGTGTGCGGGTCGTGTTAGCTCAACGTTCCGGTGCCCGGCACGGGACGCCTCTCACTCTCTTATACCACCCGCCCGTTTGGGAATTCAATTTACTGCCAGTCCGTGATGCCTGTTATATATTCTCTATCTCTTTTCATCAAATTTGTCACTGTGCGTATGGTATGTGTTGTTTCATTTATTTCTTTTTTTTTTTTTTGTTGTGGATGCTCTTCGCTTCGGCAAAAGTGGAAAAAGCGTGTTAGAATCGTTATTTCAACGTTAATTATTATTGTCAGGATAAGGATTTAATAATGTCAAGACACGTGTTTCACTGAGAAAATCACTATAATGTTCAGTAACTCGTTTTAGATGCGTGATAGAAGAATAAATGAAAAAAAAAAGATAAATGAAATAAACAATAGAAAGAAAGAATATATCTTGAATTAATGCCATGTTTTCGATATTAACCGTTAGACGTTTTTCGTAAATTAATACTCTTTCTTCCGTAGTGCTTCATTTCAACGTTAAATCCGCCCTGACTCTTCGTATCGGTTTTGCCCAGGGTCTCGTCTCAAGATCCCCGGTGTTGACAAAGGATAATAATCATCATAATCTCGTGTTTATAAAAGTCTTGAATCGAGCGCCAATCCGGACCCGCACATTCAAACATTGATTGCTAACAAGCGTTCTATTTTTTTTGTGTTTTTCGGTGGATTGTTCGCAGTGTGTTTAATTATGAGTTTGGGTAATAATTATCATTGGAGACTGGAGAGAGAATGAGATATTTGAATTGTCAGCCACCAGAAAATGGAAGAGTCGTGTAATTGCATATTGAGAAACAGAGAGAAGAGAAAAGAAGTGGAGATACATTTCATTAGAGTGAAGGAAGGGTAAAAGGGGGCGGGGAGAGAGGAAATCGTGAAACCTGGGTGGGCAGAGATACGTCGTAATACAGTGGCGGTAGTGCAAGCTTGATTACACATTGCGATCACGAGTGTTCCACGTAGAGCGACTGGTGGCGGTGAGAGGAGGGAGGAGGAAGGAGAGTGAGAGAAGGACGTTTGGTAACGGAGATAGGCCTCTTTGTCATTGGATCAAATGGCCAAATGGTATTGAAGCAGGAAGCACGTAGTGTGACACCACAGAGGAGGCTCACTTGCAGTAGTATGGGGGAAGATGGAGTAAAATGGACATAAGGGATAAGACGGACACATTTGAGCTCTGATGTGTATATCATGAAAAACACTTGAAATTGATGAAAATATTGGAGATAGGTTTTTTCTCATGATTTCATTGGTAAGCTGAGAAAATTTGCGGTGAAAATCATGTGTCAAAAATGATTTTTTGCAATTTTTGAAAATCCGACTTTTTTGGTCAAGATTTGAAGGGGTCCCCCTTTTTGTTTTTCAAAGAATTCTGTTTTTTGGAAATATCTTCAGTTCTATTGGTCGTAGCATAAAAATTCCGAATGGAGGTGAAAGGTGAGATCGTTTGCCATCGATTCACGGGATTTTGAATAGAAAAATATCGATTTTTAAGATAGTTATAGAGCAAAAACTGATTTTCACTAAAGCATCTAAAAATACCTTAAAATTCTATATTTTTTAATTGAAAATCCCATAAATCGATGGCAAATGATCTCACCTTTCACCTCCATTTGTCATTTTCACGCTATGACCAATGGAACCGGAGATATTTTGAAAAAAGTGAATTTTTCCAAAAATGAAGAGGAGTAGCCTTCAAAATGTTGCCCAAAAAAATCGAATTCTCAAAAAATTCAAAAAAAAAATTCTGACACTCATTATCCATCTCAAATTTCCTCAGCTTTTCAATAAAATCATCGAAAAAATTCCATCCTCAAAATTTGCACCTATTCCAAGCGTTTTTATGCATTTTACTCCCAACGTCCATTTCATTAAATCTTCTCATCTACACAATACACGCAAACGATTGTGTTCTCCTCACAATTTCAGTCTGCTTTCTATTTCTCTCATTTTTTTTTCGACGTGACACATGGACGATGACAGTCAGCCGCGAGCGCCACTGAGAGAGGAATAGAATAGCAGAAGGAGCAGAGAGAAAAAAAAGATGAAGAGCGAAAAAAAAAGAACTAAAAAAAAAGCGGGACTGCTGTTGTGTGTCACGGGCCGCCGCCTCAAGCATCGAGAAATATCGTGTGGAATCCATTATGACTGTGTAGTTGTACTGTGTGTGGCTGGCCGCGTTTGGACCCGCACGATTCGATCGGCCTTATTGAATTAGTCCCAGTCCCTTACTGCTCCCGTTCTCTTTCTCTCTTTTAACTCTATTGTTCCTTTATCGATTCCTTTTTATTTTTTCTTTTCATTTTCCCTTTCATCCTTTGTTTCAAATTGATTCCGGGTGAGATGTGTAGGTTATCGAAAGTATTGTCACAATATTGAATGAAGCTTCTACAATTAAATATACAATTTACACCAATTTAAACTGCGTAAAAATGAGAGGGTGGAGTTTTTTTTAACGTTATTCTTTATCTTTGTCTGCGGTATATATTAGGTATGACGACAGAGGATGATCGATCTCTGTAATGGAAAGAAAGGGTCTTTACCCAGTTGTTCAACATGGGTAACTTTTTTTTTCCTCTCTCTTTTTTTTTTTCCTTCGAGGTATTTCTGGCATAAGTGTTGGCATTATAGTACTCTTCACGTTTTGTGTGACTCGAGGATGGATTAGGATTGATATTGAGGGGTAGAGAAACGAGGGCATGAAAAATCGGCAGACCTACGTTATATAGAAACGACGACAACTCTGATGGAGTAAAATACGTTGAAAATTTATGATGAATTTAATGGAAATTCATTCTCAATTGGAAATCTCAGGTCCATTATATAATATTAGTGAAGAATTTCATTTTTCGTCAATCTTTATGTTATACTGAGGAGAGTAAAAAAAAGAAGAAGATGAAGAAAAAAAAAGAAGCATACGATGTAGTTTTATAGTCGTGATGTCAACGAACCGGTTTCCCAATTTAGCGAATAAACCCAGGGAGACTCTCTCGCTGGAAATAAGAGGTGGTGTCTTTCTCACCTCGAACACTGAGAGCAAGAGAGTATCACTGGGATCCTTAACGAAGTAAAATTTTTTTAACCGCCGCAGGGCGCTCGTTAAACTTTGACTCTGTGTCTGTCCTTCTCTCTTCACACTTGAAAATCGTCGACCAACGTCATTTTCAGTAACGACCGAAAAAAAATTTCCAGTCGTTTAACCCAGAATCGTTAAAATAAAAGTAGAGTGAGAAAACAGTATTATACAATCTAATTACTTTGTTTCTTTTTTTTTTTTTTGGGAGGCTAAAACAGTTGCAGCCTATTTAAATGTATATTTTGGATAAACAAGATTTCTTTTTAATACATACCCATTCTCTCCCTCTCATCCATTCAATAAAGTCAAAGCCAATTTGCGCGGTTTAATTCTCCACATTATATCCCTCACGGGTTTATAATCAGCCCCTACTTGAGTGTATATATCCGTATTGCCTTCAGGCGTATACGGATTCAAGCGTTTTTGCCCCCCTTTTTCCTCATACCTACCTCCTATCTTGTTTCTATAAAACCCATCGGACCCTCCGCACACTTCTGACGCGCACAGTTGGACGGGGGCAGTACATTAGCTACGGTCACCCTTCTGCTTTTCTCTTTGTCTATATCCTCGCTCACTCGCACACACACTCCCTCTGTTTAAACGTTTCCGCTGTGTAATCACGTGGTAGAAATTTTCGGGTTAAGTTCATGCAAAAGTTTGGATAAATTCTCCATAAAACAGTTAATGCTCGCTCTTTAATTCAACACATGTCAGTGGTATATTCTTTTTTGGTGTTAAAAATTTTTTTCATCATTATCATATTCAACTTTTTTTCGGCTCTCTCACCAAGTGATCTTTTTTGTTTCTTTTTCAGATTACTAAAGCAGCAGCATTAGGAGGATTATCAAGCATCTTAACTGAAATCCCTGGAGACTCTTGGGATCATCTGCTAAAGCGTCAGAATTTTGACCCTCCCTTGGGAAAATGTCGAATGAATTGAGCCGAGAAATCAAGAGTGAAACAGAATGGATACTTGTGTGAATCTAATACTCTAGATTCACCAGTAAAATTTAAAAAAAAATACAGCAAGAGTATCAAAAGCCTTTTCAGTTGTAATAAAATTGTAACAATTGGTAATAAACGTGGGACAATGGCGAGCGTGATGGGTTTACGTCGTCGTGTACCAGTGAACTCACCGACCCCATCGCCACCAACGTCGTCCAAACGATCAAGATCAGAGAACAATAACAATCCATCCCATGGTAATTTGAATTCATTGAGCAATCGAGATGAATCAACACCAGCAAAAAAGTCACGGGCCATTTCAAATAGTGTAAAAAATAGTATGAACATTGGTACAGAAATACATCAAGTGTCAAGAGGTCGTGGATCATCCAAGTCTAGGCTAAAAAGTCCCATGAGTGCACCAACCCCCATGCTTCCACCAGTACAAACAAACACGCCTGTCTCATCACAAGAGGACATCAATGGATACAATGTCTTGACGTCAACACCGTGGTCAGTGACAAACACGATGACAGATGCATCTGTCACATATGGAACAATATCAGGAATCGGTGTTCCTCCATCACAGACAAGTTTGTGTACCTCAGGACTGGCAATGCCAACGCCAATTCCCTATATGGCCACGTCCATGGCAACATTCGTTGGTACAGCAACGAATCTCAACAAAAACTCGTCAGTATCGTATCTTGATATATCCAACATGACAAGTGGTTCACTTGGTTCTTCAACAAATTCTAGTATAAGTACTGCTTATGGTAACAGCAAAAACACCCAGTCTGAGAGTAAATCATCGGGAGTTAATCTCCCATTTTCCGGTGTTGTACCAACTTCTAGGCCATACACAAGTACAAAAGGTACACAAAAAAATGCAGATACCAAAGTAACATCAGCTAAATTCCAAAATGACACAATGTTCAATACTTATCAGCCTTGGGTTATTAAAACTTATGGTGATCTTGCCAAGACAAAGACAATTACAATTAAAAAATATGCCAGAATATTGAGAACACTGAGGGGTGAAGAGGTTAATAGCGCTGAGAATAGTAAATTCAGGTTTTGGGTCAAGAGCAAGGGATTTCACATTGGTCAGCCGGAAGGATACGATGCTAAACCGGCAGACAGGATAATCGGCCGTCATGCGGTTACAAGCCCTGGCTTGGATCCTCCTCTCTACGTGCCAACTCAGTTACCACACAATAAGGTTAGTCATTGTTTATGATTATTCATATGGTACGGATTCAAATCATTGATTCATTTAATTATCCTTCATTAATTCACTATGCATATTCATTCTCTTGTATCTCTCAACGAAACAAAGTCAGCAGGCTATTCCTCCTTTTCACAGCCATATTTATAATTCTCCTTGTATTGATCTGAGGGCTCTTCTCGTTTTCGGGCTTTAATGCTGAAAAATATCTTCCTCCTGAAGTACAAAACAAAATGAGGAAAGAAATAAAAGAGAGGAGAAAGAAGAAGAAGAAGAAGGAGGAGAAAAAAAACGGAATCCCAGAAATGAGGATGAGAGCCGTGTCTGGGCCGTTGGCGTTTAACTTTCACGAGGTACCACGAGGCAACGATGGTTTGTGCGAGAGTAAAAAGCCAGAGCGAGAGATATCGCGCGGTAGTAGTGCTCACCTCGGCGAACGAGGTGGCTGCTTAATTACGTCTAATTATACGTGTAGAAGCCGTGGCGGTTCGTTCGCCATGGCGAAAAACGACTAAAGAGAGCAAAAGAAAAAAGAAGTGGCAAAAATAAGAGAGTCTAAAGCCCAAAAAAAAAGGACAAGTATAAAATGTGACCTCTTGTAGTGCGTCTGAACGGAAGACCGAATTCATTACCCCTCCACAATTACGAAAATAAAAAGTAAATACCCAAAACCTCTCAACTATAAAAGAGAACCTAGCTTAATTTGAATATTTTACCTTCGAGAGAGATAAAACGAAGAGGCAAAAAGCATAAAGAGGCACAAAGAAAAGAAAAAAAATTATCCGATATTTGTGTGATAATAAAGTATTCCTCCTTGGAGTTCCAGCTATCCAAAAAGCCCCTCCTATCACGGGACCAGAGAGAAGCGAAGAGTCCGGTCGGCTAGTCATTAGTCACTTTCCGAAGCAGAGGCACGGACAGGCTGGTGCCGCTATTTTCATCTCCCTCTTCATTTGACCTCTCTCTCTCACTCTCTTTTTCTCCCTCATCCTTGCAACCGCGTCGCATCCTTTTCGTGTCTACCTCTCCCTCTCCACTTCTCCGGCACTCCTCTCTCTCTCCATACCGTCTAACAGAGAGTATTTGCCAGTCGTTTCGCTTCACCTCGCATATTCCATCCACGTCTCTCACTCAGCAATGCCTTCATCTCTCTCTCTCTCTTGCTCTTCGTCTCACACTCTGTAATACCCATCGGCGCGGTACTTTTGCCGCTCGTGTTCGACTCTACGGTGGTGTTAAGCCTCTCGCGCGCGTCTATCTTGATTGAGAGGGAGAGCATGAACGGGTGTGCGCGCGCGTGAACCACACCAGAAAGCGAAATACACGAGGGCAAAGGAGAGTAAGAGGAGAGTGGAAATAGAGGGAGAAGTAGTAGATGAATACTAGAGTCAGACAGAGTCAGGTTCAGCGCCACATTGGGTAACACAGTATGCCACCGACAGAGATGTCGAGAGCTTGTCATTGATCGTTCTCTTGTGTTCTCTCTCTCCCTCATTCTCTCTTTCTCTTTCTCTTGGTCTTTCTCCTCTACTACTTTACTTCTCGCTCATTTTGGTATCGTTGGCTCTCTTTCCTTTTGTATACAACGCCTTGCGTTGTCGCATTAAAGGTCCCGTACCAAGTACACATGGTTTATTCAATATATATAGATATATATATGTATTGTAGGGAATAACGTAGTCACCGGTGTTAACGTGTATTTCATACTTGCACGAACTCTGTGTCGAGGCTAACCATATGTAGGCTCGACGCACGATTACGTGCGTAGACATCAGAGTAACCCCAGCCGTATTTTTCTCTCGCTCTATCGCATTTTGTTTCACTCGCTCTTTGGCCAGCTATATTATGTATACACTGTTGGTGAGCGCACTGTGTACATATGCCATATTGTATTTTTACGCTGGGACGCGCCTGCAAATTATTGTCAGTATAAACTCATGAAATTTTTGGATTTTTTGTTTTAGGTTTTAGCTTTTTTTGGAAAGATAGGGTAGAATGGATATAAAGGGGTAAAAACGGACACTGGTTGGTTTTGGTACTTTTATGCTATGAAATTTGGTCGAAATGAATGGAAATATTGGGGATAGGCTGTTTCTGATGAATCCATTGGGAAGCTGAGGAAATTTCACATAGAAATCATATGTTAAAAGTTTTTTTTGGGATTTTCCAAAAATCCCATTTTTTGGTCAAGATTTAAGGATAGGCCCCTTCTTTTTTTTTGGAAAAGTTCATGTTTTTGGGGATATCTCTGGTTCTATTGGTTGTAGCGACCATTTTACCCCACTTTCCCTTGTATAAAATATTCCTAGTAAAAACCCGGAAACTTTATGAGGAATAAGAGTTATGAATGAGATCAAATTTTAACTCTATCTACACATTTGAAAGAAATAATAATAAAAGCCCTTTATTTTTCCACTGATTCTCCGTTTAAATGTTTCTATGCAAATTTTGGGAAAGCTTCGGGAACAATAACCATTTTAGTCTCACTTTTATCTGCTTTCATCGATCTCGATGAACGGAATTTGTTTTGGATAGACAGAAAAAAAGGAGGAGGAGGAGCAGGAGAAAAAGAGCAGAGTGGAGTATTTTTGCGCGTTTTGTCACCGAGTAATCCGAACACTGGCAGAGTTTGGGTACATACAATCCCAAGTCCCCCGTCGACTAGACCAAATCTCTCTTTCTCTGTCTCTCTCGTTTGTTTTCCAATCGGCTAATCACCGTGGCGACCTTCGGTTTTACCGATAAAATCCGAAAACTGGAAACAAGAGAGAATTGCACTGGGTATTACCCAGACCCCTGTACTGTTCACCGTTTTGTGACCATATTGGGTGACTTTACTGCGCAACAGGAAGAGTTAGTGGCCCCCAGAATGGAGACAGTGGCCAATGGACGAAAAAAAGTCTATGTAAAAAAGCGTCGATTCCAAGTCTTTTCATTTATTCCAACAATTTCCAAAATGTTGATATCGTGACTGAAAAAGAATAATAGGCCATAATTCAACGAATATTATCCCTACGAAAAAGAGGAAAAAAAAAATAACTATAATAAACTTTTATCTTTCCGGTTTGATGATAAATTTATCCGATAATTTATTTGTTAAATAAAGAAAGAAAAAACGAATGAGAATATATAATTAAAAGAGAAGCAAGGGAAAAAGTGAAAAAAAAAGTAAAGAAATAGCAGCAGGCGATACACGCTAATGGCTATGGCAACCCTCAGCTCTATGGTACAAGCGCCTAACCCCTTTTGGACCCCCCGGACAGTCACGGGCTAGCGCTCGATGATTATCGCATGGCTTTGCTGATGATGAAACTATACATAGACATGCTCGTGTACAAATACACGCATATACACACGTATGTCATCACGATTGGTTGGTGAGAGAGAGAGTGAGAGAGAGATATAGAGAGAGAGGGAGAGGGGTGAAATGAAGGGAAACCTATTGGGGCCAGCGGCGTCACGTATTGCATGAGGTGAAGAGAAGCAAGCACTACACAACACACAGGGACACGACGAGGGTGGTATTCCGCTTTGGTCACAGCGTCTATTTCACTCCCACTCCCTCTCTCACTCTCTCATTCTCTTGTGCTCCATCAATCCGGGCTGAGTCACGCACCAAAGCGAGAGAAGGACTGTATATATACAGAATGAAGCTTGTAGTACAGTACACTGCGGGACTCTATGTAATGGAGGCGTAGAGAAAAAAAAAGGAAGAAAAAAGAGTAAAAGAGAGGAAAAACGCGTGTACAAGGAGGTCTTTGCGGCTTTGAGCGTTCAGCAGAGAGAGCTTTATCCCGGACCGAGGATCGTGCATCATAGCTGAAATTGTTTTGATGCTGTCATCATAGCTTATAAATTCATACTCCATGATTTCTTCTTAGTGAGCCTAGAGAGGATTATGCGAAGGAATTTTTCGTGGGATAATGGCTTAGTTGTCTACTCAATAAATTTTGATATCTTCAGACTGGCTTTTTGAAATATCAACGTGTCATCAATTAGCATAGTGGATGCCTCTCTTGCCTGTCCTGTTGATATGACAATGGTTTGGAGCGAGGTTAACCGGCTTGGGTGTCTCTCCATTCACAGCTATTCGATAAGCATCGATAACCATTTCCCATCTCCCTATATATACTCTCTCTCTCTATCTACTAACTCCTCTTCCTCCTCCTCCTCCTCCTCAGTTGGCGCGTCTCGGTCAACACTAACTCGCGCCGTAGCTAATTAACTCGAGAGGGAGCGCAATATATCCTGTGTGCGGTAGAGCATCGAATTCCATTGGACACAACACACATGCACACAATAAATTCCCCCTCCTATGTGTACAATATCACATGTGTACGTATATATTGTGTTCTATAAACTGGGAAAGACTACAAATTACATTATGAAATTTGATGCTACAGCATTCGACAATCACATCATTAAGGATGTTCTACTGGTATTTTATCAGAATTAAAGAATGTAAGAATTCAATGAAATTTTTTTCCAAGATTCTCCAATTCATAAAGAAATTGCATGCAAAATTTTGGATTTTTTTCATACTTCGTTTGGAAGTTATGAATTTTTTAAAAACCATTGTTTAACATGTGTTCATATGGGAAATTCACAAAAGCTTAAAAAACTTTTCGAACAGTTCTTCAAATTCGAGGAAATTTTGGATATAGGTGAGAAATTCATGCCCGCACGAACGTTACACTTTTAGTTGATGATTGGTTCAATAATTGGCATTAAAATTAATAGAAATGATTGAAAAATTGTCACTGGGGCGTAAGTGTTGCCAACTTGTGTCGCCAGAATTTCCTAGAATGCAACGATTTTTTCAAAATAATTCTCAAACTAATCACATAGAGAATAGAAAAAGTATCTGTGAAATGTAATAATAATGATATAATATTAGAACACCTGCAACGTTCCATAATTGCCTAAAAATAATCTTAAAGAGGAATTGGAAAACTCATTTTTTTCTGTTTAGAGTTTAGTTAAGGATGTGGAACATCCTCAAGCTTGAAGCATCGAGTTACGAATTTTTTTTTCTCTGCTCTACTCTCAATTGAACATTTGCAATGGGTTATTTTCCTCCAAAATCCTCAAAGTGGAGAAGCAGATGCGAGAATTATGGCTTTTAAACTTTAAAAGAATCACCTAAACCCATAAAAAGCAAAACCTCTCGTCTCCTCCCCTTTTTCTGCGAAGCTGAAACAAAAACGTGTGCCCTGGAACACTTGTACACAGAGGAGAGAAGATAGTGTGTGCACTGAACCGTTTTAAAGTGAAGGCCAGTGTTTTCTTCGAGTGGGACCACGGGGCTTTAGGTGGCGGGTTATAACTACCCAACGAGGATTACATAGAGTCACGGGTACGAAAAAAAAGGGAGAAGAAGTATTTAACCATCTCTCTCTCACATACACATACATACAGTGGCTATAACTATTGGGTACTGGTTTGAGTTGGGTGCGTGGCGATGCTCACCGGCCCGTAGTCAGGAGCGGCCAGCGGCAATTAGTAGCGGGCCGCCGAGGGAGCTCCCAACCCACCTAAAACCCATATATACCTTTCTCTTTCTCTTTTTTTCCTTTTTTATCATCCACACTCTTTCGTCCTGCACAGTGCATCCAATGGAGCATATCTTCTCTCGCTCTTTCTCATCTTGTTCCACTCGAACGTTTCCCGTATATACTTGGTCTCATTATTCTTTTTTCTCTTGCCTCGTTTTCTTTTTCTCCCTTTTTTTTCAACATCTTCGGTGTTTTTTTCGCTTTTTTTAATCATTTTCTCTCACTCGTACTTGCGTGCGCAAATGTAGCTGCGCTCTGAGTCACCTCAGGCGGAGAATTGTACGGTAAAGAGCGAGATAAAATGAGAAGAGGCGGTCGACGAGTTCTCTGTGTGTAAAAAGAGGCGCTCACGATACGAGGAAGGTGGAAAAAAGAGGATAAAAATGTTTGGAAAGAAGAAGAAGAAGAAAAAAGAATAAAGCTATTGTATATATGCGAAACCTGGAGCCCACACTGGAGTGTATATGCTTTTGGTCCAGGCTGAGGTGAAAAGGCAGGAGGAGAGTGAGGGAAAAAGAGGGAGAAGAGAGTGGAAGCCGCAGGCTTTTTGTCCCGCCACCGTTGCCGCCCGACAAAAATAGAGCCCCCCGTATTCTCTTGGTTGTGTGTGTGTGCACTCTCGTTGGGCGAATGAGTGAGAGACGAATATACACCATTACGGTTAGTCGTATGGTTCGAGAAGTTATTCCGCCTTTTTTTTTCTTCTTTTCTTGTTTTGCAATTTCTTTTTGATGCACACGCTGTATTGGGAGAGCTTTTGAGATTTCTATCTGAATATTTATAAGAGCAAATTTGTTTGTGAATGAAAAGAAAAACATCATTTGTGAGGCGAAAATGAAAACAAAAAAAAATATGCATTTACATCTTGGCAGTGGTTAATTGTGAACGCCATAACGAGATAACACGTGGACATAGCAGTTATTTGGAAGCTTGTGCCCAGTAACTGGTTGCAAAATCCCGGGCTTTTGCACACTTTGTGTGTATATGTAGACCAAACGGTTTATGTGTAATGCTCGTTTTTGGCTTCATGCAGAAACCAGACACTGCTAGATTGGCCCACGATAGTCCAACCGCGTGGCAAATCGCGATACGTATCGACCCCTTTTGTTCACAGTTCTCTCTCTATCTCTCTCGCTCTTTTGCTCCCTCATGCCAACCGATAAGTTTCCCAAACTCGCCCATTCCCTTCTCTGTATCCTCAATACGGCCTCATGGCTCGATTATCCTGTCTCCCTAATCTGGTAGATTTCTAACCAGGAAGCTCCGAGCATTTTGGGTGTCTCCCTTGGGAATATCACTAGAGGTCTCATGGCAAGTGACTGTGTCTTTGAAATTCAACCACTGTAGATCGCACAGAGTCAGTGTGCCATTTTGCAGTGGCAAAATGTTGGATAATTATGCAATTGCGTGAGTACAATGTACCGTGCAACTGTATTTTAGCTTTCTCGCCTCTCACTGACATCATACTTAATTCTCATTCGCGTTAATGATTTGTGGACAGATCATGTTTTTCGTGACTTTAATTCTTTAGCGCTCGAGTTGATTCCCTTTTTTTCACTCTTTCCTCATGGAGAAATGAAAACACGCGAGCTTGGAATTTTATAAACAGAAAATGATGAAAATTAGAGATAATATGAAAGATATTTACAATTTATTTTTATTTATTTCAAATACCTGTCTCCTAGGGTCATTTCCCTATAACAGTGGAGGTACATAATTTGACATTACACACAGAAAAAGTTGAGCATAGAATATGAACGGAGAATTTCATACAATATGATTCGGCCTTTGACATACAATATTCTCTAATTATGCATGTTTCATGTATTCGACTTTTGCATAAAATATGTATTATTTTCCATAAAATATGTACTAATAGGGGTAAAATATGTCCTAATATGTTTACCTTGAACATATTTTATATTATTTATCATTTCGTATTCTATCCCTTTACTGAAAACAAAATATGCGCATTATCACCATATTTTATGTACGAATAGTGCATGATTTATACAAAAAATAGTAGTACATATTTTATACACTACATAGTGCACATAATATGACCAGAAAGTTCATATTCCATGCTCAGTTTTTCCTTTGTGTAGCACTTAAGTTTGAGAATAAACATAAATTGTGACAATAATTGATACAATAGTGCATTCTTAATTTTATAACATGTTTAAAATATAGAAAAACAGAATGAATTGGCGAATTATATGTGATACTGGCAGAGCAAATACCAATGCTTTCAACTTCGATATGAAATTCCCTGAGTTTCATGGCATTTTGTAAAAATATATACAGGTTTTTCAAATTATCTCGAGCCTTGGCGCAGTCATTTACAAGACTTTATACAAAAAAATTTCGGTCAAGATTTCGTCTTTATTTCGCAATTGCTGAGAAGCATTTTCTTTTTTCCCCCCAGAAGCAAACTAACACTAACACTATCAACGCGCTCGTTATATCCTTCAACTCTCCATTAAATTGAGAGAAAAAAAATAAGAGAAATGAAGCATCAGGATGAGCAGATCCTTTCTGTCTGGGTAATATAAACCCCGGACTCTGGTTTGTTTGGTTGGATTGCACGTGACTGGGGCCGAATTAGGGTCTCACTGAGAAGTGCGAGAGAACCGATATCGATCGTACATGAACGTAGCTTTTTTTTTTTGTATATACACTTTTTTTTGGAATACATAAAAGCAGCTATGTATGGGCATGATGGTGCTTTTGCCGAAGTGGAGTTTTAGGAATGAAACGATACCAAGGCAAAAGCGAAACTCGAAATGTCAGGGATGCAGAGAGAACGAGAGAGAGAGAGTAGAGCAGAAAATGGGTATTAGAGGAGGGTGAAAGATCGTTTTGTGCACAAGTCTGTAGGGGTGGAAACCAGTCTCTCCTCCCCCCCCCCCCCCCCCCATTGAATGTCAGGATCCTACCGATTTGGCGTCCCGATGTGGTGTGCGACGTTACTCGAGGCCCCCCGGGTGAAACTCTGTGTTTGCTCCCTGGCTTTCACCCTCCCTCCCCCCTATTCAGCGTTGTCGTTGTCGTCGTCGTCGTCTTCGCCACGGGAATCCTCCGCTTATGTACTAACACACATATATCGTATTGTGATGCTGAAATCACGGTACTATCACTGCTAGGAATTATTTTAAATTGACGAAAAAAAAGGGGGAATAAGCTCTTTCATGATTCTGCATATTGGGTGTGGTCGCCAGTGAGAGATGAAAACGAGGAGAGACATGTTTCCCATGATTTTTTCGGAAAATCTGCTGGGTCGATACTCAATCAGAATAACAGTAAACACAGAAAAGGCTGAGCATAGAATATGAGCTAAGCATTTGATACAATATAATTTGGCCTTTGACATACAATATGCTCTATTTATGCTTGTTTAATGCACTCGACTTTTGCATAAAATATGTACTATTATGCTCAATTAGTACATATTTTATGGACTACATAGTGCATATAATATGGACAAAAATTTTATATTCTCTTCTCAGCTTTTTCTGTGTGTAAAAATAGTGAGTGAGAGAACATTGGATGAAATGTACGAGTTGACGGTAACCATCTAGCCTGAGGGCGAGAGAGGCAAGAGAGAATGAAGAAAGTAAGAGGGGGAGGGGTGGGAGGGAGAGAACTCTGGTAGAGCAGTCGCGTCGACAGAGAAGTTGCCGGTATAAAACGCAGATACTCGAGAGAGAAGGGAGAGAAAAGAAACACAGTCGAATAATCGTGTACACCACAAATCCACAAAAGCATTAGCTCAGAGAAGTTGAAACTTTGGGCTACTGGATTGTTGGAGTTATTGCGAGACGAAATGGGGTTGGGTTTGGGGTAACTGACGTGTAATTGCTACGGCAAGTGTGAGGTTTTTAAAGCCTGTAGTTATGGTTAAATGACAATGGAGTAGTTACAAAGAGAATTTAAAATTGAAAAACGAAAAAAAATCCAACGGAGTCATGAACAATGAGAATGGACATTTATCTAAAATTTTTAATAGCTTTTTCATTTATTCATTTTTTTGAGGTAAAATATGAAAATAACGAAAAAAAAACATTATTAAGAGGAAGAAAGAAAGAGAGAGAGAGTAAAAAATATTCAAAGCTACCATTTGAATATCAGAAGGCTATATAGGTGTCTGGTGTTATGCCGTTGATGCTCTTATCTGTCCTTAACTTTTCCGCCTCTCTCGACTGACGTCAGTATCGTACACTGTGGGGGTAAACTGCCTCACCCACACATGCACATCGACACACACATATAAACACACTTACATACAAATACAGCATTTTCACAACGCCCTGACGTTCAGACTCTAGAAGGAGACGAGAGCTATTTTATGCTTCTCTCTTACACTCATTGTAAACTTCAAACTTGAACCATATACAAGGTAACGTGCTCGTCCAAGCTTCGTAAAAGTTTCACGATACTGTAAAGGGGGGGGGGGGGAAGAGTTACTCTTTCTGTCTCTCTCACTTCCACTACTAGGTAGAGTGTCCTGATGTGGGTTCGTGTTCAGGGTGCCTTGGGGTCAGTCCTTTGGTGTACCAATGGCCCCTACCTCTCTGCCTCTTGAACTGATTGTTTAATTATCTAACCCAAGAGTCACTCCATTAAAGACTCACTGGGAATAATCATCACACCCATTAACACCCTAGTATTTTTATCATTGCTTTTGTCATATTTACCACTTTGCAGTTCCATTTTTTTCCCCCAAAATGAAAAAGCAAAGAATGGATTTGAAAAAAAAAATTAAAAAAACCAATGATAAAGGTAAATGTAGTTTTTATACATCCAATCAACAGCGATGCATCGAAACGTCACACATGAAAATATATACATTGGATACACGAGTGAAAATTGGATCGAATCAGTGAGAGGTAGTAGCGTTTTGAAGCGGTGTCGCCGCTAGCGGAGAAAGGTGCACAATTGACGCTGTCTGGTTCCCCTCGATCGATACACAAAAAAGGAGCAAATGGAAAAAGAAAAAAAATACGTTGTCCTTTGTAACGCCTCTTTCGTCTTTTTTTTTTTTAAACCATCAACTGAGCCAGAAAGTTCAATCAGCACGTGAAGGTCCGTGTTTTTCATGTCGAAGGACATTTGGTAATTTAATTGAAGCACTTTTGATAATTTATTTCTCGAATACCTTTCCTCATTCATAATCATTCCTGTTCTATATCGTTGCCTTAGAGTGAAAGGGGCGTGAGTGCCATTTTTTCTGATTTTTTTTTCGAAATGACGAAGAGACGTATCGCCACAGCTATTGCTCCAAAAGAAAAGTTTAAGAACAGAGAGGCGTAAGGGTGGAGATACGTCCCTATCATTTTAAGATTGGGAACTAAGCTACTTTGTTATTTCAATTTTCAATTACCCAAATAATGTTTTCCAGATACCATAAAAAACATTTTGGAGTGATAAGTGGACATACGCTTCTTTCACACCAGAATTTCATATTTTTGGCACTTACACCCCTTTCACTCTGAGGTGACGATATAACATCTATTCTACTATTTCCTGTTAAATCAAATCGTCTGGTTAATGACGCACAAGTATATGGGGTCTGCCATGACAAGTACCTTTTCTTCTACGGTCAATTCAGAGCACGCATCCGTCGGTCCCTCGTGTCTCTCTCTAATAATCCGTCTTTCTGGTATACAATACTCGTCTCAGCGACACATTAATGACCCACTCCCACACATTGACGATGATACAAACGTTCATGGGATCCGAAAGAGCATTTACAGGGTTAGAATGATGAGGGACCAAGATAGAAAACAAAAAAAAGAAGAGGAGAGCGTATAATTGAACGCGAAATGGCGAGGGGACGGGTTTCTATATCTATCTCTTTCTCTCTTGTTCTCTCTTTTTTTTTTCTCTCTATTTTTTGTGACCCACGTTCCGGTCAATTTGACTTCTGGTTTTGGGTCGCTGATGGAATACATGGGGAGGGCTATATTATTGGCTTTATGTTGGTGAATGATTTGACAAAGCCACGGCTCTTTGGCACGTGTATTTCAAATGCTTTTCAATGATAAAAATGACAATTTGAGGAATTTAAATGAACAAATCAAATTTCTAACTGACAAAATAAATATACAGTCAAAACTGGATATAACGACATTGAGGAGGCCATATAACTTTGGAAGTTAGAAGTTAGAATTATTAGAAGCTTCTTCAGGCTCTATAAATCCAATAAAAAATAAAACATACCTTAAAAACTGTCTGTGTCAAAATTTCATGAATGAATTTTCGATGAATTTAAAAGTTTGAAATACCTCTAGATAAATGTAAATTGTCATGATAATATTAAAATTAAAGAACAGTTCTGTTCTAGTGAATATACATTTTTAATTACGTATCAGGTTGAACACAGTAGACTTGAGAATGGTAATCAGATTGTACATTGTCTTCAATTACGAATTAATCACCCCAATAAATCCCTCACGGTTAGTAGGAAATGCAGGGGGACCGTGCGAGAAGGTATTCGATAGTAGTAATAATATCACCAAGTAGTGAAAGAGAGTAGAGAGGAGGTGGAGGAGGAGAAGGGGCAGTGATACCAGGAAAAGGAAATATATTTCCAGTGCGCGCCGACACGCCAAGCCGATCCGTTTCAGGCTTGAATGTTTAATACCCGGGGAAATCCATCCTGCCGTTATTGCAACCGACAGGGTCACAATTCTCTTTCTCTTTCACTCTCTCTTGCTCGCTCTTTTACTCTTTGTGGCCCTCCCTCTCTCTTTTTCTCCTTCTCATTTTATATCAACGCTCTCTCTATGTGTATAAAATCGTTTTCTTTCTCCTTTACTCTCCTCATTCTCCAATGCTATCACTCGATTTCCCCTAGACAATGATTCGGGATTCCGGATGAAATCCGATATCCCGAAAGTCACCCAGGACGTAGGTTAAGACGGTAGGATGGAGAAAAAAAATGAAGAAAAGTATAGTATAGCAAAAATGGAGAAGGGCAAAAATAAAAAAAAAGGGAAGAAATGAAAACGATATGCTTTCACGTCTGCGAGACAGATTTTTTGCCTCTCTCTACTTTCTTCATTCCCCCTTTCGTTTTCCCTTATTTATTTATTTTTGGCATGTTTCTTTTTTCGTGTTGTCCTTCGGGATACACCGTTGCATTTCACTTTAATTCGTCAACGAGCAGCTACGCGCTGAGAGATTAATTTCGTTGAAATGTCTTTCGCCTTTTTTTTTTTTTGTTTTTCACTCTCTAGCCCTTCCTATATTCCGCCCCCGCAGTTGCGCTTTTTTTCACAGGGGTTTTTTGCTCTCCTCCACTCTTGCTTTTTTACTCTCTCTCCCATTCCTCCTCTTTTTTGTACATTTTTCGTTTTGACTGGGGCGCACACAGCAAATCCCGCAAATGCGAGGTGCGGTGGTGACGGTGCAGCAGCGATATTTTCACTTGACAAAAAAAAATAGAAAAAAAAAGAAGAAGAAGAAGAAGAGTGGGGCAAAAAATGGGAAAAATTCAGCGACGTTTCCTTTGTTCAGAACGGGTGTATTCGCGCTGAAATATAGTGATACGAGTCGAGTCATTATTTTAATGAAGATATTTGCGGGGATTAAAAATTCATATGGATTCTCTTTATTTTGATCCACGAGTCCGTAATTGATGATGCTTGTCCTTTCATTCAATCGTTGGTGAATGAAATTAGCTGTTAAATTAACGATTAATCAGAAATTACTTTGATGGGTAAATGTGCTTCTGCTCTTAAAATTTAAATAATTATCGAAGTCAAATCTTCGGAAAGAATATGAAATCCGCAAGCAAGATTTGAACTCACAACCATCTGATTACATGTCAGGTGCTCTACCAATTGTGCTATTGCGAGTTCCTATACTTTCCTCCAAATTTTCGACCAAGATATATTACATCATTTTCGTCACCTCCCTTTCTGAGGCAATTTTCAAATTGAATTAATTTTATTGTGGGCTCTATTATACACATTTCCCCCTTGATATTTAAAGAGTAGAGTTGAAGAAATGTTGATGTTAGTGTTATACGTGAATGTAGCATAAGAATCCGGGCTGTGAGGATCGTTTTCCGTCTAGTGTGAGAGCACAGTGGGTCCATCAATCTTTCATAGAAGCCATGGGGATGCACGGAAAACGAGGCGAAAGCCCCGTCAAGATCCATCACCCCCCCTATTCCAGGATCCTTGGCATCACACATACAAAAAAACACACACACACAAGTGAATGTAGAAAGCAGTCCACCACTATTTCACATCGATCCTTGAACCCGCAGTGCTCAAGGCAAAAAAGATCCAACTCGAACTTCTCTAGACCTCCTTTCTGGCCTTCTTTTGCTCTTTTCTCCAAAAGAGGGATGATAGAGAGACAAGGATATAAGCTGTAGAAGCATAAACCAGAGGGATTTCTCATGGTACAAGCCCAGCGTGTCCCGAATCTTCCGGTACGTTCTCAAATATTTGATCGGAATTCGAAAACCGTAGGGCTATTTCAATGGAATCGGTGAATCTGGAAGGTGGTAGTACCCTATCAGTAGACATGGAATGTAAAGGGAGAAAGAGATATATCTATTCTCGTTTCATCGATCGATCATGGCTTATACCCTAGTTGAGGCCTTATTTCCTCTCAAAGTGAAAACTTATTTCTCAACCTTTTGCCAAATGAAAAATCCTCGAGACCTCTTTACCATCGGAAATTACCGTCAGAAAAACTAATTTATAAGTACAGGAGATGTTTTTTTTCGTTCTAAAGAAAATTTATTCAAACACATTAAATGCTTATTACCATTAGTTTTCATTCAGTTCTCTGGATTAACTTGTTTCGTTGAAAAAAAAATTAAATAAATAAATGAAACTCCCTGCGCCAGCCTCATTTCTCTTTAGTCTCTCTTTTCTTTTTTTTTCCTTTAAATCAAATGATGTAGTATTTATGCGTATGACGCAGCAGAGCAAACAGAAATCCGACACGCCAAAACGTACATATACGATGGAAATTTGCCGTGTACAGCAGAGGAAGGATGGAATGATAGAAAGACCGAGAGTAAACAGAGTACACGCATATATATATATATATATATATACCATCAGTATAGAGGTGACACAGGGGGAATATATGTCGAGATTGGATAGATAGGGCGAGAAAATGTCGTGGTGTTCACGTTGACTCTCTGTTCTCCATTCACCTCTTTTCCTCCCCTCTCTCTTTCTCTCTCTCAACAAGCTGCTTCACTACTCTTTGGCCCCTCTGGCTTCCAGTGTCATCCCCTGTTTGCTCGTCTAGGCGGGTGGAAACGCGAGCCGTTTCCACAATGGAAGCCTTTTCGCGCTCGGTATAGCCTCTAGCATTGATATATATCTGTATATATGATACATCATGTATATACTGTATACAGAAAGCTCAGGGGCAAAAAAAAGGGGGGAGAAGGAGGAAAGTATAAGAGTGAGCTAGTCAGTTTCTTTTCGCATTCCCCATGGGAATGATCTGTCGATCTTCGCCCGAGAGATCCATTGCCCAGAATCGTTCGACATCACTCGAGTACTGCAGATGGCCAACTGGAATTGATCAACTTCAGCAAACTTCTTTTCTCTTTAATTTTTTTCTTCTAAAAACTCTTCAGAAACGATCCTTCATTCTCATCAGAAGTTGACAGATTATAATTCTAAAATCAGATTATTTCCAAGTTGAATGCTTCAACTCTACTGGTGAATGATTTCGTGAGCCAAGCAATCATATGAATTCTTCATAAAAGAATATCGTGAAAGAATTGATAGTATGCTGAAAGTAGAAATTTTGCAACTGTGTTCAGAACTAAATTACTGAGCCATCATCGTTTGAAAAGAAGTACTCAACTCATTCCCAAATCCTCAAAAGACGTATTGGTAACAAGCCCTCACCCTCCAGTTCTTCTACCACTTCTCTCCTAAAACTTTTTATCACCAAAAGAGGAGAATCTTTACGGGACAGCTAAACTCGTTCGGTCATGCATTTTTCCTCCTCCTCATCTCTCTCTCTTTTCC
>OY998104.1:12057117-12088724 GCA_963921955.1 Aleiodes alternator | reverse complement strand
ACGCGCGCGAACGGCATGGGGTCGTTCCTAACGTCGTCTCACTTTGGTGTATATAATACGAGCGGCAAGAGCGGTAAGCCGGTTGGCAGCTGCCTTCCGTGGAACCAACAAAGCCGGCGGTCTGGTCTCACTCGTTTCTACGGCACTCCATGCGTGGAATCTCCGGAGATTTGCCTCCTCTCTTGCTCACTCCCTCATTCACTCACTCCTCTTGCTATCGCTCTCTCTCTCTCACTCTCCCAGCTCACTCGATTCTGTGTCCCACACTGGGGTGAGTACCAGAGGCCAAACGCGCGTCTGCTCCCAAGCGCCATATCCCACTCTCTACCCCTACCATCCGACTCCCACTCTCCACGTTGACGGGACGCCCACTCTCTGATGCTCTCACTCTGCGCCCCAGAGCCCACGGCTTTAGTTTCCCCCGCAAACTCTCTCCTCCTCACGACTCCTCACGGTGCTACTATCGCTGTACAGTAGGCGGCCCACTCCGTCGTTGTCGGCGATGGCTGAACACCACGGTTAAGCTCTCTCTCTCTCTTTCTCTCTTTTACATTTTGTCTCTCGCTTCTTCTTCATTGCGCACCCATACTTGCCCGCAGATGCCGAAGTTTCGTCCACTTTGGTGTATATATATATGTGTGTGCTATACAAAACCTCTACTGCCTTTTTCATCCAACAGCAGAATAACTATTGACGTGAAGAGATATTCGTCCCGCTTCGGGCGTATATAGGGGTCCCGTTCGAAGTTCTCTGGCCAGAGGACTCTGATATGAATCTTTGTACTCTCGCTCTGCTTCTCATTCTTTTTCTTATTTTTTTTTTTTTTCATTCTCTTTTATTTTTATATCTTTTGTTCGGGGGCTTTTTTGGCTGAGTTGAGTTTCTCTGTTTCTCTTCTTTTTTTGCTTTAGTTTTTTTTTGGAAAAGAACTTTGGGTACTGTGTATGGCGAATCACTCGAGCGATAGCTGACTGCTATGAGGAAATGTCAAAGGAAGGATGTGTATTCGATGAGAACATGAGACATTTTGTTTTCCATGGTAGATTTGATTCTTCCACTTCCTTTGAAAATGATATGCTCTTTATTTTCTTTTATCTTCGAATTTTCTACCCACACGTAATTTTCCTACAAATATTTGACAGAGAATTTTTCAACCCTCGTGGACAGTTTTTCTCACGCACATTTCAATACTCATATCATTCAAGAGCATCGATAAATATAATGATCGAGAGAGTTGAATGCAAAAAAACGTATTTTGCATAAATAAAATTGAGCACGTTTCGGTTGAATATCGTGGGTGGAAATGTCGTCTGTTAACGATTATGAAAGACAGTAAAGGAGTGAAGCTAAAAAAAGCTTTAAAAAAGGAGGGAAAAAAAAAAGAGGAGGTGGAGAAAAAAATAAAAGCAGAGATGTGTGTTCACTCGCATCCGGTTTCCCGCATAAAAACACGCCTGCGTGGAAGTGCCCGTGCGATAATACGGTCCAGGGTATGTACCGGTACTCGAGTCCCAAGCGGTTTTGTCGGAAAGGGAAGGAGGTAGATGAGGGAGAATAGTGCCGATGGCACAGCCCACATCCCAGAAAGAGTGGCGGTGAGCCAGAGATTCCCGGAGGTGAAGTGTGTGTGTATGTATATATATACCAGGGGGCAAAAAGGGGGATTCAGTTGTCGGATGTTCCGGTTTTCCGGAATGGCCAGTGTGTTGCCCTCTCCAAAGAGTCAACCGGACGTTGATCCTCTCTTTTTTTTTTTACTCCTCTCTCTCTCTCCTTCCATTGGTTTTTACCAATAAACCACGGTGAGAACTACTGACTTCCGGTGTGTGAGGGATTTTTCGATGCTGACACTCCCAAACTAGCATGCCTGGGGATAGTTTATATATATTGGCCACTCTAGTCGACGATTCCCAGACGTCGACGGTGTTATCGATTCGAACCGTTGGTAACCGAGAGAGGCGCGCGACGCGATGAACAAGGGGGGAGATTCCTATACTCGATGCTTGAGGAATGCGCGCTCGGCACTTTGGCGGTAAAGAAGTGAGAAAAATATGCCAAAGAAATATATCTGAGGGATTAAATTTCTCTCCTTTTTTTTAACTTCCCGATAAGGGAAGTTCATGTCTTGCCTCCGAAAATGAAAAATCGATTTTTCGATCGATCTATAGGTTTTGACACCTGCCCAACATTTTTTGATAGTTTTCATGATCATGTCTGTATGTGTGTGTGTATGTCCGTCACTGAATGTTTCGTTCACATTTTCTCATAAATTAATAATGTGATCGATGTCGTAATGGAAGCATCTTGATATTAATTTGCGGTCATTAGATTTCGATCGGAATCGATCCAGCAATTTCTTGGTTTTTTAAGAAAAACATTGTTAAATTTTCCTCAACTTCTCAATAAGTGAAATCTATGTACTGGCCCTGCAAAGGAAAAATCGACTTTTTTATTGATCTCATATTTTGAGATTTCCCGAACTTTTTTTGATAGTTTTTACGACTATGTCTGTTGTTATTTATCGTTCTTTTCATTCATCATTTTTTCTGATACTAAGTAAGAGAAATTATCGGGAAGTTCTTAGTGCGGTTCGAAGAGTCACACTTATCACAATACATTCTTACTAATTCCTCCTAATCAGCAGTAACGCACCTCTAGTTTTTTTTTGTATCATAGAGAATGCTAATCATACCTACTTGGCTAATTTTCTTTCAGCCACTGCACTAATTACTATCATCTGCAAAAATGAATAGATAAACTTAGTGAAGAAAAAACCCGAATAATTCACGGGGAATTGAAGAAGTCGAGGAGTTTGAAAAAAAAACCCTTGAAATAAAATACGTCGATAAAGAGAGTGATCCTGAAGTCCTCTTTGTTCTGTCACCGCGTGGACCCAAACACTTTTTATCTCTGTCTACTCGACATCCAAAGATTTCTCTCTTTATACTCCACTGTCTCCCGATACGGCTCATTCCCATCCTCTTTTCCACAGTCACTCAGCATCTCTCTTTCCAGTCTTATTCCTCTTCTTTTTTTTTCTTAACCATCTCTTTTTCTCAAGATCTCCCCGTCCCACTTGGTTTCATTCCATGTTGCCTCAGTCCTCTGTATATACACCATCTTTTTCTTCTGTGTGTGGGGCTCTCCACTTAACAGCGTCCCGGCCGTTTATCTAAATGGCTACTGGGTGGCCGGGTTGCCGCTGTATAACCATTCTATACACACTCACCATCTCTTTTCAACGCGTTTACATTCAACGACTAAAACCAAAACTAAATCCAATCAACTTCACTCGTTTTAGCTCTCCACATTTGTACGTCAAAGGAAACACAACATTTTTTTTTTACCAGTCAAGTGTTAACATCTGTGAAACAATAAATATAAAATCATAAATTTTAACAAAATTCACGTTACAATAACTATCAATGATCAATTCAAAAGCTGTAATAGAAGCACTTGTAACGAGAAAAATGAAACTACTAGACTACTTCTTTTTTCTCTTTTTTTTTCTTTCTTTTTGTGACTGCAGCAAAACCAATCGAGAGTCGAGCGAACTAATTGCAGTCAAAACGATAGTACAAAGAGAGAACAAAAGAATAGAGAGATGCAGCAAGGGGGACTGGGAGAGTTAAAAAAAGTGGGGGAGAAGTGGGATACAAGGGTGGTAAGAATAAACGATCGGTCCAGCGCTTTGGGTAGCAAAATGAATTTATATCATTGTACGGGGCAAAAACCCTTTTTGGGATTGGCTCTCGGCGAATAGGGTGAGACGATAGGGGGAGGAGGCAAGTTCAACAGCATACATGAACTCAAAGCTACTCACCCTCCTCTTTTGTCTCCTCATACATGTACATGCACACCTCTCACACACTTTCACATTTTTCTCCCACTTCCCCCAACGTTTTTCGCTAACAACACACGGGGATACGTGCCGTAGCCACGATTTTTATTTTCCAAGCGATTTTCATACGAGCTCGATGCCAAACGAGAGAGAAAGCTAAATTCGTATTATATCTGCTGCCCATATTCTCTCTTTTTTTTTTTTGTGCTTTTGTTTTACCTGAAAAAAAAGGTTTGTTCAGACTGCAAACTGCGAGAGGTAATTCGAAGATTAAAAGGAAAATCTCATAGTATAATGTATTTTTTCTGATATAAAAGTATTTTTCCGGAGGATATATATATATGTGAACAGTGGAGATAAAAAAAATTGTAAAGATGCAGTCATCACTGCTGACTCTTTTATACAGTCTATGAAAGTCTTCATATCCTCTCTCGTACCACAGTAAACTCCTCTCTTTTTTTTTTATTCTTTTCCACCTCTTATCTCATGAAAAGAAGACCCGAGGGATTCTCGAGGGATTGTTATACTGGAATCTGAAGAGTGCGGCAAATCGCGAAACGGCTTCCGTGAAAATGTTCGGGTTCTTTTGTGTTATACAGTCGAGTGATTCCCAGTGGGCAAACCTCGGGTAAATCCAGCATCCCAGTATAAACATAGCCCACCTTTCTCTGAACAGTTTGCCTCTCCTCTCTATCCGAAAACTATTCTAGCTATATAGAGTCTACTGTCATGGCTTATCGGACAGCAGCATTTTGCTCACAGAAACGATGAGTGTACGGGACGGTATATAAGCCTATCTATCGACAACCAAGAGCTATCGCTACGCAGAGAGACAGAGAGAGAAGTTCTAGGTTCTCTAGTGAAAAGAGAGAGAGAAAGAGACAAATAGCCCATCTCGACTGTGTGTGCGTTGTGGTGAACTCGAACTACCGTGAAACTCGAATAAACGAAGGTCTATACTCGATTTGGCTGGCTAACTTTGACACAAAAATAAACTAAATGTGGAAAACGCTAAGAAAAAGCATAAGCGATGGAAATATCACTATTACACTGCAAAAACTAATGTTTCACAGATGTCTTAATTTAAGGTAGGGGAAGGTGGGGCAAAGTGGACACGTCTGAATTTCTAGGGAAATATCATCGGAAACTCTTGAAATTAATGGAAATATTGGCGGTAGATCATTTTTGATGATTCCATTAGAAAGCTGAGGGAATTTTAGGTGGGAAACAAGTGCCGGAATGAATTATTTTGAATTTTTGACGATTTTGACTTTTTTGAGCATTTTAGAAGAGTTCCCTTCCTCTTTTTGAAAATTTTCAGTTTTTTGAGAATATCTTCGGTTCTATTCGTCGTAGCGTAGAAATTCCGACGGGAGATGCAAGATGAGATCATTTGCCATCGATTTATAGGGGTTTTAATTAAAAAATATCGATTCTTGAGGTATTTATGGGCATTTTTGTGGAACAGTTTTGTGAAACAGTTTTTGGCCTATAACTGTCCCAAAAATTAATAATTTTGAATTCGAAACCCCATAGATCGATGGGAAATAAGCTCACCTTTCATTTGAGACCAACCACGAATTGCTACGACCAATAGAACCAGAGATATTTGCAAAAAAACTGAAAATTTTCAAACAAGGAAAGACCTTTACCCCTCAAAAATGCCGAAAATATCGAATTTTCAAAAAAATCGAAAAAAAGACATGTGTCACTCGTTTCCCGGCTAAAATTTCTTGAAATACGGATCACGTGTAAAATAGTTACACGAATAGTCCCGCAAAACCGAAATGAATGGGAAAAATCGAGTAAAAAAAAAAAGCAAAACGTCAAATGTGAAATTTGTCGAATAGTCTTTTGAAAAATTTAATGGAACTTTATTGCTTCAGATTGTCATGCAACAGTGCGTTGTAAATTGATTTTAAAAACAACCTCTGGGTGATTTGCCACATGTGAAGCACACACAGAGTGAGGCCACAGGCGTTTTGCACATTTTATGCAGTCGAAAGCGTGTGTTTCCAATTGATATCCGTCCGATATATCCGGTGTAATCGAAGCATAAGCCACAGCAGTGTCGTTTTATTTAAAACACCAAACATTAACAAAAAAAAAGGAAAAAAAGAGGATAAATAATCGATAATGAAGGCTAATTTGTCAAGGACGATGGAGAAATACAGCTTGTTTCATTTATCTCTCTCCCTTTAGGATAACAATTTTTTTCTCCTTTTTTTTTTGTTGTTCAACTGGGAATAGAGGTGAAGGTGTCTCTTTTATGTAGACCGTAGAATTACGGTTGAATCGCTTGTGAATTGAGTGAACAGACTAGTCACGTATAGCCTCGATATGCATTGGATGACGCTCGGAGAGAAAACCCGGTAGGCGACAGGATGCCGAATGCAGAAACACCTAGTATGCATTCGACTGTGCAATACAGTTAGTGTGCCAGTACGCTTAACCATTATAACCTCCATAACGATTCTCCCTTTCCTCCTGCTTTTCTCTCTCTCTCTCCCTCTCTTCTATCTGTCTATCTCTGTTCCCTTCATTTCATCAGTGATATCGGGTATATTGTGCAGGTTACACGCTAGTACTAACCAAGAATGGCTATATTCATCGTTACATATCTCTCTGAGTTATCATTCCCTCAGTGAAATGCTGGCTCGTCCGATAGATTTGCCGCTTCTATGAGCCCCACCCCCATTCAGATTCTGCAAACCGTGTGTATTTCACTAACATCCCTCATGATGGCTGGATGACTTTGTTTACTACTTAGTTGTATAATAGTTTCGATTATACTGTTCTCTAATTACGATGATATTCCATTACGTACACTTCTGGTTTTACACGGTTCAAGTGTACTCTGGATATTCATGGATTTTACCATGAATTTACTTGATTAACATTCAGCATATAATGAAGCACGAATTTCATAGGGATGATTGGCCAATTTTTTCCGAATAGCAGAGCAGACGAATATTTATGTTAAATGAACGAAAAAAAAATAGTAGAAATGGGTTTTCGAAGTAAATCGATGTGATCGCTTTCACCCCATGGGCGGGCAGAGGCAACAGCCCCAATATCGAGGATTGTTACACGGTCAGACCGCAACCCCTTAATCGCCTCCTCCACCTCCTCCCCATTCCTCCTACTCTTAAACCTCCACGAGTTTCAACTTCCAACCCCTTCAACAGGTGTTTAGGGAAATACAATAATGTAGCGCAGGCGCGTACAACTTTCTTGAGTCGTAAAGTTCCATGTACGGATACAAGAGGCGGTCAGTTATCTGCCACCTCTAACAAGTATCCAAATCCCCCTTCTTCTCATTCTACCTACTATTGTGTGTGTGTTTGTGTGTATGTTGGCCTCGTGTTCCTCGGACATGCGGTCACGCGTCTTACGGTGAATAAAACTACCTTCCGTATCTAATAATACACCTTGTTCGCTTGATTCTTATCTTTGTTATTTTCTTCTCTCACTCTCACTCGATCACTCAGATTCACACTGCTCTTTTTAAATTGAGTGTAATTTAGCAAAATGTGTTTATAATGCTGCAGAAAAGCTCGGGAGTGATTCTTTGAAGCCTGGTGATTTTCAAAAGAGCTCCCCATGGCTAAAAAAAACGTCAGTCAATTAATTTTCACACTATATCAGTTCTGAGAATGTAAATAATGTTTAAACAATCATGTTCAATCAATACAAGCACAGATTTCTGCCTTATCGACGTCCTCCCTTTTCTGCCTTACCCATTACTGGGTTTTTCTACTGAGGGTATGTACTTGACTCGGCTACAGTAGAATTCTGTACAGTCGATAACACCCAGCTCTGTTCAATTTTCCAACCCCTTATCGTTGAAGCTTCAACAACCCCTCGTTGGAGGGCAGCAGCATCGAATTATCCTCTAATCACCCACCAAAAAAGTTTAAATGACTACTTAAACACTTAATTGAAACTGCTGAACTCCCAATCATCGTTCTCATCAAACATTATCTTTTATGATTACAGGCATTGAGCAATTCCGAAGGTGCCGTACCCCCTGGACGTGTTTACAAGAAAGTTGCAATAGTTGAAAACTTCTTTGACATAATTCATGCCGTCCACGTTGATCTAGAAGGACGTCCTGGAAAGCATGCTGGTCAAAAGCGCACCTACAGAACCGTAAGTTCATCATAAAGCAAAATAAAATACAAGAAAAAAGCTTAAAATGAAATGTAAATCAACGAATGAATAACTAAAGAATCTCCAAGTCATCATGTTTATCAATCTCAGCTTTATGTATTCCCATCGTGAAGCTATTGTACATATCAAATCACCGATATAGCCATAGACTCAGGGCCTCATCTCGCATGTTTCAAGAGTCGCACGTAAACTACTCTCTCGGGTATCGTATAATTCCTTCTCACTCGCTTCTTCTATGTGCCATCAGTTTCTTTTTCAACTCGTCTGGACCAGTGAAAAAGCATTTGGAGTTGTTTTTCCATCTCTCTTCTTCTCATTTTCTTTTATTTCATTTTTTTTATTTATTTATTTTCATCATTCTTGCTCACTCCACTTTTCTCCTTCATCGTGTCTTCCAACTCGGTGTTCTCATCCGTCACGTTACAATCTTTCTCTCTTTCTCTCTCATTTCTCAGTTTTCTCTATCGCTCTTATACACTCGAGTCTCACCACTATATACTGTCTACGATCTGCTTGTGATTCAAAACCTCAGGACACTTGTTGCATTGCCTGCTTACACACAATCTATCTCTCTCTCTCTTCTCTTCCTTTCTCTCCTTCTCTATTCCACATATATTATAAATATATATCTCTACATCTGTATATACAGATATATATCCCTGTATAGATGTGACGACCCAATACACGGACATTTGAGCCGTATTATCGTGCAAATATACATTTCCAAATGTTCTCTCGATGTTCAAACTGTTCTGCGTAAAGTCGACATTATACAAACTCCCCATACCCATCAACCTCCAAGCTACTAAATCTCAATAATCCTCATTTTATCACCAAGATGAAAATCCACCGAAAAACTATACTAAACGAATAATGAAATACCGTCACTAGGTAGAAACAGTTTGCAGCTAAAATTAACGTGTTAAAATCCTTCAAGATTCTCTCAAACTTCTCTCTATTGGAAGTTCTTCAATGTTTCCACGTAGCATCGTCTCTTCGTTTCTCTGTCATGACAGTCAAGCCTCAAGTAAATCTTATCGAATTACTCACTCCATTTTCTCTCTCTCTACACAGTTATACACATACAAGTAACCTTTGCCTTTCTCAGATCCAAAGCTCTCATCTTTGATTGAGTTACGCCATACCATCCTATTCCAAGCCAACACCATCCACCATCTATCTATCCTTCTTCAGGCACTATTTCACCCCCTGCCTATTGCTTCCTCAGAGAGAAACGTTTCCTATTAAGAGGCGAAGGAACCATGCCCCCTAGCAGCATACCTACCTTTGGAAGACATCAAAGTTTCCTGGGTTTCACTCAAGCCCTCGACTCTCTCCTCTTTTCTCACCTTAACTCTATCCTCTCATTTCTCCTCTCTCTCCTTCACTTCACAGGATATCCCACTGAAAAACACCTTTTGATACGCTGCTATAACGATGGAAAATCAAAGGAATTGTATAACAATTTCTCCCTCTCTCTTCTTTTTCACGATTCATAAAGCAAGAAATATTGTTACTTAATCATCAACCACTTCTTATCTGCTCCAGATTACCGAAACATACGCCTTTTTACCACGTGAAGCTGTTACGAGATTTCTCCTGGGCTGTACAGAGTGTCAACGTCGTCCAAGAACACCAAGTCCAACAAATCTTGTTAATCAAACGCAAAATACAGTTGTTACACCATCAGTAACGCCCATAGCACCAACAACAGCATCAACTGCTGTCACACCATTGAGTCCAACACCAGCAATAGCTCTATCAGCATCACCAGTACAAACAAATCTTAGGCCACGTGAAGCAAGTAATCCACCAGAGAGCAAAAGTTTATTTAACTACAGGCATGCAAAACCACAGAGAACAACAGTTACTGTAATCGATAGAATTGATAAGAACAAAGAAATTGATAGCAAGGACAATGATAACAAGCCTGAGAATGAGAAAATCAAGGAGAAATACAATCCACTGAGTATAACAAATATATTGAAAAAAGAATCACCAAATTGTCCAGCAAATATCACAGAAAATTCAAGTGAATTGAGAAGAACACCAGAGTCAGATCGTGCTAGTTCACGTAGTTCATTGTCATCTAAGAGAAGGAGAATGTTACCAGAGGGTAGAACACCATCACCCTCACTATTACTACCACTATCAAGACCATGGAGTCCTGGATTGGATCCTAAGGACACTCCAGTTGATTACAGTCTTCCCATTACAACAACTTACTTGAAGCATCAACAGAGAATTGAAGCTGAAAAGAATAAAGCAGCAGCAGCTACTGCTGCTGCTGCAGCAATTGCCAAGCAACGTGAAGTGGAGGAAGAATTAACAAGAAGATCACCAGTAATAGAATCAATAGACATTGAGAGAGACAGATTCTCACCAGCAGCTGGATTAATCGATACAAATCTCAATTTGCTAGCTACTATACAGCAACTACACTGTCAGGTAATGCTGGCTTTGACTGAGAGGCTCAGACCCTCTGTACTACCATCCCCTTTGATCTTACCATCTACCGCTGGTGTATTGCCTAGTGTGTTCATTGGCTCGGATATGTCGATACCCACAGCACTAGCACACAATCATTCGTGAAGATAGAATCTATATAATAAGTAAATTACACAAGTTTACTTGTACGGAAAAGTGGGGTAAAATAGACCTGTTTGTTAGAATTATTTGGGATTTTTCTAGAGAATAGGCAGCTCTATGAAAAAATTTGAAAAAATTATCCAAAAATGAAAACATGTTGGAGAATCTTCTCAAATTTTTTCAAATTTTTTCATCGAGTCCTTAATTCCGAAAAAAATCCTGAATTATGTTGTTGCAAAGGTCCCCATTCTTTTACCCCATTCTTCCCTATGAATCTTCGTGTTTCTCACCATCTGTTTTTACTTCAAATGAACATAACAATTTGTAAAATGTAATGTGGGAAGTTTTTGGGAGTTCATTTTCTTGTTCTACTATATGTGTAGTCTAATTTACACTTTCTTTTTTAATTCCTTAAATTCTTCGTCTGTGAGTCAATGAGCTTTATCATTGACGCCTCACTGAATAATTGAATGGTGAACAAACTAGTCAAGATAAACACTGTCTTCGTTAAATTCCTCTCATTATTCCATTATCTCTGTGAATAGAGTTTAATTAGAGGTGGATCGTTTACACAACCATTATCTGCTAAAATAATTTACTATTTTTTTTAATTACTATACTCATTTCAGTATTTATTTACATTGTTTCCTAAAAAAAAATGGGCCAGATGGGGCAAAATGGGTATTCTGATTGAAGGGTTCTAGATGGAATTTTTAAGACGATTCCATCGAATAGCTGAGAAAATTTGAAGTGGAAAACATGTGTCTGAATTGTTTTCTTTCTCCTATTTTCTGGAATTTTGATTTTTTTGTTGGAAAAACACAATTTTTTGGGAATATCTTCGTTTCTATTGGTGGTAGCGACTTGGAATTGCTTTTGAATGAAAGATGAGATCATTTTCCATCAATTTATAGGATTATGAAGAAAAATATTGATTTTTCTAATATTTGTGAGGCAAAAACTGATTTTTAAAGAGTGACCCCCATAAGTATTCGAAAAATCGATAATTTTGTTTCAAAAATCAAGTAAATTTATGGTAAATGATCTCATCTTCCATTTGAGACCAGCCCCAAGTCGCTAGGATCAGAAAAACCGAGAGGATTCCTGAAAAACGTTTTTTTTTTAAGGAAAAAATCAAATTTTCAGAAAATTCCAAATAATTAATTTCCATCATATGTTTTTCGTCTAAAATTTCCTCAGCTTTCCACCGAAATCATCGAAAAAAATCCATCTCGAATAGTTCCGCTCGTTTCAAGCAATTTCGATAATAACTGAACTTCCATACGTTTTGAAACATCAACGCAGTAATAAATCTAACGACTCATGCAAATTTAATGATACAGCTTCAATGAATGTAATTACTCTCGAATATTATTGTGATTTAAATCTTCAATTGAACTAAACAGTGTGTTTGGCCGTTAGATAGCTACAATATTATATTGTTTCAACCTAAATTGTAGTTTTCCCCTGCTTTAATACGTGTTTAACACGATCTAAACGTATAGATATATCATATGAACATGTAAATTTTATTATTTTTCTATTTAAAATAAAGAAATTCAGCTGATTCAGAATGACAAATAAATTTACGGGTACTCGTATTATCATTACCATTTTTCCCTAGAAAATGAAATAAAGAATTCATAATTTTTCCTTTTCGTTTGCAGCTCGAAGCATTTTTTTCACTTTTAAAATCCTTTTTCCTTGATAATGAAAGGGAAAATAAAAGAAAAAATTCGAGTTAAAAAATACGAAAGGGCTCGTTGAAAGTGGCCAGCTTCACCCCTTTATTTACATAAACCTTTTTTTTTTATTTTTGTTTTTCACCCCTTCTCTCTTATCATCTCTCACTCACTCTCTCCCTCGTGTTTTCAACGTATATAGTACCAAGCTTCGTGTATAATTACTTAAAACAGCTTCCTGTACGATAACTTTGTAGGCAGAGAGTGAGAGAGAGAGAGTGTGTGTGTGGCAACAGCAGCAGAGTCGTAGTAAATGCAGTAAAATTAGGCCTTAAGGTGTGTGTGCTTGCACGAAAGGTGTTTTACTAGAAGTTCGATAATCATCGTGAAAGTAGACCAATGTCTTCTCAATAATAAAATGATTGCTAAAATATATGTAATAAAAAAAAAATGAGAAAAAAAAGCAGATGTTTAAATGATGAAAAAAAATTCAGACCAAATTATAAATTCTATTAATTTTGTAAATAATCGTTGTAATATAGTGCCTATTGTAGAGAATTAACTGCGTGATTTAATTATGCTGTAAACATTAACATTGTTAAATACCATTTTTTCCATTAATACTGTTAATATTTAGATGAAAAAAAAGGAAAAAAGTCAATAGAAATCTTGAATCTTGAAATATTAAAGAAAATAGAGAGAAAAAAATATATCAATGCTATAATGTCTAAATAAATGAAAAAAAAAACCTTTATTCTCATGTTGTTATTTTAAAATGAAACAATAGCAATGATCCCTCTTATACCTTGGACCTTGTGTGGTTATCGTTACTCAACCATTTCCACTTAGCAATTAATCTCACTAAAGAGGAGTGGATTGTGGCACACCCGTTATTCTCGTGTCTGGTTAAATATACGCTAACTTTCGGGGGATACAAATAATATAGAGTCAACTAAACTGTTGCCTGGTATATACTTTGAAGTAACTTGTTGAAGAATGAAATACTTTGTTTGATACTAGACTCCTAAGTCTCTTACATTCCTATTATTCACGAATAATTCGTTGAAATCATAGGGAAAGGTGGGGTAAAATGGACACTCCAATTGAACGGTTCTAGACGGAAATATTCTGATGATTCCATTGAAAAGCTGAGGAAATTATAGGCGGAAAACATGTGTCAAAACTTTTTTTCTCAATTTTTGGAAAAATTCACTTTTTTGGCCAAGTTTTGAAGGGGTTTTCCTTTGGAAAAACAAAAAAATTCACATTTTCGACGATATCTCCGGTTCTGTTGGTCGCAGCGACTTGGGGTTGATCTTAAACGAAAGGTGAGCTCATATTCCATCGATTTCTGTAGTACAAAATTCTTTTAAATCAATTTTTCAAATATTCGTAGGCCATTTTCTGAAAAACCGTTTTTGCCCTATAAATATTTGAAAAATTGATAATTTTCCTTTTTCAATCACTCAAATTGATGGGAAATGAGCTCACCTTTCATTTAAGACCAACCCCAGGTCGCTACGACCAATAGAACCAGAGATATTCCCGAAAACGCGAAATTTTTCAAAAACAGAAGACTTTCACCTTCAAATCCTGACCGAAAAATGGAATTTTTGGAAAATTCAAAAAAATAACTTCCGACATATGCTTTCCATGTGAAATTTCCTCAGCTTTCCAATGGATTCATCAGAAAAAATCTATCTCTAATATTTCCATTGACTTCGAGTCAATTTCATAGTATAAAATACCAAAAACCAGCCCGTGTCCGTTTTACCCCTTTTATCCATTCCATCTCACCTTCCCCTAAATTCTATAATTATCAAATTCCCATTAACTCCTTGTAAATCAATTCTTCAATTGATCCAGTGAGTCCTTAAACGTACGTAATAAAGTTCTTCAAAGTTCTATCTGATAACATCTCTCTCTCTCTTTCACCCTGTTTTTCTACTCAATAGATCTCCAATTTCATAAATGGATACGCTACAACTTCTCAGCGTAGAAAAGCGTAAAGGAGATGGTCTAGTCAAGTTTCTAAAATCCTTCGGCCCCAAGTTTCGACCCATCTGGCTGTTGCCAACATTGTAGCGGCCTCCGTTCCATCAACTAAAACCACCACCCGTTGGTCCCCTATTTCCTTCAGCCCTCCTAGTGTGCCTTGGCACTTCTCTACTTTTCGTTCTCCCTTTTCCCTCATTCAACTTACCCAAGTCGTCGGCGTCTTTTAGCCCATCCAACTACTCCTCGCCTCTCTCATCTCTCTGTGTCGTCGCCTCTCTTTCTTTTTCTACTCCTTCCTTGGCCCTTAGGAAAACTCATCCCCATTCCTCTCAATTCCAATATAAGGCTGCTATCCACTCTCTCTCTCTCTTTCATTCTCCCTCACGTTTTCTCTGTCCCTCCTCCACAACTCCCCCCTCCCCTCCCCCTTTTCCTACCCCACTGGCAATACCAGCTTCCATCTACTACCATCGTAGCCCTACAGCAAAACCCCTCGACTTCACAAAACCCACCCTTCTCCTTCTCTCTCTCTGCCTCATTTCTTCGTCTCTCATTTTCTCTACTCTCCTCATCCTCCTCCACCCCCCTGCGGAACCATGCCAGGAGGGCCCTGCTTTTACCACCGGCATTGTTGCTATCGATTTGGCCTTGGCTACGTGTTTTTCTTCGGTTATTTCGCGGCTTTTCTGTATACCAAACGACAGTAGTTGGATATAAAATACACCAAGGAAAATTGAAGAAGGAAGATCACGGACTACGTGTCACTTCAGTTGGAATAACGAGAAGAAAACGTTACAGACTACTAGGCTTTGGACTTTTCAAACCATTGATGACGTTCGTATCAAACTTTTATCGATGCTGGGTCGTTAGCAAACTACGATGAAATCGGATTATCGAACGCGTGTCTCTCCTTGAGGCACAAAGCCATCTTTCCCCTTGCTCCCTCTCCTCCCTTCCTTCCACCCCTAGTTCTCTTTTCTCTTTCATTCGCCGGTATATGAGGATTATTATTATACTAGACTCATTCTCAATCCAAAAGTTTTGACTTCAACACTTTTCCACACCAATTTGCACTCTATGATCTTTATTCTTTATTTATTCCTTTTTTTTTAAATCTTTTTTCCTTTTAGAATCATGCTTGGACAGATCCCATTGTCAAATCCCGCGGCGTGTCGAGCACATGGAACACGTTTGCTGTAAATTGAAAATGATATAGAGAAGAAGAGGAAAAAAAGAAGAGATGAACAAAAAAAAGTCATGTGGGATGAGTGTAATAAAAACGATGGACGAGAAGAATCCAATTAAACCACCAGCCAATTAATAACTGCGGTCGAGAGTACATGGACCGAAAGCTATCAGACAAAAATCGATGCTACAAGTCATCTCTGCTTTTTGTTCTAGTTTAAAAAAAATATATATTAATATCATTTTCAAAAAAGGGAGGAGGGAAAGAGAATATTTTAAATTCCATCGTTGTCTGATTTTGAACAGAATGTTTGTCTGTTTCTACTTGAGAGTACGTTGATATATATCTTCGCCTTAAAGTTGAAGGAAAGTAAGTGCAAAAAATACGAAATTCTGGTGTAAAAGGGGCGTCTGTGTTCACTTATCACTCCAAAATGTTTTTTATGGCCTCTGGAGCATTATTTGGATAATTGAAAATTAAAATAACAAAGTGGCGATGGAAGAAAGTCTTTTTTGCACCTTGTCACTCACTGCATAATTTCACTCACACTAAATGATTTTCACGTCCACCCACATCACTGTTTGAATTAATTTAGAAAAACTATTTCGAGCAATACAAATTTTAATAAATTTGTATCAAAATTGACATTCTTAACTGTTCATTCGTAACCAAGGTATCAGCTACGGTCAACAATACTTTTAGATGTACGAAGTTCCAGGCTCTGATAATAATATTCGATAGAATCAGGAAGGGGGAAAAAAAGCATTTCTTTTTCAAAGAGGGGTAAGAGTGTCAATTTGCCGCCACTTGTTTGATATCTACTCTGTGCTCGTGGGCTCGTTCAACTCTACATTTACGTTTATTTATTGTTTTATTTTATTTTTTTTGTCAACTCCCACTGGAACAAACGATTAAAGCATCCCATCGCGACCATCCTCCACCTCTCTCTCTCTCTCTATCTCTTTCTCTCTCTTTTTCCCTGGATAGATCTACATGATGTGCGGTACTCGCATACTGACCACGT
The DNA here is from genome assembly GCA_963921955.1 of Aleiodes alternator. Lineage (NCBI taxonomy): Eukaryota > Metazoa > Arthropoda > Insecta > Hymenoptera > Braconidae > Aleiodes > Aleiodes alternator. The sequence goes on along the minus strand of OY998104.1, from coordinate 12,072,231 downwards.
TATTGGAGCTTAAGTGGCGTAACTCCATTGAATGGCGATTCCGCATTTTCCCCCCACTCACACACACATATAAACACACTGATTCTCTCCTATTTCCCACTCAGTCCTGAAATCTATTGTTCTTCAGGGAATACCCGTGAAATCTGTCACGCTTCCAGTATACTATACACCTACGTTAAATTTACACATACAAATGCATAGACTCTCTCTCAATTGTAGTCTCAAAAGCTAATATCGTACATCGAAATTCAATGGTATTATTCATCCTACTCTTTACTTTTGCTTTTGTTTTATTCATTTATTTTTTATTTTTACTCTCCATTCGTTCATTTTCTCCGCGAAACAGACGGCAACTTGGGATATCAATGAAGCTTATGATTATGATTATCACTGTTCATTGAACTATCTGCATTGAGAATTGGAAAATACCTGTTTGGAGCTCAAGTAAACCGTGAAATATCTCTGGTACTCAGTATTTAACTTAGATGTGGGGATCATGAGGTGTTGAAATAATTGAATTTAACAATACCATTTAATTGTCTATTGAACGATGTTTCTCAGGTTCTGGAAAAAACCATAGTACAAAATAAAATTATTTTATTTTTATGTTCTGCTCAAAAACCACTCAATTGTTGAAACAATGTATTTTTTTCTGGTTGGCCATATGGCCTTTTAAGGCTCTAGTCATAATAAATATTTATCTATCTATCTATCTATCTGAACTTCAAAACCAATACTCATGAAATGTGTCCAATGAATCATTTACAAAATAAATAAATATACAAAAATAAGTACAAACGTTAATACCTTGAAATCATAAAGCCAATTTTATCCAGTCTGAAACAGAACATGTGCAAAATTAATTTATTTAACATTACATTGTGCTCTTATCTCGAATGCAACTTTTTATTCTGTCTGCTATATCATCTGTCACAAAATTTGCAAAAAATTAATTATCTCAATATTCAACAATTCTCAAAACACTAAGATGCAAAATTTAATTTGTACAAAGGGTGTTTATTTCATTTTAATGATAGTGTAGAAATGGAAAGAAAAAATAAAGGAAAATTTGTAGGAATAAGAGTGGTAGAGGAGCGTTAAATTTGTAATTAATGAAAAGGTTTTGTGACCACTGTAATTCGCAAACAGCAAAATAGTGGTAGATTCTCTTATATTGCCGTAGTATCCAAGGGATACAGGAGAAAATGGAAGTAGTAGGAAGTAGTATAAAGGCAGCCAAAGGGGGGGAGTGGGTGGGTGGTGTGTGGCTGTAGTAGGAATACCTTCTCTTTTCTACCCTATGTACTAGGGTCCAGGGCCCAAGGGTATAAGAGCCCTGGTGGTGCGCACAGAGAGCTTCTAGCCCAGAGGTAGAGAGTAGTGTGAGGGATGATTTTGGAGATAGCTCGAGGGTCGCTCTTGCTGTGTAGAAGTTGTCGGTTCTCTACTGTGCAGGGGTGGATAAAAGGGAAGAGAAGAGTGAGAGGAAGGGGGGGGGAGGGAGAAAGAGAGTGAGTAGGAGCGTTTCGGGTTGGGTTAGAGGATAGTGACGGTACAGAAACGGAATGGGGTTGGGGGGGGGGGGGAAACGTGGGTGGCTGGGCTTGCGAAATGGGAGCCAGAGAGGTTGGGGTGGTTTACGGTAGAGACTCTGGGTGGTGAACACCAGTGGGTGGTAAAGGAGGCAAAATGGAAGAGAGAAAGAGGCAGAGCAGAGAACCGAGTGAAACAGAATGAGTGGGTGGGGGAGTGGGAGGAGGATGAGGAGGAGGAGGGAAAAGAGGGCGAACGATGCGATGGAGGTGAGTCTGCAGAGTCTCAGGGGGGTGAGTTTGGCGCCGAGGTGTCGGTCTTTCTCCATAGCCAGGCTACAGCTCCATTCCCTACTATGCCCTCCTTTTCCTCCCTCAAACTGGTTTTCTCTCTGTGCGCGCTTTTCCTCTCTCCCTATCTAGCCCAACTACTACTCCTCCTCCTCCTCCCCAACTCCAACTGCCTCATCCTACTGCTGCATTCTCTCCCCTTACTCCACTTCTTCTTCTTCCAGCCCCGGCCTTTTACCCGTCACTCTCTTCAACTCACCCTCACGCTTCAGCTTTCATCCTACCGTGCTTTTCCTCACTCTAGTTTTGCTTCTATACTCTTCCAACTCTCTCTCTCTTTCTCTCTGTGTAACCCCTGAGTTTCTGCAGATGTATCATCCTCTGGAACGAAAAAAAAAGTAAATAATTTTTCTTAAATAAAATGTTTTCTATGAAATGTTTTTGTGTTACTTTTTTCAACAGAGTTTAGTAAACTTTCCCAACTGTTAAATTAAGCTAATCATCATTTTTATACACATGTAATGAGAGAAAATTAACAGTTTGTTGTATATATACCACTATCATGTTATTTTGTAATTTCATTGACCAATTAGCTGGTTTTGGTAATATAGCAGGGGGGCATTGAACGAGCAATTGACTAAGTTTTAAGTACCATTAGGTACTACATTAACTCACTGTGGAATAGTCAATACAGATATCAAGTGATACTCTCTAGTTTAATTATCCTTGGAAGACTCAATTAGTCATTATCCAACAATTTTTGCTTGAAAATGAATATAGTCTCTTTCTTTTTCCTTTTTTTTCTTCAATAGAATGATTTGACGAAGAAGGAAAAATGATGTATTTCTCAAGGGGCGTGTAAGCGTTTCGTCGCTTCTACTCTCTACATTGGAAGAAGGGATGAAAGTTTGAGCTCTTGGATGATGGGCGAGGGTATAGAAACGAGGAGAGGGCAACTTTGGGGGATTGCTTGGCGGAATGGGCTTACTAATTCTCGAATAATGAAGGGACGAATCGTCAGCCCTTTCTTGGCTACGAATACCGGCTCAACTCCTTATTTTTTTCCTCTTCTGCTCGCATTTTCTTTTTCTTCCTCCATTGTTTGCCTTTATTTCTGTCTTTTCGTGGAGCTAATGCTTCTTCTTGGACGCTTTGTATACGAAACAATGTCATGGGGATGATTCAAAGATATGAGGGTGTATTTTTCTCACTCCCAATGTGATGAGCATTTGTAATGTTCTCCAAAGTGTTTAACACAAATCCCAATATAGCAAGTGTCATTTCAATCATCTCTCCACGTGTCATTATAAATTCCATCAATTATTTTCAAAATCTCAATTTGATAATCATATAACCACAAAGACAAATGACTCGGTTGTGGAAAAAAAAAGTTTTAACTCCTCTTAACCACGATTTTTGATTATTTATTATTACGTAATTTGTCTTGCCTCTTATCCCCCACTATCAAAATGCGTTAAAAGCCACTTGCTATTTAAACTCACCCCAAATATTCTCCTTGTATTTTCTCTCTTTTACTCTTATTAATTCTGTCTCCCCCCCCCCCCCCCCCGGAAAAGTTGACTCTGTTTTTCAACAATTATTCACGCACTTTAATACCCCTAAATATGTTTGAATTTTAATTCACATTTTAATAAATATTCTACGTTTCAAATGAATCATTGTTTCGAGAAGTGAATTATTGGAGATACCGAGTGTAAAGAGAGAGATAGAGATTTCCAATTTATGCTTGACTGGTTTCACGTATGAAACTCCAGTGGTTCCACTACACATGGCACTTGCCTCGTGCAAAAAAAGGGGGGGGAGGGGAAGGGGAAAAAAGAAACCATATTTATTAAGAAATGAAGCCATACCCCTTTGTCACACACGAATACATATAACCATCATTCTCGGCCCCAAAAAATATACTTCTCTCGAAATAAAGTATTTTTAACCCCTCGAAATATCCTTTTAATTTATTATTTTTCTCTTGTTGAATTTTCATGGAAATCGAAAACGCAACGGCGAGGAGTTGTCGGAAAATACCTTGTACTGGAAAATAAGGGGGGGAGGGGAGGGGGGAGGAATAGGTAGCTTGATGCGAAGCACTTTTCCTCGTATTACTTAGCATCCTGGAAGCGCTACTTTCATTGGAGCATATCGTGACGCTTTCTGAAGGGGTTTTCTCTCTCTTTCTATCTATCTATCTCTCTCTTTCTCTCTCTCTCTCTCTCAGCTTGCATTGCAATATCTCTGACTTTCTCTATCGTATCTTGGATGATGTGTTTTTCACGTAAAAGGAAGAAAGGGCCTATGTATTCCTTAACATATATACATGTACATATATATACATGAGTAGTATTCACCTTTTGCTGCTGAAAGAGCATTCTTGCTATATGCGTGAAAGACCATATTACAGTGCCGAGTGTATTTCGCACTTTTCCACTGGCATAACCTTAAGCCAAAGTAGTGCTGTATATATATATATATATATCCAAAAGAGATCGTGACTTTGTCCGTATTGAAAAGATTTGAAGGTGAAAATTTATAAATTCCTTTTTTCACACCTTTCGCACTTGTCTGGAAAGCATAAAAATTGTCATCAAAGAGGCAGAAAAAAGTATAATGAAGTATAATTAAACTGGTAAAAGTAGAAATAAACGGAAATGCAACAGTTCGAAACAAGTTAATCAGTCTTTCTCTTTCTCTTTCCACTAACATGTCTTGGAAAAGCCTGTTCACCTGTTCATCGTTCAAGAGGCTCACACACCTGACGTTACTTTGTACTTTCCTGAGAATTGCTTAAGCCTCCCACACACATCTGAAATGTTCTACCTCCAAACGCAATAGCAGAGAGAGAAAGAAAGAGAGAGAGAGAGAGAGAGAAAGTTTCACAGTTATATCCATGGATCTCGCTCAGAGGGAAGCCACCCTCGTTACTAGCGCCCCCTTGGGCTCTCTCCCTGAAGCAGTAACCCCCATTTCTGTGTGTGGGCTAGCCCTCCATTTGCCTCTTCTCCTCAATTCCCCCCTTGTACGGCCACTACTATAACCTCCCTTCTCGTTCTCAATCCTCCTGAACAGCCACATACTATCTATCTATCTCTGTCTATATCTCTCTCTCTCTCTGCCTCTATCTCTCACAGTATGTGCACATAGAGCCCTCAGAGTCGAGTCCCCGACACACTCTGTTTCTCCCCAATTCCGCTCCCTTCTCACCCTCTCTCTCTCTCACTCTGGTTTTAGTATGCCTGCCGTTACCAACTATAACCCCCGTCGACCCCTTGGGTTTGAAGGTGGGTGCGCCCTACTGGCGCCTGAATCATCCCGCCCGAGGCGGCTAGGGATACTGCGAAAGGAAGAGAGAGATAAAGAGAAGTTAGAGAGAGTGAGTGAGTGAGTGAGTGGGTGGGTGGTTGGGTGGAGTGGGTGGCTTGGGTTGGGTTGGATGGGCTGACTGAGCTAGAGGGTTTTGGCCGTGGAATGAGCGCACACTATGTAGGATATATACCTTATACCTATATAGTTATAAAAGGGGTTGGCTGTGTGTAGAGAGAGAGTGGTGTGAGATGGAATGAGACGGCTAGATGGCGTCGAGCTAAGAGGGAATGGAAGTGAGGGAGGAAAACGACAGGGCGGTTGGCAGGGTAACGGGGTTTTCAGTACGATGAGAGAGAGGGGAAGGGGGTGAGAGAGGAGGAGGTTACTAGTTGGATGAGAGTTGGGAAAGAGAACAGGGGGACAGGGCTCAGGGTGACGAGGACGAAGCCAAAAAGGAAATGGGGGTAGAGAGAGAATTCAAGCACAAGGTATAAACTCGTAAAGGGGATAGAGGAGGGCGAGGGGGAGGGGAGGATGAAAGCCAAGGCTTGAAATTGGGAACGAGGAGAGAGAAGAACGAATACTTTGGACGTGTGCTGAGAAGGGAAAATAAGGGGGTGGTGGAGGGGGAGGGGGGAGAGAAAGAGGGAGAGAGAGACATTTGAAGGAGGTACGCCTGGAGGGGTATAAGGCTTCACTAATTATTTTTTGTCGGTCGCACGACAGGGGTGCCCTCTCCGACTGGGGAATGACTGGAAATTAAATGAATGAGTGGCCTGTGTGTGCGAGCGTGAGCCCACCCCACCCCAAACGTGGTATGAGAGAAATGAAAGGAGTAAAATAGGGGGAGAAAACGTTTTCTCGTTTTTACTTTTTTCATGTCTCTTTCCCTCTTTTTTTTTTTTTGTGTTGGGTGGAAGCGGCAACTGGAGCGAGGGTGGAAACACTCCTAGCTAACTTTGCTAGTGAGAGAAAAGCGCCTCGCCAAAAGGATTATGAATAGACTGTTCATTTTTTTTAACGCTGGCTTTATTTCTTCACTATATGTATATAGTTTTCATCATTTCAGGGGTGCCGGCGCATCAAAGATGTTGTGCCTCCACACCTCATGTGTTTTCATGTAAACGAGGACTACCACGCAAATTAATCTCTTCAATTTTTTGCTTCTTTTTTTTTGCAAATTTTCCCCTTTTTTTTTTTCTTCATTTCTCTCTCACCAGTTCATTTTTGTTTTAATGGGAGTATTATAAGAGGGGCATGGTATAACCATCGATATTATTACCATTATAGGAATCATATGTGGTAATGCTTTTGGCTAATCAGAATACTACAATTCTGAATACAATTTCGATGGTTGTTACCAGTATAAGTATAATCCTCCGTATTTGTTGCGGAAAATTGGACATTTGTATATACGAAAATATTACAATCAATAGACGTGTTTAGGTTGAATCATATAATTTATATAATTGAATTAACTGAAATTTGATAGAAGATGGGGAAAACAATGGAAAGTTTACAGCCACATGATTAAAGTGGTGAGGTAATGGCCATACTGGGGGGGTCCTTTACTGGGTCAACGTATTGTCTGTTGACGTGGAGGTAGTGCAAACTTCTATTTCCTCGACTGTCGTCCTGGAAAAGCACCACGATGTTACCTTTCTCTCTACCCAACCTACTTCACCGTTCTCCTCCTCCACCCCCCCCCTTCATCTTCTTAACACATCCACAGAGTAAACACGTAGACATGCACCAAACCGGAAGACCTGGTATACGTCCCTTGAACGTCTCGAGGAAAAGCACTAGCACGTTGCGGGCTTGAGAGTAGTGACTTCCACCTTCGTTGTTCCCTTCAACCCACGCTTCTTGGTTGCTTGCCGACTAGGAGTTTCACAGTGGGTGGCTTGAATGGAGAGAGAGGGAGATAGAGAGAGCAAGAGAGAGAGAAATGGCTCAGGATGCTCGGTTGGCAGGAGTGCGAGAGGCGAGGGGCGAGAGAGGGTTGTGCAAAAGGGGTGCTGTTTGTTCGGTACGATAGCGTAAGGCGACGCTGACGTGCAACCCTGGCAAGCAAGTCAGTCTTCCTGCTTGACTGCCTGCCTGCCATCCTCTCTCATTCCAACAAAACCCAGCTCCACAAAGTCCTTGGGTATATGGTTACAAAACCAACCCCCTCTCTCCCTCCTTCCTTCCCCCTGTAACCCCTCCTCACTACTCCACTTGAATTTCACTGTCTCGTTGTTACTCACATACACATTCACAGGGTGAAAATGAAATTATAACTGTACTTCAACATTTTACAAACTGTTTCGAAAAATATTTTGCCCTTATTGCTGTGGTTCTTTCTGTCAGAATTGTTGAGGTAAATGTGATATATCCACGTGTTTTTGTACAATTTACACGTCAGTTCTCTTCAATGTCATCCAAATTTCATTTTTATTTATGCATATACATATGTTTTTTTTTTGTTTTTCTTCTTTTTCTTTTTCCACCGATTTTATGAGTTCAATCTTTTGGCTGTGCATTTCATAAATGAAGAGAGAAAAAATGTTGAGAGATGAATACAACGAGGTTGAGTGGATGGGTGGAATATAAGGAGACTCAAAAGCCGTCAGTGGATGAAGTTGAGCGAGTTGTTGAAGACTGTGGCAGGAGAACAGAGTGGGGGGGGGGAGGGGGAAGAGAGGCAGGAGAAATGCTGAAGGGAGTTCCGGCAAGATGCAGCGTTAACATTGAAGATGGTAGGATGAGAGGAGTTTCCACTGAGACTTTGCAAGCTTCTCTTTTCTCTCATATTTCCACTCATCCTACCAACTTCTGTTTCTTATTTCAATGGTATCTGGTAGTTTGGTCGACTTTGAAAATTTCATGCCGTCAGTTTTGAATTTTAATTAAGGAGAAAGAAAAAACAACAAAAATACACAAGAATTATCCATACTTTATAATTTTTGTTGATATCAATCAACACAAGCAAAACAACAATTAAAGAAAGAGAAAACATGTGGAAAATCCGTTACGTTATGTGTCGAAAAATGATGACTTCGGGTAACAATCTAGTTGCAATCGAAGTATTGCATTTTCCATGTTTTACTTATCATGACCTACTCTCATTCTTCTATTAACTGATATTTAAATAACATAATAATTATTTTTGGAATAGAACATGACTGTCGTCATCAACTGATTCTCCACCCCCTCAATGACTACCAAAATCCATCAGTAGAACTCAAACGTTTCCAGACCCACGTATTTTCCAGCGGCAGCAGCAGTAGCGTATGGTTTACCTATTCGCTGTAAATCCCCCCTGCGGCACATAGCCCTGGCGTTTGCCATAGGAACAGAGGTTTGTGAGCGCAAAACCACGGGTTCTCCCCCCCCCCTCCCCCTTCTCTCCACCACCCATCTCTCTCTCCCACTGACGCTATCCCCCATTCATTTATCCCCCTCGGGTTCATGTACAATCTACATTGAACTGAAATACGGTAGCACAGGAGCACCAAAATCCACGTCACCTCTCTCCGTATATATACACACAAGTGTACGCCTAAATGCGGCAACTCAGGGCCCTCTCTCTACCCTCCTTGGAAATACCGTAGGCCGCACATCCCGTCCCTTTGGTTAGAACGCACCTCCTCCGTATATAACGTTTGTAGGGTCTTCTGACAGTAAATCGATCGAACGGTATAATTTATACCACCACCCTAGTTGCCTACCGGCGTCGAACTACCACCACCACCCCTTCCCCCCTTCCACCTACCCTCTGGTGGATCCTCACCCTCATCCCCATGCGTTCGTGTGTGTTCATCTCTCTTTCCATTCTACCCGTTTTGCCCACTTTGCCTGTACCCCCCCCCCTCTCTCTTGGAATAGTCATCACAGGACGAGTGCATCACCCACACGGTGGGAGGTTTGGGGGGGATTGAGGAGTGAGGGTGATGGTAAAGGGAAAATGAGGGGCAAAGAGGATGCCATGGTCGAATGACAGTGGGTGGGCATGCGAGTGGATCACACGGGCTATGGTCATAGAGGCACACAGAGCCCGAATGGCGCTCTCTCGAGTGCCTGTGTATATGTCACTGAATATATAGGTATTCATAGAGTGGATTGGGGGGTATGAGACTCGGGAACATGCTTGTGTCACTCTTGAATGACTCTGGGGGTACTCGCATGTTTGCCAACATATTCCTACGACGTGTGCAAAGCTATACTGCAGTTTGTAGCTCCCATACGTTTCGGATTATTTAGAGCCCAAAAAAAAAGGAGACAATGCTTCCATGCGAATGACTCTTGTGTGTTAACAAATTTAGCAAAGGAATGAATAGCCTTTTAATAGTATTATTGTTACCCAGAAGAAAACACGATGGCAATGTTTGATAAAGCAATTAGACATCACATTATCCCACCGAAAACATAATTGTAGAATTGTTCAAATGCGATACTAGCTACTCACAGCTATTGAGGTCATTTGAATCAATTACGTTTCCGGTCGTTGGAGATAGTCGCGTTTGGGGATTAGTCTATACGGTATCGTCAACGTTTCTATCCTACATCTATTCCCCCCCTTCCCAATTCCTACGTGTAAAGTTTGATAACACCCATTCTCTCTCACCATTCTCTCAAGTACTACCATCTGTATTGTAGATATGCATTCAAGATAGACAGATATGTGCGTAAACATATAGTTACTGTCGTTTGAATATATGCCTATGTGTGGGGAATATATGTATGTGTACAAATGTGTAAAGGGGGTGAGAGAGAGAGAGGCAAAAGGCTTTTGGACAGTTTCGTATTCGACGCCCGCTTGATTTACCTTGACGCTTCACTGTCGCAATCTCGAATGCCTTCTGACAGTTTACCATGACACATCCTAAATTTGTATTTGTGTGTATTGTGTCTGTATATGTGTTTTCATGTAAAGACACCCAATTATGATAGCCATTCAATTAAATGGCTGGATCCATCTGTTCAAGCAAAATACAGCACAATCCACAAATACACTCTGTGGCCATTAAAATCACTGACTTATAAGGATAATTAGATTGATTCTAATTGTATGAGTTCAACCATTTTATTTTTTATTCAAGTTTTAGCAAAAAAAATGGGGAATAGTCGTTTGGAAAGAGAACAAATACTTCTTAAATTCAACCCAAACATCATTAAGAAAAGTAGCGATAAAAAAATTCACCCCCCAGTGGAAAATTGAAAGAAAAAGAGCATTATATAAAAAGCCCAGAAACCCAGGTGAGACTCTTCGTAGAGTGGCACTGTAATTACGGGTATAAGTCGTCAGTACAAGAACGAAGGGCTGAAGGCAGAGAAAAGAAAGTCCACGATAGGGATGAAAATTACCGGTAAAGAGTGAATTCACTCCTCCCCATCGTCTCTTAATTTTAATTAAAATAAGTTTTGGTTGAGGGCGAAAGAGAACGAATGACGACTCGTGCAAAAAGGGGGAGGGGGCAGAGGGTAGACAAGCTACCCTACCCACCTTACTCCATTCTGTTTCGAGGTGGCTGCCTAGGGGTAAAACAGATGCCCAATGTTATACTTTTTTTTTTAAACCTCTCTCTCTTTTGCTGCAGAATTTTTTATTTTCCTCGCTTTTTTTATTTTCTCCCTTTTGGTTTACTCATTTTCCACGTAGTTGGAACACGTCCTCTTTTTATGACGGCTGAAGCCAGGTAGACAGTCCAGTTTACACAGAAAAAGAAAAAAAAAAAAAAGAAAGAGAAAGGGTAAAAAAAAGTTCAGGTAATTCTTTCTCATTTTGCTGTTATTTTCCATTTTTTTCCTTTTTGTTCCGGTTATTTTGCCATTTTTTTTCTCCGTTTTTTTCAAGATACTTTATTTCGGAAATTGGGATTGACGTTGGTTGCCAGGTTAAAATCGTTTGCAGCATCCAAAAGCGGAAGTTGGAAAATACACGTGAAAGTTTTGACCTGCCTTGATATAAAACGTCCAATGTAATTTTCCACGATATATATATATATGACGTTTGAATTTAAAAAATTTAGAAAGTGGTAGAATGGATTAAAAGAGTGAAAATACAGAGAGAAAGAAGGGAGAATTGGCTTCAACCACCGGTAACACTTTGTCCAGTGAATTGAACGCATGACGCATGCACATACACTGCCGTTGAAGCGTTTGAGTACCCCCAGAATACAGTACAACAGAGGCACACACTCTATGATATTTGGAATTTAATGTATTTCTAGGAGTGAGTGGGGTAGAGAGTCAGGAACTGTCATAGTCCCCTTTCATCACTCCCCTCGTTGTGTCCAAATGCCCAAGCAGTACCCAGGAAGGGGGAGTGGAAACGTGGGGGATGGTGATAGTGGTTGGAAATGCACCCCCTCGCCATCCACATACAACCTCCACCCCCTCCCCCCTCCCTGCCATGCACGTGGTCAGGTCGATATGTGGATAACCAAGGACTCCGGGCTCTCGTTATTACAGTCCACGGCGAAATTTACCACATTTCGATAATGGTTGATTGGTTACTTAATGTTAAATTTGGTTAATTCCCATTTATTATGGCGATTATAGCGATTTTTGCTTGAAAAATACGATTTTACATTAAAAAAATCAATTCCTTTGAGAATAAATCTATGTCTTTACAGAAAAATCTATTTTTTAATAGTTTTATTATAAATATATTCATATTTGATCATTAACACCCAATATAGCTAGACAATTCTAGTGTGCGAAAAAAGGAAAACAATTGGAATTGATAAAGACATAACCGAGGAAAATACCATTGAAACTAATAGGATAATTTTATCGGATGGCTGCTAACACAGGGGATCAACTGACCCTTCTTCAAGTCCATTCGTTATCGTTGACAGTGTCACCCAAAAACAACTCTCGCGCACAGAGGGAAAAGAGAAGAAAGGGAAGATGAAAAAAAAGTAAATAAAATAGAGAGAAAAGAAATTCACACGAGCAAACATGAACTTCGTGTGTGTCTGTGTGTGTGTCTATTCTGACTCGAACCATCTACCGGAAGTGTGCAGAATTGTGTACGCTCTCCCTCCTTCCATTACTTCAATTCTACGAGCATTTAATCCGCAGCTTTGGTATTTTCATCTCCCCCAGGAAAGTTAGTGAGAAAAAGGAGAAATAGAGAGAAAGGCATTCACTTTGATTTTCCAAGGAGGACAATAAAGTTTTCCCTGATGCATAAGGCCTGTCACCAATGGAGTAGAGACACAATTGGCACTGGCCTAGTGTGTCTCTCATCTTGCACGATTGAGAAATATCTCTTTCTATGTGTTATTTTCTTCGATCTCTCGAAAACTGAGAGCCAGAAATACACACAAACTCATCGTTCTATTCCCCTTGGCTCATCCCATTCGTTGTATGCTGTGATTGCACGGCTCGAGGGTGATATTGGGATGCGTATGGATCTGAACCAAGAGATGGGAGTGGAGTAGGAGGGGGGGGGGGAGAGAGTTAGAGGCAAAGGCTGCAAAGCAAAGGGGAACAACTACGTAACCCAACCTATCTTCCAACCGAGACGAGAATGTCGTGTACACCTAACTGGGAGACAAGCATTGGAAGATGTCTCCCTCCCTCTGTCTCTCTCTCTCTCTCTTGAGTTTCTGATTGACGTTGGTGTCAAGCTAGTGAAGCAATTCTGATGATCTCCATTGTCTAAATGGCTCCTCCATTAGTAGAAGGAGTCAGATTAACTCGAGGATTAAAATGGAACGTTATGCATGTGCTACACATCTTGATTTTCCGATAAAAAAAGAGAGCAAAATCCTCCCTCGTGGAATTTCAAAGGCTAATGAGCTAAAACCACCCCACAATTCGGTGAAACACCTACAACCCCGAAATTCTTTTGCCATTGAAAATCTCTCCCCTCTAATCCTTGAAGCACCTCATTAAAACTTCAAACTCAAAATAATTAATAACCAGAGCCAAGAAAAATACTCCCTTTGGCGAAAAAGCAAAAAAAAAGAAAAAACCTTTTCAAATATCGATGTGTGACTCGATTTATATGTTCCCCCATAAACACACTCCCCTCTTGGAGAAGGAAAAATGACTGAAATTGCGTATAGGACAGCCCCTTGTCGTTCGACCCTAAGATTCTCGTTTAGTCCAAGGTAATACTTTTTTTTTCCTCTCTTATTTCTTTTTTCCTTCCGCCGATAAAAGTTGCCATTCGGTGGACAGTAGACTCACACCCCTGGACTTGCTCGCTCCTTTTTCATTCGAACCTACACGCTGAATTCACGTGAGTGTAGGTGGAAAGAAGAAAAAAAGGAGAGGAGAAGGGCGAATGGAACGGAAGGAAGGAAGGGGCGAGACCCTAACTCTGGCCTCGAGGGGGTCGAGGATGCTGGGTCGGTACACTACGAAAGGAGGTGGATGTTGGGAGAGGGTGAAGTGGAAAAGCTAGAGGGATATTACGGACAGGACGTTGAGATATCAGACCACCCTCAATGGGGAGAAGTGAAAGGAGAGACGATTGCAGAGCAGCAGCTACAGGGGGGTTAGAAAAGCCTAGGCGAAACGAGAAAGCTGCGGGCTAGCAACTGATATAACCGTTACGCACACGCGTTCGACTACTGACTAGAATCTAGAATGACACCCACATGCTGATACAACATGCTTTTTACCTTCCAGGGACATACCGTGCTCACCTACGACGTGAGAAAATTTTAATACCCTTGCAGAGGGAAAATAATCAAGAAATCCCCGATGATTTAAGAAAAAGTGGAATTACTATGAAAATCACTTGGAATGGATGGAAATATTGGGAAAATATATTTTTTGATGGAACCATTGAAAAGCTGGGGAAATTTCACATGGAAATCATATGTCGGAAGATATTTTTTTGATTTTTTCAAACATTCCATTTTTTGGTCAAGATTTGAGGGTGAAATTTTGTTTTTGAAAAATTTCAAGTTTTTGGGAATATCTCTGGTTCTATTGATCGTAGCAACCTGGGGTTAATCTCAAATGAAAGGTGAGCTCATTTCCCATCGATTTATGTGGCTAAAAAATAAAAATTATCAATTTTTCAAGTACTTATCGGGCAAAAACTGATTTTCAGAAAACGACCTATAAATATTTAAAAAAATTGATTTTTAAAAAATTTGATCTACATAAATCGATGGGAAATGAGCTCACCTTTCATTTAAAATCAACCCCAGGTAGCTAGGACCAACAGAGCCGAAGATATCGTCGAAAGAGTGAATTTTTTCGATTTTCCAAAGGAAAACCCCTTCAATATTTGGCCAAAAAAGTGAATTTTTCCAAAAATTAAGAAAAAAAATTAGGCACATGTTTTTCGCCTAAAATTTTCTCAGTTTTTCAATGGAACCATTGAAAAATTTCAATCTCGAACCGTTCAATTGGAGTGTCCATTTAATCCCACTTTCCCCTATTGAAAAAAAAAATAATTTATTTTAAAAACACTTTAATTTCGTAATTCAATCACATTATTGCAGCGATCAATTCCAAATTGCCTCGAATAAAGTACTCTTTATTCTCCCCTGCCAAGTCATTACGTATAGAGATCATAATTTAATATCAAAGACGCAGGGGATGAGTGCACCACCAGGCTCTGAGTCTCAACCCTTCTCATCCCCCCCCCCCCCTGTTGTGAAACCGTGTGTCGCATCCTTAATGTCTTCCGGCCCCTGTAGAAAATGAAGGCTAAGTTTTCGCGGCTCGTAAAGCATCTTCATCCACCCCTCGTGTTCATCCCTTTCTTTTTAACATGGAAGATTCTCCCTTTACAAAACTGCCTACTGAAAAGCCCTTACCTCGAAAATTTTCCAACGTCTGAGAGAGGAGTATGAAGAAAATGTTTAATCATTTCCGAAAACTTTACGGCGATACCCTCTCTCCTCGTTAATTGTCGGATTCACTGAAACGAAAAGTGATATCAGGATATTATTATTGATCTATTTTCCATAAAACTACTAGAGAATTTGTTTAAACGCATAATTTAGTCTTAAAT
>OY998104.1:11982061-12056917 GCA_963921955.1 Aleiodes alternator | reverse complement strand
GAGAGAGACGAAAAATCGTAAAATAAAAACGTACAAAAGCCGATAAAAATGTTATAACAGAGAAGTTTTGGGTTGGTAGGGGTAGTATATGGATTTTCAGGAGCGTCAGAAGCATAACTCTTGGATGAATCAGTGCTCCTTGGACCGCACTGGACCCTACCGGTTTTCTCTATAGCCCACATCTCTCTACTTTACCCTCGCCCACTCCACCCACCCCCTCCCCGTAAAGCCATCAGAGTAGAAGAGCCAGTGAGAGTAACCCTCTGGCCTGAACCTTCATCAACGGGTCTGCCGACCCCACCTTTATCAAGAGCCCCAGCCCCTTCCCATCTCCACCCCCTCCCCCCTCCTCCCCCTACGGCATGAGCTCCTTTTACCCCACCTAGGAAGCTTTCTCTCCCCATCACCCACACTTCAACCCTCTTGCTCTCCCTGGCTATACTACTTGCCTAACCTTTTCTCTTCTACCATCCTACTTCTCTGTGTGTATGTGTGTGCTTCTCTCTACTTGCTCTCCTATTGCCTGCTGGCTTTTCTACCATGTTTCTCCTTTCTCGTCTCGTCTCACGGAACCCTAGATTAACGGGAGGGAACCCTTCTCTACGTAGAAAAGAGAACTGTTTCGACTCACATAGCGTAAAGGTGCTTTTGCACGAAGACGAACACCAACGGGAAAAGAGGGTTCGTGTTAGCAAGAAGAGAGAGAGAGAGAGAGAAGGATAAAAGAAGAAAATAAAGAACGGAGATGGGGATGGGGGAGGAAAAAAACGAGGCTTCTACTGCTTGGTAGAAGAAAAGAAAAGGTAAAGCACAAAACTTTCTCATTTCTCTTGGCTCCCTGTCATTGTGTTGAATTCGCACACATATATATATGTATACACATCCACACACAGGCTGGGATAAATTCCATCTTGATATCGTTTATTAAGCTATTTTCAAATGATAATTCAACCTGTTGAAATATGAATGAATTTAACACCTGAATAATATTAATTTATGCTGAAGAAGCAAAAAAAAGGGGTAATTGCCTTGGATAAACTAGTGATTCCCTCATCAACATAATCGCATCGGTTATTCTAGTGTCAATGTTTGAAGAAAAAATCATCATAAAACTCTTTCTCTTCTTATAAATGGGTTTTTTTTTTAAACGTTCAAACGTTCATAACTTTGTCAAAAATCGATATATCTTTGATTTTTAAATACCAAATTTGAAGTTGATGGTAAGAATTGCAAAAAAATTGCAAATTATCAAATTACGGGGAGCTAGGCTCATAAAAATGATCACCCGAGGGTTTTCGAGATAGCTGATTACGAATCCAATGACAGATTTTCGAAATTTTCAAACCCTCGAATGCAGAATGTGATGAAAATTGCGTCAACTTTGAAGAGTGGGACCTGAAAGGGTTAAATAGGGAAAAAGTTATATCTTTGAGGTGAATGACGAGTGATTTATACGACATCCACATATCCATGGAGTATTTCATCCCCATTAGAGGCCTGGTGCACGACATCCAAGCCAAAATTCATGGCGATTTGTCGTTGTGCACATTTACCCCCGTGGACGATATACCCCCAACTCTCCATGTACATATAGAGTACAAGCTGGCTAACCCTATTCCCCGAACCAAACACATATTCAAACATATCCTAGATACTGGATATAGCCTATAGCTATTTCCAGTTCTACCCATAACCCATCCTCTATCTATCTCTCTCTCTCTCTCTCGCTCGTCTCTCTGCACACGTACGTATGGATTTCGTACGAGCATTGGTAACGTCACAGTCAGTCGTATTTCAATGCCCTTTAGGAATGGTACCATACACCAAACACCACGTCCTAATTTCATGACGATGCATCGTCACGTGTGATTATCTTTGTACTGATCATTCTACCACGTATGTAGCTACTGGCTAAATAGTACCATCACTCGCAGAGGCACAATCTGTCTATTGCGCCAAGCAATTTCAAAGTATCTTGTCATTCGTGATGAATTCATCAAATTATATCCATGAGATATTTTAGTTTTTATGTTTTATATTGTAAAAATCGGTTGAAATGAGTGGAAATATTTGGAGTAGCCTCTTTTTCAATGATTCCATTGAAAAGCTGAGGAATTTTTCATTGAGAATGCATGTTCAAATTCGTTTTCCATCATTTTTGGGGAATTCCACTTCTTTTAGGCCGAAATCAGGGCTCCAACTCTTTCAGAAATTGGATAGTTTCACTTTTTTAGGGATATGTCGGGCTTCAATGGTCATAGCGACATGGGGTTGGTCTTGAATTAAAGGTGAGATCATCTGATATCTATTCATGTGTTAAAAAATCTGCTGATTGTCCTCCGACTTTTTCTACAAAGCCGGATCAGGGTGGTTAGATGGAGGAAGTGGAAGCGGTCAAAGAATGTTGAGACATTGAATTCGTCAATTAATAATTTTTCTCAATCGTTGATGCACGATTTAGTCGATTTACATAAATGAATTGTCTGTGTGATTAATATGCTCAGAATTTTCACACCAATTTCCGAACATCATGTAGTTTTCAGAAAAGAATTATTAATTTTTCCAATACTTCTGGGGCAAAAATGGATTTTCACAAAATCCTCCAAAAATAATTCAAGAATCGATTATTTTTCATTGAAAACCCCACGAATCGATGGCAAATCATCTCATCTTGCGTTTGAGACCAGTCCCAGGTCACCAGGACGAATAAAACTGGAAATATCTCTGAAAAATTGACCAAATCGCAAATGAAAAGGGGTTTCACCCCCAATTCGTGCTCAAAAAAGTAGAATTTTGAAAGAATTAAACAAAACTAATTTAGATAGATGTTTTCCACCCAAAATTTCCTAAGCTTTTGTATAGAATCATCAAAAAAAATCAATCTCAATTTCATTGGAATATCAATTTTTCACTACTTGCCCCTAAAATACTTGAAATCAATAGGAACTGGAGGCATCCTTCGGTGAAATACGAATTTATCATGAGAATTAATACAGCTCTACGCAAAAGGGGGGATCATGTCAAACTCGAGATTATGTGCAATTTGATAGCAATGATAGTTTGCAGTAGAGAGCCACAAGTATATTCACAAATCGTTTGAATATATATATATACGTTGGTAGTTGCACGTTGGTTGGGTGTCGTCCTATTGGTAAATGGGAAAACGTAAATGGGTAGATATACGGGGGAGAAGTGAAGGGACGTGGAAGAGCATGCTATAGGAGTACTGAGTGGTTAACTAGAGAGAGAGAAGAAGAGGAGGAGGAGGATGGGGATGGGTGAGCCTCGATGAACATTCGAGAACGATGGGAATGGAGGTGATGTGGTTGCCTTTAGAGGTGCGTTGAACCCTACTACACACAGGTAGGTTGACATCGGGTGTAAACCTTGTACCATTGAAACGCGTGAAATCCATGCGTAATCCACCAGGGGCTTTAATCTCCCTTATGGGCCAACATTCGTACAAATGGTATATCCTAGTCTCCAACGTCATGGAAAAATATTTTCTTCAACAATGGATCTTTTGAATTTCACTGTTTTTCACGTGTATTTCATAATTGAGTGAACAATGTTAAATAAATCTGTGGAGTTTTTTCTTCCTGTGAGTATCTGGTGTACGGAATATCAATCAGATCATTTCAATCCATGTCATACATTCTCATATTTTTCCTTTTTTCATGTTTTTTCATTTTATTTCAATGAGTCGAATTAATTTAGATGATCGAGTTATATTGGAGCTGAATTCAATAGATGATAAATGTTAATTGCTTGTGCAAAAGTAGTGTTCTATGAATAGATGAAAAACATAAAAATTGATATGAAAAGCGTAAATCGTGAAGAAAACACAAAAAGGATGTTTCTTCATGAGCCAAAGGAGAAGCTCATGTACATGGAAAACAAGAATACATGGGAGATAACGCGTAGCTGTGTGTTGAAGCTGGGCCCCCAAGTTCCGTTTTTGGTGCAATTCATATTCGAGTGCGTAATTCCACGTTGGGCAGGCAACACGCGCGATGTTATAAGAGCGAGAGAAAGAGATGAATAAAGCAGTGTAGCAGAGGAATGGGAAGAGATGGCTTGAGGGTACACAGGCTGTGGATTGAAGAGAGGCTGTGTGAGGGTGGGAGGGAGCGGGTGGGTTTGGTGGATTTGGGGTGGTTGGTGCTTCAGCTAGGGGCGAAGAGAGGATACTAGATCGAAGCGGAGGAGGAGGGAGGAGAGGGTCGGATTGCTCGGTGGACGAGTGGGTTGAGTACGAGGGCGACGAAGGTAGGTTATATTGGTAGGGTGAGGAAGAGCCAGAGCCAGCACACGGTTGTTTGTGTGTCAGCCGCGTTGGGACCCTCTCTCTACCCATCCTCTCTCAATCTCCCTCACTCTCTCTCTCTTTCTCGCTCTCTCGTGGCCCTCTGGTGTTGCCTCTATTTCCCACTCAACTACCCAGTACGGTAACACAGGGGGGTGGCAGGAGAGGAGAAAGCGGGTAGGTTAGCTATGGGAGTTGGTTGAGGACATACATGTATGCTTCACTCTGGCAAATGGTATATATATATATCTATATATCTATATAGATATATATATATGTGAGTGAATGTGGGCGTCCGCACGTACGTGCACATCCTGCCGCACCTTTCACCCACTTTAGCCCTCATCCTCTTCTGCCCCTCTGCGTTTTACTCTCTGTAGTGTACCATCCACATATACTTGGCCCTCCTTTATGTACCATGAGAATCCCTATGTATTCAACGATAATACATAGTGGAATATTGTGCCTCACTTCACGCACCATATACCATTCAAAGGGGTTAGAATTGGTAGATTTTGATCGCGTGTGCGTGTACCATCCACACGTTGTTGAATTTCTATCTGTCTATCTATCTCACTCTATTTCACTAGGTACTATGAAAATGCCTGGTTCTATATATAGAGAGAGAGAGTAGATTTTAGCCGAAAAGCACCAGCCAAAAGTGGGTTGGGCGCACATGGCTTACGATTTACAGAGAGACAGGTATCCTGTGAGACCCGTTACACAACCCCCCTTTTCGGTTGTAACGCTATGGGAATTCTCTCATTGGTCATGTTGGTTGTACGGTGACGTAAATACTGCCTGGATCATGGGTGAAAATGGGAGAAAGAGGGAACGTTGGATTATAAATACCTGACATTGTAGCCACTACTTTTCTCAGTGGTGATTATCCCGTTGAAAAAAAACATTTTGAATTAAAGCATTCACACTGATGATAGGTGTGACCAGTACGTGTATCTTCATGTCTTGTTCATTTTTTCCAATTAATTAAATTCCCCCTCCTATTTTTTTTAATACACTTGGTGTTTCATGTTTTTCTTCTCTCAAATCATTTGATCAAAAGAAAATATGAATGAACACACCTCTCGGTTTTTGAATCGCACAGGATAATCCATCCAGCATGAAGCGAAACGAAAGAAGAAAAAACAAAATAAAACAGGACGAAAAAGAGAGAGAATTGTGAAAAACGTGCTGGTTCGTTGAAATGATGTAAAGAGACATTTTCGTTGGATGATGTACATGGGGATCTCGTCGTAGTTTACCTCGAGTTATGTATTTTCCGTTATGTACAGAGAACTGGGAGGGTGGTTAGGGGAGAAAGAAAAAAGAGATAGGAATGAGGAGAGCAGCAGAAAAAAAAATTGGGAGAGGGAGGTAGAGAGAATGATGGAAGAAAAAGGAGATGGGAGAAAGGTAAAAGGGACGACAGAGGCGAGGAGGCGAGACACCCTTTTCTGCTTTCTCCCTTTTTTTTTCGTGTTAGTGAGATGGGAAGGTATTGCAGCCGGGAGCCACGTTGGCTCAGCTGTGTTTTCTGTACGTAGGGTGGTTGTGGCGTTGGTGCAGGTCTCTGAAACGAGGCGGGGGGAGGGGGAGGGAGCTAAATGTAGGGATGGAGGAGTTTTAGAGGGTGGTGGGTGGATGTGGGTTGGATAGGTTGGCAGGCAGGCACGCAAGGGTATGTCGAGTTCGTAGGATGGGTATATATGCTAGGTTAGCTATAGGGATAGAGGATGGGCTGCTTTGAACTAAGCCGGGACTAGAGAGTAGTGCAGAGGTATACCAAAAGGGGAATGGAATGGTAGGGATTGGGAGAGAAGGGCAAAAGGGATGGAATGGGCTGCCTAGCCACGTTGGTGGCTGTGGAAAGTATAGAAACCCCAACTAGAGAGGAACCTGATGAGAGCGAGAGAGGAGATTCAGAGAGTTGGGAAATTGAGAGGGATAGAAATTGGTTTGGAACACACACACAGAGAAGGCTACTGCCAGAGGAAGCCTGGATATGCGAAGGTAGTTCTGGACACCGCAGCTCACCTAACTACACTACAGTCTACGATCCACTGTTCTAAATAATTTCACTGCGATACGATTGCACTGCAACTCATTTTCCCTTGGTTTCTCTATCTCTCTCTCTTTCCCTCCGAGCCATTACCAAATACCACCAGAAAAGAGGGATAAAGACTAGGAGGATTTAACTTGTGTCATCTTATGCATGGCTTTCAAAGTAAATTCATTGTTCTTGAACCGTGTCAATAGTTTTACCGCTATTTAACGTCAAAAATATCCCAGTATAAACAGGAAATTATGGAGAATAATTGAATTCGTCATGCACGCAGTTGTCCTTTTTTCCTTTTCTTTCACCACATTTATTGGAATGCTACTTTTATCCTGCTTGAGTTTAAATTTTTTAATTGATAAAGGGTTGCCGATGAGGGTTACTCTAAAAACCCAATAACCCGCATAAACTGAGCCAATTTCACCGAGTTACCCCTTTTTTATTTTGTCGATGAATTAGTGACACGCAAAAGGGTGGTTATATCCATTAATTCATCGACTAATCACTTTTGAAGTTTTTTTTTTTCTTTTCATTTTCCTCATTCTCGTGTTTCTCCATTCAAACAATTTTCTTCATAACACAAAGGAATAATACTGTCATCGCCAGTTGGAATTCATCCCCATGGTTTGGCCACAACCGAGAATATTACCATTCGTGTATTGACACCCCCTTTGCGCATGGAAAAAAAAAAAAAAAGAAAAGCCCTCAGGCTTATCCCCAACAATATCGAGGGCTTATGAGTTCCAGGCTTTTTGCAGATTAAATAAATTTCAAGAGCTCACGCAATGCATTATATTTCATAGAGTTAGATAAACAGAAATACTCAAACATTGGAGTGATATGATATTATGACTTGTCATGAATTTGCCCTCTCTCTCTTACTAAAATTTCATCTGCGTAATTTCATATGAAATTCACGGGATATTTCTTAATTTAATGCTGTTCTTTTTTTTTACCCTCATATCTTGGATGATTAAAAGGGATTTCTCTTCATGAAAATTTATCTTCAATGAATTACTTGATACTGTTAACTGTTACCACTTTTCGTGAGATATATCTCATATCCTTAAAGTGGCCCGAAAATGTTTAACCCAGTGAGATTACTAATCGACCTAATGCAAGAGCTGCTGGTTGGAATTGCGAATCGAATGAGGTTTACGGTAACACTCATAAGGGAACGTGCAATCTCATGCTACTGTCCCTCTTCTATCCTCTTAAACCAATGCTTCAAGCTGTACATGTATGTGATACATGTATACATATATGTGTGACATCACACACTGCTGACATATCCTGAAGGATATATATAGTTTGCGAGAAGGATTCTGTCCAGGTCAAATCCCCCCGAGGGTCCTAGTCCTCCCTCTCCCTCTTTCTCTCTATGCCTCGTGAATCCCATACATTGGGATGAGGGCCAAAAAGCCCAGTTCGATTTTACCACCGTTTTCTTCCAGCCATGTGTATACCTTTTCTCTAAGAGAAGCTCTAGCCCCTTGTGTCAGTTATTCTCCGAGGGTTCTGATCTTCTCGGGGTCATTTGTATCGATTCGAATTCACGATGAAATGTAGAAAAGCACTTTTACGTATTTAATTAGAGAAATGTTTCTTCTATTCTCGAAAAAACATTGGCAAATTCCTATGGCCACTTTGGAAAAAGAATAACATGGTCAATAGTAGTATAGTGCAGTATTAAAAAATCTATAAGCTTCTCTGAATGCTAGGATCTACGTTCACCAAGAAAAATATATATATGTGTATATATATATATACAAGCTTCTTTCTCTTCCTGATTCTCATGTCTATTCTGAGGTTTCTCGAGGAGCAGAGGGCCAAGACTCTCTCTCGGTAAATCGATACCAAGCTGATTCTTGAAAAGAAAAATCTTCCAGGGTCGAAGTACTTCGGCATCAACGATAGAAGGGCTCTCTCTTTCTCTCGATACTAAAATCTCAACCAACTGACGTCTAGGGTCTTGCAATGATTTATTGGAAAATTCATAATGCAGCCAGAACATTAAAAAAAAAACCGTTCATGAAAATTATTTTAAACTAATAACCAAATTTATTTCCATCCTGTTCAAGACATAAATTTGAGAGAAAAAAGCCCAGCGCCCCAGCCTGGAATCGAACCCGGGACCTTCCAGTTACGCGCCGGATACTCTTCCAACTGAGCTACCGGGGAACTATGGAATTGAATTTGTTGATAATTTGTTTTAAGTATCATGGGAAATCGGAAGGTTTTTTTTTATAATAACAATGCTAAAAGATTGTCAATTCGCGACGTTTCGCTGATAATTCAAGCTTCATCAGGCTCCTGACATTATGAGCATCTCGTCATTACTTCAAATAAATTATTTTTAACACACCACTTAACTTGTTTCAAGTTAACGTAATAGAAGTAATATTATGTGTATCGTGAAAATTCCACATGCCGGAAGTTCAAACAGGTACGTAGATTCAAAGTTGAGTTAACAAAGGCCCAGCGCGGTTTGGGTTAGCCAGTGTATACTGAGAGAACCCAAAAAGTGATACATAGAAGTTGAGGGGTTTTCGAATTTCCGGTTGAAACGAAGTCATTGTTGATAGTAACATAGAATAATTGATACATATAAACTCGAAAATTTTCCAAAGTATGAGAACCACTGTGTGTGATGGTAAAAGAGAGAAAAGGTGGGAGGGATGAGGTGGAAAAGAGGGAGACCAGAGAGAGAGTTGGATCGCCATGTTGGCTAGCATGGGTCGGTTGAGCTTTCGCTCGGGACGCGGGCTGTTTCCGGTACTGGGTTGAGGGGACAGGGCAGGTGTATCTAGATAGGTATATATGTAGCCATAGCTTGCAGGCCCTCACCCTCGTTCAACCCATTCCTCTGTGAGGTTTGCAGGGGGAGGAAGGGGGGGAGAAGCTTTGCCAGTGAGGGAACGAGGTAGCCGAGGGAGAGGGACCGACAGGGGGTTGCAAGCTATGGCGAGGGTGAGTTGCGGAGGCACACAGAGAGAACCAGAGGGTTAAAGTGAGAGACAAAGAGAGAAAGTGGAAGAGAGAGAGGATCAGGGTGCGGGCAAAATGGCCGCCATCGTCGACCCCAAAGGTATGAAGGTCCTTGGTATCATGGGGTACCAATTCTACTCGACTTGCACTTTACCAAAGACCAAATCTAACCAACTTCCGGGGACTCTCTTGCTTGAGATTCGAGGATACTCGATACTGCAAGACTTGGGATGATTGATTATTTTCAGGAAATTTGTTTCAGTCTTGATTTTAACGATCATGCTTGTATTTAAACCTTTTTCTTTTTTGTTTTCGTTGAAAAATATTCTTTTGATCATTGAGAATGAAGCGGCAGCTCTTAATCTCCTGGATAAATCAATTCTCCAGTGAAATTCAATCTCTCAAAATTACCACGAGAGACTGCTAATCCATCACGCGATAAATTCATTAATTTGTCTAATTTTTATCCATTCTTTCATCTCTGATTCTTCAGCATGTGATTCATTTAATTATCGGTATTGTATCAATCGTATCACCTCTTCATTGGTTCTTTTTTTTTTCCTCCACTTGCAGACATTCGATGGCCAATAATTTTCATTTACTCATAAAATCTTCATTATATACGTCTCTCTTTCTACCTCGTTATAATAAAAAAAAAAATCGTCCACGCACTAATGTTGCCAGTTTTCTCCCCCTTCTCGTCATGTAACGATTTACCCCATTTTCGCCTCTGGGGCTTGCGTTGGTTATATATTTCCTCTCTCTCTCTCTTTCTCTTTTCCGCATTCATCGACTGTATATAGAATCACGATACAATCGAGTGGGATGAAGAGTGGGTTGAGAGATAGTGAAAAAAAAAGCAGAGAAAAAAAATAAAAAAAGTGGGGAAAAAAATGAGGTGAACAGAACAAGTGTAAAACAATTGTGTTTGTGGAAAAAAAAAGGATCACAATGGGAGTTTTATTTTTCAATATTCACATGTATGAATTATCATCCTCCCTTTTTTTTTTTAATACCTCCTAATTATTCATTCACTCGGTACTCCACATAATTATTCTACCAGTAATCCATTAATTTTTAAAATACTATTGATATCATCGCTGAAAGTGAGTGAATATTTCATTCGTATGACACAGATTTAATGGTTAATCAAGTTTTAACCGTTGAATAATTCTTGATTGTTTTAATATATTAATATTCATCGACACTGTTCCAGTATGAAAAAGGTCATTTCATCAAACGTTAACCAGTAGTAGCCGATGTTTTATCCTTATATACGTGAAGTCAGAACGATTTATGAGTGACCCATGCTCGAAGAGTCGTTTACCACTGAATTTATCGTTCGTGTTATTCATATTCGACTGTACGAACGAGCATATTCGGGGAGATGGTGAGATAAAAGTTTTCCCCTCGAGAGTCCAATCAAAATTTCATTCAATGAGTACTGATAAGAGCCATTCTTTTTTTTCCTCCCCCCCTCCCTCTCAACTTTATAATTTTTCAAAGCAATTATTCCATTTGCCTAAGCTCAGTCTGGTTTGGACAGTTTACTACAAACTCACAATATATACACGTATCCAGTAAGTTAAATAATTAACATTTTCGGTTGGAAGTGTACCTCAGTCAGTACATAGGATTATATGAAGTTGACCAGTGGTATAGCTTGGATAGCATCGTAACTAGAGTAGTATCCAGTAACTACCCCTTTTCAGTGTTGGCACTATACTGAACTAAATTCAACCCTCCTCTCTCTAAACTGAGAACCCATCTTCTGTTTTCCGACCCTTTTGCCTCTATCTATATAGTTAAAGGTCTGTGCTTCACTACCCTCCACCACTGTGTTAAAGCTACTACTGCATATTGTACCCGAGGGCCTGTATACACCAGCATAGGCCAAAAGCAACTGGACATATATATATTTAAACTGCAGTACACTCTGTGTAAAACCGAATAAAATTAAAGTTTTCTCTGCCAAGTAAAAGTCGTTTTATTCCTCACTCAAATTCATTTCCATCAATTAATTGAATTTGTCACATTGAGAGAGAGACAACTTTATTAATCATCAGGAGTGAAGATTTGAAACTAAAAAAAAAAACTCTACCCTCCCAGTTTTCAAGAGTGAAAATATAAGGAACTGGAAGATTTTTGGTCCACTACAATCATGTCTGAGGGCTGGAGAAGAGAGAAAGAAGACCTAAAGACTATCTTTTTATATCAGGCCTCATCCTCCCACGATGCTTTTTCTCGGGTGCTCTCAAAGCTCCCTCGCAGAAAACCTACCTCCTTCAACTCAGCTCGAATTCGCCTGACATTCCTCTTTTTCCAGCTCTCCTTCTACCTCACCTCACCTTGCCTCTCCTTCCTATCTCTCTCAACCCTCGGCTCTGTAAGGGGCTGGTCGTCTATAATTCCAGCTTTTCTCGATCGTGCAGAAGAGAAAAGGAAAAAAACACTGGGATAAAAAAAGAAATAGAAAAAGAAAGAGAGGGAGAATTTCGTAACGCGAAAAACATGAATTTCCTCCAATTCCTTTCAATGTGAATAGAGAAAAAGGTAAAGAGAGAAAAAAGGGAGGGAATCCCTATTTCAAGAGAATTTTCCACTTGCAATGGTAACACAAATTTCCCCCCATATTTTTCTGCTTTTCGAGTTGATAACGGATATCTCCTTGCTGGTGATTAAAAATCATTTAATTTGCCCCCTTTACCCAGCATCCTTTGAACTCTCTTAAGCATCGTTTATCTTGAGCTCCAGTCGAGTGCTTTATTTTTCCTCCTTTTTTTGTTCTTTCTTTCCTCACCCTCCCAAGAGCAGAAGTTAGCAGAGGAGAAACGACAGTGCCAGAGAGAGGGCGGTATTCGATAAGGAATCGTTGGTATGACGTCAGACGAGGGAAAAAGAAAAAAAAAAGAGTAGAGTAAAACCTTGAAAAATAACCCTTCGACTATATCTATCGGTGGTGGCCCTCCTACAACGTTTCATTTTTTTTTCCTTTTTTCCTGAGCCGACAGCTCACCCGGACGCTTTTGCCCCAGCACACCCACCTCTTTTGCCCCTTTTGGATCCAGCGTCTTCGTGGCCTGCCAGGTTTTTTTTATTCCCTCTCAGTTTTTTCTCGAGTGTGGCCGATTCTAGAGTAAAAATGAGGACGAGAAGAGAAGCAGCGGAATCCGAAAGAGGGGGGAAAGTATATATATATATATATATATATATATATATATATATATTATGATATATATATGTATAGTCAGCGAGGTGAGGCGAACATTGAGGGAAAAAAACCAACCTATAAGAGACTCAAGACGCTCGAGCAAAGGCTCAAGGAGAATAAGGGTGACTCTGTGTGTAGAAGTCTGCAAGGAAACTGTGGAACGGGAGGAGGGTTGAGAGAAGAAGGCTGCCTTTGGAGTGGGTCTTTTGGGGAAAGAGAATAAGAAGAAACGGTGGAATTGGGAGATGTAGAGGATGGCTGGAAATATTGGAGAAAAGAAAGGAGAATCCAAGGGGACCACCAATATAATGGGAGGGACTGCTGCAACGACCAGTATTTTCACCCTCTTTGTATCATACCGCATCCTCAGAGCTCCATACTTTTCCACATATATATATATTTTTGTTAGGAATATTGTTGGATATTGTGGAGACTATCATATATAGCTTGACGGTGACTTGCCGATTTTTTTTTCCCAGCTCGGGTCAAACTTTTATTTCATTTGGTGAGATTATAAGTTTTGGCGAGAAATAATTTTTTTTACGTTATTATCGAGTGCAAAAAAATTCGAGAAAAATAAATATAAATGCTTTTATATGCAAAGAAGATAAGTGAGAAGGGTGGACATGTAGAATTTGGCGTACATAAGAAAAGGGACGATCGAGCGACATATCCACAATTCTTCCCTACCCCTTGTCCAATGTACTCTAGAAGTTCTCCATGCCACTTTCCACTTCTATTGTGATTTATGTGCACGATGAGGGTGGTTAAGGTTCAGACCTGGGTTTTATACATTTTTCTTATTTTCTATCCCCTCCTTTCATTCTCCTTTATTCGCTCTTGTATCACACTGTATACGGGGATCTTTACTTCGTCTTTGGATTTTGGCTTTCCACTTTTTCCCCTTCTGTTAAAATATCCCCAGCAAATCTTTTTTCAAATAAGATTACAAAAAAATCCAGAGTCCAGATACGTGAAGCACTTTGAGATGCTCCACTTTTCCCCAAGTATAAATCCCAATTTCATTCTTTCTTTTTATTTTTTATTTTTTATTCTTCCTTTTCAGGACAGAATATCGTATGGGAAACCTCAACTGTCTTGGTATAGGTAGATAAATAGCCAACACTGCATCAGAATAGAGGGGAATCGGAAATTTAATTTTCCGATAGTGTACTTTTCCTCCTCTGCTTGAGCAATTTTCCGTGTATTTTTTTTTGTTTATGCATTTGCTTCTTTCATAGAGAAAGGCGGGGTAAAATGAATACAAGAAGGAAAACGGACACAGCTTTGAAATTAACTCGAAATGCATAGAACTATTGGAGATAGGTTTTTTCTGACGAATCCATTGGAAAGCTGAGGAAATTTCACATGGAAATCATATGTCGGAGATTATTTTTTGGAATTTTTCAATAATTTCATTTTTTGGTCAAAATTTGAAGGTGAAAGCCTTCTTTTTTTGAAAAATTTCAGGTTTTCGGGAATATCTCTGGTTCTATTGATCGTAGCAGCCTGGGGTTGGGCTTAAATGAAAGGTGAGCTCATTTCCTATTGATTTACTGCGTTGAAAAGGAAAAATTCATTTTTTTCAAATCTTTGTATAGCAAAAACCGATTTTCAGAAAATAGACTATAAAGTATTTGAAAAATTGATTTAAAAAAATTTTAAACTACATGAATTGATGGGAATTGAGCTCACCTTTTATTTGAGATCAACCCCAGGTCGCTACGACCAATAGAACCGGAGATATCTTCAAAAACGTGAATTTTTCCGATTTTCAAAAGGAAAACCTCTTTAAAACTCGGATAAAAACATAAATTTTTCCAAAAATTGAGAAAAAAATTTGACGCATGTTTTCTGCCTAAAATTTCCTCAGCTTTTCGATGGAATCATCAAAAAATTTCCATCTCGAACCGTTCAATTGGAGTGTCCAGTTTACCACACCTTCCCCTATTATTCCAAATCTTGGTTAAATTGATTTGATTTTAATTCTTCTTTCACTGTTTCCAACAAATCTTCATTTTATCTTTTGGAAAGGGGAATAAAATTTTATTGCCTTGCCAACAACAAGATTGTGCTCGGATTTCTCTCCGAGAGAAAAATCTATTTTCATGTAAATAACAAATACCCTTTTGCCCGACAATCCACTGCTAGGATCACCCTCGAGAGATCTTTATCTGTATCCTGTGACATGAATGTAGTTACCGTGTAAAAGAGTGAACCAGAATTTCGAGATGAAGGAGGAACCGAGGGAACGATAACATCACTTGTTTAAACTTCGAGGATACAAAATAAAGAGCTGGAGTAAGCATAAAACCGAGTGGGATTAACCATCAGAGTTTAGACTAAACTGACATAATTCTTTTCCAAGATTGAGATGTTAAATTAGGGACGATTTGCTGTTACAAGAGTCATTCATGTTTTTTTCATCGATCCACCTGACTTTATTCGAGATTTTTCTACTTCTTTTCTCTTTCTTTTATGTCTAATGTTCTTCACTCGATTCTTCAATTCTGCTTGTCAGATAAAATGAGGAAATTTCATCATTACCGCTTTCCTGCAAAGTTCCCCGAAAAATCCAAATTTTCCTTTTCTCTCATAGTCCCCCAAAAATTCCAACAATAGGATCAGCTATTTCCTCCAAAAGGAGACAAAAGAACTAAAGGAAACTCCCAATGAGTCCAACCCTCTCCTCTCCTCATATTTCTCCTGGCAAAAATCACAAAGACCTTCCCCTCAAACTCGAAAAAAAAAGAGTAGAGAATAAAAAAAAAGAGGTCTTCGTTTGGCGAAAAAGGGAGAAATAACTTCTTTCAAAGCATCTCAGAAAATTCCTCATGTAGCACCATCAATGTGTCCATGTGTGTGTGCTTACACACTGTGGCCTCGATAGTGGCACAAAAAAAAGAAGCCCCGAGAGAAGAAGAAGAAAAAAAAATGTCTCTGACACGGCAGCTGAGTTAGAATCGTATCTTTTGGTAGAAGGGTCTTCGTCACATTTGTGTGTCGACGTTGGTATTGGCTCTCTCCCTTTGCCCCTCGATTTCGTGAGTAAAAACGTGCGTTGAAAAAGAGGGTAAAAGTGGTGAGAGGGAAGGAGCACAAGAAAAGCCATGAAAGAGGATGGGTATGCCGAGAGATTGAGGAGGAATGGCGTAGAGAGTACGGAGGCTAAACATATAGCAGCCAGTGTTTATGTGTGGAAGGACGAAGAAGGTCGTGCTCGTGAGTGTAGAGAAAATGGCGGGAAGAAGGGATGGTAAAGAGAAGTTTCACCATGGACCATCCTATATTACCAAGTCCCTGGTACCTCTCACCCTCCATTCCACGTGCAGCATTTCTCTCTCCTCTCTCATCCCTTTATCCTCATCCCCATCGCCCATCGTCTCTGTCCCTTTTACCGTACGAGAGAGAAAGAGCGCCGCGAGATGAAACCCAACTTCTCTCAGTGCTCTGTGAACCACCCCTTTCTCCCCTTCCCCTCTTGCGTCGACCCAACGTTGTCGAGTCCTTTGGGGGCTGAATCGCAGCCAAGTAGAGAAACGCTTGAGAGCAAAAGAGAGAGAGAAAGAGAGCGTGGGTGGAGGAGAGAGAATATAGAGGGCGGTCGACATGGAAAGGGGACGCGAGATGGAAGAACCACAGAGTGATATCGTATATATATATAGGATACCACCGAGGAAAAGAGGAACGTGTCCGAGAGGAGCACGTACGGCGCATCAGTATTGAGATATTTGTGTGAGACGAGCAGCATTAATTCCTTCCTCCTCCTCTCCCCCAAGTTGATTGGTGGATTACAGGTCACTTTTAAACTCGATTCGGTGATACACACTGAAGAAACGAATCCCAAACTGAGTTTTAAAATGTTGATAGTGATCAAAGCTTCCTTATCTATTGGAGTGGATCTTCTGAACTGATAGGTGTCACGGAATATCGTTTTTGTATTGTCTTACTTTCGAAAAAACTATTGAGTCACACACCAGTTCCATTTATTGCTTCAATTTGGAATCTAAATAATTATCATTGAATTTTTTTATACAATAATTTGGTTGTCAGTTATACAGTGATGCATGGAGTAATACTCCGTAAATAATCAATCTGATCAGTAGCCTCGATGTCACTTTGATGCAACTCGAAAATAATGAAACAAAATGAAAATAGTAATGAGAAAGTAAAACGAGTAAATAAACAACACTCTGTTTCATGTAGAACATAAATATATACTGCCAAATCTGCAAATTTGAATCTCAGTATACCACTGGTGAAGGAAATGAAACAGAAACAATGATGATAATACAATTATTTGGACGAAGACAGCGCATATAGTACCACGAAGAAAATAGGGAAAGAGAAATAAAAGTGAAAAGCAAACAAATTGTCGGTGGATTTAAAAAAATAGGATGAAATGTCGTGGATCAATTGTCGCTGGACCAAACGCCGTAGATCAAGAGACGTGCCACAGAATTGCGTTTCTGTAGATATCAGGATCGACTTTCTTGGAGTCGAGTTTGGAATTCTTTTTTTTTCAGTATCGAAGGAGAAGAATGAACACAATCTTTTTTTCATTAACATTTTCATTGGTCCATAGCGTGTCCATGCAATGTCAATAACAGATAGGCTATCCATATTCACCTCATTTTCGTCCCAGTAATAACGACGACCAAATTGGTAATTGTCAACTAGCTGTGCTTGGAATGCAACGGCACAGCTGCACTTTCCACGTGGGGTTTATCACGTACAAAATGCTTGATACGCTCGAGGAATTTATCCATGTTACAACCAAAAAGGATCCAATACCAAATAGACAAAGCTACGAAATATATGGATATGCATTCTCGTACTCTTGCAAAGAGTAAAAAAAAAAGAAGCAACAAAACAAAGAAAAAGGATGAATTCGATTTGAAAAAGCAAAGTATTTATCAAGAAACTTACGAGAAACTCTAGTTCTAGAAGGTATCGTCTTCAAAAAGAATACTACTCCATGATTATTATTATTTCCACGTTTTCTTCATTGAAGAAATTTGGGTAGTTGGTAAAGTTTTGGAAATCTACCAAGCTTGAAAATGTACGAACTGAAAATTCAGAGAATTTACCGGAGGTTTTGGGGCTTGAAAGATAGGATAGAGAAGCAAAGAAGGGACGAAATGGGAATGAGTTGAGAGGGGTAGAGAGAGAGAGAGAAAGAGAGAAAGCAGTCCTGCAGAAATTAATATCGCCCTGGGACGGAACTGAAGCTCTTGGCCACGTCTCTGGCTCTTTCGTCTGCGTCCTTTTACCTTCCACAGTGCTTTTGCCACCCCTCTCACTCACTTCTGTATCTCTCTAGGATGGTTTTCCTCCTCTTCCTCCTCATCTACCCACTGCTTCTATCACTTGGGGGCAACCTCCGGTGCACTGCGCTGGCACAAGCCTCTATCTTCTTCTCTCCTCTTTCCCCGTCGACCTTCTCTATCTCTCTACATCCCGAAAACCCTCTTTCCCTCTAACTTCCATACACTATTCTATACTGTGACGGTGGATACCGACGTTTTCTACCCCAAAGGACTACTACCAGTGGAACAGTGAAGATGGCTCTTGGCCACTGGAAAAGAGACGACCAGACAAAGTCCCGGAAAGTCCGGAGACTTGAAAGAGGTGAGCAAGTGGAGTTCGGCCATGCTACGTAACAAAATCCTTTATATCGAACGCTTCAAGCTACACTACAACTGGCTTTTCTCCGTTTATTCAGCTTGCAGAAAATCTGAATTTGTCATTTTATTTGTGCAACATTTGTGCAATACAAATAAATATAACTTATTCTTTATTTATTTCATGTAGAAGAGATATACGATGAAATTTCACGTAATTAATGGAAATAATAAAACACATGGGGATACATAATCAGAGTTATCCCACAGTAAATCTGTCGTCAGAGTAATTTGACCCCAGGAGGCAAGAAAACGAGGGCATGAAAGAAGCAGGCTTTTAGGGTTCCCAAGTAATTCCCATAGAAAAACATGGATGTAGAAAGAGAAGGGACGAATGAGACCTGCGGGTAAATTCCCTGAGCCAAAAAATTTTTCTCCTCAAAATTATTTTACGGTCGCAAAGACGATTTCTCGTTAGAGGGAGAGAGAAATGTCTTTTCATAGGAGGGGGAAATAAAAAAAAAAAGAAAATTGTGGAAGTTTGTGGAGAGGGTTAGAGCTTCGTGACTGGATTATCATCGCCTCTGCAGAGTACACTGGGGAACTCTGCTGGAAAAAAGAGAGAAGAAAAAGTATGAAGAAGACTTGTTTTTTTCTTTTTTTTTTCTTCAAAGTTTTTTTTTATAGTTTTTACGAGAAGATTCATTTTTTAAGAAATTCGTACTTCACTGAATTAATTGATTTTATCATTTCTTTAACATGGAATAATGAGATATTTGTTCATTTCAACGGGTTTATTATCGATGATTTGATTAAGATTTGATTAAAATAAATTTTTTAACAATTGTCAATTATACATTCACTCAGAAACTTATAAATGAATGAATAAAATTTGTTCGATTGTCAAATGCATTTAAGTGAACGGAGGTAGTCTCGTAATCAAATAAATTTTCTCGATTAGCCAATCAAGATGAAGATACCATTATATTCATGTCTCGAATTCACAATGGCATTTATCCTATCCCAAACTTCTCTTCTCATTATTGGATATACTCTGTTTTCGTTTCTAAGCTAACTTCTATTTTCAATTCTCAAATTCTTACAAGTTTTAAGTGAACATTGTGCGAGTTTAGACCCAAGAGAACCTGGACTGACGTTACTAAAGGGATTCAAATTTGTGAAAAGCTAATTGTCGGTACTGGCCATTGACAATTTCAAATTCCCGTTTATTTCGTTTTGGCAAATTAATTCAATCTATAATTATAGAGGATAGAGCGGAAAGAAATATTCTTAACTGTTTATATTGGCTAATCATATGCAACGGTTAATGGCCATAATGTTTTTGGTTGATAGTAATTACGGTGAAAGGATGGCTTAGAATATACGGTAAAACACTCGAGATATTCACGTGTCTGCACACATCCTCTGATAACAGGACGCTTGGAATTAAGGTCGAAGGTCGTAAGTCCGGAGGGGGCTTGAATATCGTACGGTTAGGAATTCACTAGTAACTGGAAGGGTGCAGAAGCACGGATGCTCTGAATTTTCATTGTGTATACCATACGCTCCATACACAGCCCAACTTCGTTCTCCAAATTGTATAAACACTCTTGTGTTTGGTTATTAACGTGAATTCATTAATTTTTTGAAACTCCAAAAAAGCTCACTCCTATGCAATTCATTTTAATTTAATTGAAAAATTATTTTCCGGTAATAAAATTGGGATTTTGATGAAACGGGTGGAGATGAATGTATTTTTGATGATTGCACTCGGAAGCTTTGCGAAATTTGTGATGGAAAATGTGTGTTAGAAACAATTTTCTCAGATTTTTTGGAAATTCGATTTTTTTTTTATCAAGAATGAAGAATCTAACGCTTTCAATTTTGGAAAAAAAACACTATTATGGGAATATCTTCGGTTCTGTTGGTTGTAGTGACTTGGGGATCGGTTTTGGAGGAAAGATGAGATCATTAACTCGAAATCGATGAAAAGATTGGAGATAGGTTTTTTCTGATGATTTCATTGGGAAGCTGAGGAAATTTCCCATGGAAATCATATGTGACTAGTTATTTTTTGGGATTTTTCAAAAATTTCATTTTTTGTGCGAAATTTGAAGGTGGGAGCCTTCTGTTTTTGAAAAATTTCAGGTTTTTGGGAATATCTCTGGTTCTATTGGTCGTAGCGACCTGGGGTCGATCTTAAATGAAAGGTGAGCTCATTTCCCATCAATTCCAGTGGTTGAAAGAAAAAAATTATCAATTTTTCAAATATTTTCAGGGCAAAAACGGTTTTTCAGAAAATGGCCTACAAATATTTAAAAAATTGATTTAAAAAATGTTTTAACTGCATAAATCGATGGGAAATGAGCTCACCTTTCATTTAAAATCAACCCCAAGTCGCTGCGACCATCAGAACCGGAGATATCACAAAAAACGTGAATTTTTTCGATTTTCTAAAGGAAAACCCCTTGAAAAGTTGGCCAAAAAAGTAAATTTTCCAAAAAATTGAAAAAAAAAATTTTGGCACATGTTTTCCACCTTAAAGTTTCCCAGCTTCCCAATGGAATCATCAGAGAATCTCTATCTCAAACCATTCAATTAGAATATTCATTTTACTCTACCCTCCCCTAGGTTTTCCGTCTCAAATTTCCTCAGCTTTCGGAAGAAATCACGAAAAAAATATATCTCAATTATTATCGCTCTTTGTAAGCAATTTCCATCACCTAGAATACTCAAAATTCCACTAAACTCAAATATAACCACTTTCCCCTACCTCCATCTACACGAAATTCTAAAAGAAGAGACAAAAAGTCCATTTCTCTCGGATTTACGATGCAACAATTTATAAGTTCCTCCAACTCAAGAAAAAAAAAGAAAGGGAAAAATTGAGAAAAAAAAGAGCATAAGTCACCGGGAGTTTGGCGTGTGGCCGCACCACCACCTAATGGTTCGCATAAACTGGCCCCAAGATCTTAAAATAGTCCCACAGAATTTATACATCCTGCTGTTGCACCTTCGGCTTTAGTTTACGCGGTCGAACGCCTCCTTTTGTGTACACCAACCACCATGAGAAATAGTAAGGGCGTTTCGAGTAAATTTATTTTTGAAAAAAAAAAAAATTATCCCTCTTCTTTTTTCCAAGAGAAAAGAAAGACAATAATCAGAATATCAGTGATTCAAGAAATTGATTATCTCATACAACTAATAATCTCCTTCCGTTTATTTTCAGTTAAACTGATATTGAAAATATGCCAAGACTATTTTCCAACCAACGTAAAATTATGTTCTTAATGTTTTTTTTCCTCCACTCACCGATAAGGAGAACGCCTATTTCCGTTCCGCAGCTCACTGCCTAGTCCAGATAGAGTAAATTCTGAAAACAACAGAAAAAAAATGATTACAACTTTTCAAAAGGGTGATCACTCCTAAAATCCGTGTAGACTGAACTTCAAATTGCAAAAACTCTTCAACAATTCTTGAATTCTCTTTAATTGGCAATTTGCCATGTAGATATTTCAAAATTTTCTATGATTTTTCTCAAATCTTCAAATCGATTTTTCATACATTCTCATTATTTATTTTACATAAAATTAAAAAGTCTTCCCAAATTTCGAAGATTTCGTGGAATTTTCATCGAATTTTCCGTCTTTGAAAGTAATCATCAAGACTTTTTCCCAGATTTTATGTGAATTTCAAAAGTCCGAAATTTCCAGAATCTTCAAAAGAATTCTAGAATTTTCATAAAAATTTCTGACTCGATTGTACCCGAGATTTCACAAGTGATTACCCCTTCGCAACTTGTGTAATTGAAAGTAAATAATATACAAGACAATCATTTAGAACAGGAAATCATATGGGATTTAATCATAAAATCATTGACACTGTTTCACTATCTCCATTCACTTCATATTCAGATTGATATTTATCGACAGCTTATCAAATCAACATCATCCAGATCAATCAGGCTCTTACATTGAAAACATATTGGCGAAATTCCAGTGATATGGACAAATGCATTGCACAGTTGATTGTTATCTTATGTCTGTATTCTAAACGGCCAACGAAACTCAAACATGTGACTAAATACATGACCACTGAGGTAAATACAATTCATGGACGTTTATCGGCTCTCGACAGAGACCAACGTTCCGTCAAATTGGTCGATGAATGTTTGGTATGTACATTGAGTACATCTATATATATATATATTTATATAAATGTATATAGTAGTGAGAAAGTTTGCCCGAGTCTCTTGGGACTGGGGGAGCTTAAGGAGGTGAGGAAGTAGCTAGTTCTCGATCATATACCAACAATCTACTGGTCCAGGTAACGTCGAGTTCAATCAGTGCTTGCTCGTTAATTAAACGGTATGCAAGGAGCAGTGCGCCTTATGTCGTCGCCTTAGAGTTAAAGGGGCGTGAGTGCCATTTTTCCCGATTTTTTTCTTCGAAATAACAAAAAGGCGTATCTCCACTATTATTGCTCCAATAGGCTTATCAAGGCCTTTCACGCGATATTAGTAAAAAAATAAAGAATAATAACATATAGGCGTAAGTATCACTGACTAATAACAAAGGGGCGTAAGTGTGGAGATATGTCCTTTTCATTTTAAAATTGTTAGTAACGCAACTTTGTTATTTTAATTTTCAATTATCCAAATAATGTTCCAGAGACCTTAAAAACATTTTGAAGTGATAAGTGGACATGCGCCCCTTTCAGAACCAGAATTTCGTGTTTTTGGCACTTACACCCCTCTAACTCTGAGGCGACGATGTTTATTACTGGTAATGAGAAGTCAATTGTGATAATGATAAAGACATCGTTACCATTTCCTTTTCCATTACTTCGACGGCATATTAATCCTCAAATTCCCTATCTTTGAGGAATTTCCCTTATTACTCTCGTACAACAGCAAACACTGGACTGTCCCTTACACGAAGAATCAATGGAGACCGAGTGAAAATATAACCATCGTCTTCTCATCCTTTACAGACTTTTCTAGAAAAAAAAAAAGAACCTCACTTTTATTTTATTTTTATTTCTCTCTGAGCGCCGTGTGCGGGTATTAAGGCGCTTGGGGAATGCATCAGAAAGAGGTGGAGAGGTGCCAAGCGAAGAAGTTGCACTCTGTAGAGGTGGCAACGTGGCCACCATGTGTGTGTACCCGGGGAGACCAAACGAAGGGCATACGAAGCAAACTCCAAGTGCCTTCTCTCTTCCTTAGTGTATTTTTTTTTCCTTTTTTTTTTAGTTTTTTATTTATTTTTTTTTCCTTACGTTTCCCTCCTTTTTCTCTGTTGCCCCGCTGTTCCCCTCCTTGATTTTCTTTCTTTCAGTTTGTGTATACGTTTTGCCAGGCCAACTACATACCCGTATATACCAACCACCGCTATCTGACACGTTCTAACGTCGTACAAGAATAAACGGCTCTTCTATTCCTCTTCTTCATCTTTTTTTCTTTTTTCGTTTTATTTCTTCCTCTTTTCTCTCACACACACACATGAACACACACACACACAATCTCTTCAAGCTATTCTTTCTTTTGGCTTTTCTCTCATACAGATTCTTTTACGCCACTTTTCCTGGGTAAATCAATCTATTGTAGCCTGATGAATAAAAACATCTTGAAAATGGAAAATGTCAACTGAATTTCATCCTTTGACAATCTTTAATTCCACCACTTATGGATTTAACACGTCCCTTGGCTACCAGGTCATTTCCATCTTTTCTTTTTTCTCCTTGTTCTCTCGCTTGGAACAAAAGTTTTTTTTTTTATATTCTGTTCCAATTATTAAATTTCCCTTGACGTTTTCATTTAACCTCTTAACTGTATCCACCCGCGATTTTTTCAGTACAAATTTAACCCTGTCAACGTTAACGAGAGATTCTATTCCGATAGGACTTATATTTCTGCATGTAATAGTGTCAGAATATGGTAAGAAATTCAATTTGAAATATAAAATGATGAATTTTTCAAATAATTCATCTTTCATGCTTGATATAATTCTCGTCGTTTCTGATTAATTCAACTGGTCCTCGAATAGTCCAAAAATTACTGATTATTCTCCCTGAAAATTTCCATTTCAACGATTTAATTACCGGAAATTTTTTTAAAATAGAATTATCGAATACAGAGTAAAAATAATCGTCACCAGTGTGAAGAGAGGTTGAGCTTCACTGTAAAGGTAAAGACTACGTTGGGTAGACGTGAAGGGTGGAGGATTGTATGAGGTGGAAGAGGGGTAGAGAGAGAGAGAAAAAAAAGAGAAGATTGTTGGGTCGACCAAGGGGAAGGGTGAACATAGACGAAGGGAGAAAAGACACCCCCCAGTGCCCGTACTGGACTCGAGTCTTCTTCGTTTTTTTTTATTCTCTTTCGTTCCTTTTTTTACCTCCTTTCTTTCCTTCTTTTTTTTTCCTTTTTTCCCTGCTCTGTGTAAGCGGAAAAGAAGCGTCGAGGGGGCGAGTGAAGCGAAGGAGAACGACGAGGAGTATAAGAGGAAAAAGACGCGGGTGGAAGGAAAAAGGAGATGGGAATTGAGGTGGGGAAAAGAGAAAAAGGGGAGAAGGAGGTGGAGTAGGAGGAGAAGGAGGGTTGGATGCTCTTGGGTGGAACGAGAAACATTGGAAGGTCGTAGAGACGAAGTGAACGTGTGGAGACGACCGGGGGAAATAAAAGGAGAGGTGGCTGGCGCGGCAGTGACGTGAGGGGGATGAGGTTAGCTTGGCCAGAGAGAAGAGATCCATATAGGGGTGCCCATGTCACAAAAAAAAGAAGAAAAGAAGGGAAAAAAAGGGGGAAAGACAGCCCCAGGGCTTCCCAAGATCCCAAGAATTGTCTAATACTCGGAGTGGACTTTGTTCACGCACGCAATCGATAAGATTCAAGACGATGATGAATTCGTATTGTGAAAATTCTTTATTTTTTTCTCTTTGAAAAAATATTGTCCTCTTTTTTGAAATATGTTTGAGCTATCTGAAGAATCCGAATAATTTGTGAACAGCGTTGCCAGAATGTCTCTATGAAAAAGCAGGAGCCAGGATCAAAAAAAAAAAATGGACGAGTGGGGTTGAAAGTGGGGGACTCCGAAATAATTGGAACTGTTGTTGAAATTCAATATATTTTTCAAATCGGCTTTGAAAATTTCCTGAAAACTTTGTTATTCTTGACAAAAATAAAGGTTTCATAGTTTTAACTCGATATAAATTTGCATCATTTTCAATGATCGTAACACTTCTTTTTTATTATAGACTAGAACTTCGCTCATGGTTAGGCTACTCTTCCGTAC
This sequence comes from Aleiodes alternator, assembly GCA_963921955.1. NCBI lineage: Eukaryota > Metazoa > Arthropoda > Insecta > Hymenoptera > Braconidae > Aleiodes > Aleiodes alternator. The sequence continues at coordinate 12,031,443 of OY998104.1, read as the reverse complement.
ATTTAGACCTTATAATGTTTGCCTCGTAATGCTCTCGATTTTTGAGCAATAAGTCGATCAATTTTTTGCAAGTGAAAATGTGAAAAAACTCGCTGGAACCGTTCTAGTGAGTGGACTCCTAATGCAGCTATTCAAATGGAACAGAGATTTATCACTATATTTAGGGATATGACTATTCAGTCGAGCTCTCATTGAGTTGGTTTATTTGAAATCATAACAATTCTGTTGGTTAATTAACTGTCTTGAGTGAAGGATGTCACTGATTATGTCAGTTGAAAGGCGATTACAATTCTTTGTTTTGACATTCTCCAAATCTGAAAATGTTTTCCCAGAAAAGGCACCTGAATTTGGCAATGTTGGCATTACAAATCTGAATTTAGGAAGAAGAGGAAACACCATCGAAATAGTATCGGAAAAGAAAAAGACCGAAAGAGAACATACATTGATCAGTAATGTTAAAAGAATCAGGAGATCTTTCGGTGTTACTAGGAGAACAGAAGATTTTTTTTCAAAATTTGGAGTTCAGCTCAAACAGTAGGTTTCACAATGTTGTTTTAAAGATCTGGCCTCTCCCCTATCTTGTACTTAGATTGTGGATATCTTTGATTGCCATAAAATATATTTTGGAACAATACATTCATGATATTTGTCATGAACGACTCATTCAGATAAAACTGTACAACTTTATCTCCTCTACTGAGAATCAATGTGTATAGAGACATAAAATAGCACTGGGTAAATTTTCTACCTTTTAAAGCAATATATATGCGAGAAGATGCGTAATACTCGGTTCTCTTGTCCTCTTCCTCCCTCTCTATTTCTTATAACCATCAACCCATTGAATATAGCCAGCCATAAAGATACAAGGAGAGTTGTAGAGAGAAGGAGGCAAAGGTCGGACAACGGCACACACAAGGAAAAGTATTTTCCGGTTACGAGGATTCTCGTAAAACTTCTTGAATTCTCATGCACTGTCTTAAACCATAGCAACTATAGTAAAATGTTTTTTTTTTTTTCGTTGCAAAAATAACTTGGAAAACAATTTATTTTCACACAATTGTTGACATTGTTATATTCACATGAACATCATCACATTAACCATGAATTATAATTCAAGTTTTTTTTGTCTCCTACCAAGTACTGAGTTCTCCCTTCCACTTTTATCAAGATAATGAAATTATTTTTATTCATCATTACTCATTAGGCGTTGAAAATCCAATAATTCTCTTATCCCTTTTTTGCTTCTTTTCCCCTATTTTTTTTTCCGTTCACACCCATACATTATAAATCCCACACGAAACTCCCCAGATTTCCCCTTGAATACAACTGGCATCCGAGACTCATTGAAATTGAATACCCAAGAGATCCCCCCCTGAGCACTGAAAACTCGAAAGCTTCAAATCCACTTTATTCAACAAACCTCAATGTCAACCACAAATTGGACAACAAAATTTTAATGTGAAGGCATAATAAATTCATCAAATCACATAATTATATGTATTAAATGTGAAACCGATATTAGGCCAGTGGTATAAGCTTCATTGTACTAGCAAACATTAGCAGCCAATAGCTAGAGCCTTGAACCCTTACGGCCAATTTCACGCTTACGTAAATTGTCTCGGGTGCAAGAGAGAGAGAGAAATGGATAGTTGGAGTGAAGCACACTCGACGATGGCTGAGTTTAATGTATATAAGACTTCAACCTACATTACGCCCTCGTAGTATATATCAGAATACTTCACCTACTTACTTGAACTGTCTGCATTTCCTCACTGGACTTGGAAATATGGTCAAGCAACAAGAGTTTCATGATGGACACAAGCAAGCAGCTTAAAATACATGGCCAAAATCCTCCAGAATTACCAAAAGAACTACAGTAAAATTGGAGTGACACACTGCAATGTTAATATTAATCTTTAAGTTGACTATACACTAATGATGTCAAGAATGTTCATTTGACAATTATTAGTATTGTTAAATTCAATATTTCCGAAGTCCCATGATCCTTACATTTCAATTTATGAACATGGAAATGGATATCACAACTGATTACCAAAAAAGACTCAATTCTACAAAAATAAAGAGTCCCTCATTGATTTCCCCCGATTCATTGCTCTTCCTATTTCAAAAACAATCTTCATCATCGGATAAACCCAATTTAACACACCTATATAAACTAAAAAAACATACTCACCTATTTCGTCACTGAAAAACATCAGGTAAATTAGAAAAAAGTTCATCTCTCGCCAAAAATCCATATCCCCCCTTCTCTGTATGCTGTGGCAATACACCACCTCCAATGCAGAAGAGTAACAGAGAGAGAGAGAGAGAGAGAGAGAGAGAGAGAGAGAGATAGTCGACTGTAATTTACAGTGCACGCAAACACGTTACTCTCCTCTACTATCCGTGTTAGTGCACTGGCAAAAGGGGAAACGTAAAGGGGTAAGGGGGAGGGGGTAGAAAGAGGCAGTATACCGTGTTGAGAAGGGAATACAAGTCTTGTGCACGTGAAACAGAGAGGAGCAGTGAATGTTCCCCTCAGCCCCTCGTCCACGAGTGAAGTTTCCCCGATGGCTCGTCCACGTCCCACGTCCAAACGTTGGACGTTTGTAACGCATATAACCCTCCCGAGTTAAACTCCCCTCTCTCTCTCCTACTCACTCTCTTTCCACAACTGTCTTTATCTATTCCCTTCCCAGTATCTCTGTATATATACGAGAAGTACTGTGAAGCCCCTTTTGTTCCCCTCTGTGTGTACCCCATCCCATCACTACCACGTGCCTCTTTCCCCCAGTCTCTTTTGGCCCCCAGTATGTGTGAGAGACACTCAAACCTCACTCATTCTCTCTCTCTCTCTCTCTCTCTTTTTCTCTGTTCAACTTGAGCTCGTCTCGTTCTTCCACTTCTCCTCCACCTCCTCGCTCCTTCACGTTTCTCTCCCTGCTGTGTGTACCGTGTTGGGGGGGGGGGGGGGGGAGGGGGGTAACGTGGTCCCCTCTCCTCCCCCGTTCTTAGCCCCCCCCCCTGTGTGTGTGTGTCTCGATTCTGACGGTGACAGACCCTATACCTATACTTGTACTGACGCCAACGTCGTAGCAAACACACTCCAAGTCGAATATCAATGTGTATATCTATATATATGTTGATGTGTGTTGGTAAAATCCTCGGAAATTTTTTTCAAGTCCTTTTTTTTTTTCAGGGCTTCCTAATATTCACGATGAAATTCTCCTGGTTTTTCACGTTAACTCGATGCATATCAACGTAATCTGGTATTAACTCGCCGATTATAATTGTCTCCAGGGAAAAATAAAAACCATTTCTGTCGTCTCTGAGAGAAATAAAAGAGTTTCGAGTTGTGTTGAACCAATTCGAGTGAGATAACGATTTTTTTCGTCTTTTGTATTCTGCGTTGGACTTCGGAAATTGGGACGGCTTGAGTTAATTACCATGTGTATCTCAATGGCTTTTTTTTTTTTTTTTTTTTTGATGATGATTAATCTCACGAATAAATGTTTGCGAAAAATAAAAAAATTATGACGTGATGGTTCACTTTTTCCTTTTTTTTTTGTGTCAATGAAAGTGATAAGTTTGTGTACACAAAAAACTCGCGCAAATATTCATCGAATTAATCTCAAGGTCATGTCAACCACCTTCCAATTAATTTCACTCTCGTAATGCAACTTTTCATGACTCAATTGTGAGTAGAAAAATAGAAGAAAATAAGAGTAAAGTTATTGAAAAGTTTTTGCCTTTCTTTTTGCTTTTTTTTCCTTGTAAAAAGTGAAAAAAGTTCGAAGCTGCAAGTCTATTTATTCTATCAATGACTTCAGCTAGAATGAAGTTGACGGCCAAGATTGTCTTGATAATTTCCTACTGTTTTCATTCAACACGATAAATACTCTTCTCCATTGTTTATTTATTTATTGATTTATATCAACGCCCTCATCAACCCCACAATTCTTACGTTTTTAACGTTTGTGTAGAAAGTATTAATATCCAAAAAAAACAAAAAGAAAGAAAAAACACTATCTATATATTCAAATTTTCAAGTAATAATCAGAGAATCATTGTATCATCAGTATAATCAAAAATTTCACTAATATCCCTAATATAACTGTCAAAGATTCACCTTAAATGTCCTTTAATTATCAATTTTTTTGCTTCATTTTGACTTCTATTGTTTGTGTTAGAAAATCTCAACATCAATGACAAAGAAAATTTTCAAAAAAAAAGCGGCAGAGACCCAAAAATTTGCAATTTTTTTTGTCACCCGAAAGCAATGAGAAAAGTTAAAATTACAGGTCTATACTTACTCGTTGAATTGTACCCGAGTGTTCTATATAGCAATTCTCTCTCTCTCTCTCACTCAGTTCTGTGTGTGTGTGTGGGTCTGTGCCTCTATCCATGGCCATCCGTGCGGCAGAAGAGAAGGGGAGGGGGAGGGGGGGAGAGTTAGAACAGTATGGGTAGAGGGAAGGTAAAGAAACTGGAATGAGAAAAGGGGTGCGGGAGGCAGGAAGGGCGAATCCAATGGTGAAGTAAAAGGAGAGGGGGTAAAGTCGCCTCCTCGTCGCCAGCCGTTAGTTCGCCGTGAGCGCTCGTTACGGAAGGACCTGAGATTACTCGATTCGTTCAATACACGAAAACTTGTTTTTTTCATCTCCACATTTCGTATTTCCACATTATTTCGTTTTTGTTATTATTATTGTTTAATTGCTCACGAGGTACAAAGTCCCAAAGCAAAGGGGCAAAAGTATTTAATAGAATCTTTTCGAAGACACGAAGATTTCTTATTATAAAAGTACACATTAGCTCATTTCATTTTGTGTTTATCATTGAATGGACACAAGTAAATAAAGTAACTTGATAAATACGATTGTGCATTATTTACGTTGCATTTCAAGGGACCAGTGACATTATTGGACTTGTCTTGGTTTTAAAAAAAAATCAAGGGTTGACAGAGGGGAATTGTGTGACACAAGTTTTGTAATACTCATCGGAAAAAACGAATTACTTGAGTAATACTCTTTTTCTTTGATTTGAAAAAAAGAGCCAAGAATGGAATTATTGACTTTTTAAATCGTGGAATTTTTTTTGTACAATATAAAAGACTTGGAAAGTGTCACTGAAGGGTGAATCTCGTGCCTGAGACATTCTAATTCGAGGTTAAGTGTGTTTGTGTGTGTGTGTGAGAACGTAGATTTCCCCTTTTTACTTCTGTTTTTGTGGTTATTTATTTATTTTTTCAACCCTGGACAGCTATTATCGTCAATTGCGTCATGTGTTAACGTCTTGGCGCTATTTCTCATCATCATCGGCACACTTTCCGTTTTTTTTTAAGTCTCCACTTTTTTTTTTGTTTTTTTTCCTTGGCCTGTTACTCTGTGTGTGTGTGTGTGTGGGTGATTTTTCCCTGTCGCAGCAACTGTTCCCCGAGTTTAAAAACCGTACTGCACACACAACTGGACACTTGAGACCATAACAGAAGAAGAAGAAGAAGAAGGAGGAGAAGAGAGAGAAAAAAAAAGAGAGCCGGCACAATTTTCCACGCGGTGTATGCCAGGGCCTGAATATGTCAGCTAAGCGAAAGGCCACTGCCATCATGCAGCACCACAAGGTGAGTCAACGAGTTTCTTTGTCCATCTTTTTTTAAATTCTGTTTTTTTTTTCCTTTTAAATCCTTTTTTTTGCTACTTCTCGCTCGGCAGTGCCTCGTTATCTTCATTTTTCTCTCCAGTATTTTCGTCTGTTTCTTTTTTTGTTATAGGGGAGAGGGGGGCACCTCTTCAAACACTCCTTGCTTTTTTAATAATTAATTTTAATTAATTTTAACATAATAAAATAGTCAATCATGAATATTCTTCATCTCGAATCAATACTTTGGATATTTAACGTTCATAATACATCTTTGTCAATTAAAAAATCATTAAAAAATTACAATTATATTGTCAATTTAGAACAAATCATTATGTTCAAAGGTGCCCCCCCCCCTCTCCTCTATATACTCATTCTTTTATTTTTTTTTACGTGTATGCCAGTGAGGCAAGTGTACTGGAAATACGCCTCCCACGTGATTCAGTCGCTCCGTTTCAGTTCTTTCATTTCAAGGGATTACAGAAAATTAATGTTTTTTCACTTCCATTCAACTTGAGGCAAATATTTTTAATGCCTTGGGGGACAAACATGGAAAATGGAGTGAAATCTTTCTCTTTTGTTTCAGAGTTTGTTTTTTTTGGGGGGCAACTCAATCGAATTAATCAAGTTTAAAAAATCATGTGCATTACTGAAATAATGTTTGTACACTTGAGTATCACCTTCGAAAATTCAATTCAACTGGAAATTAATTTAAATTCCACCAGACATATATATATATATATACATCTATATATATAGGTGTATCAAACTTTGACTTGGAAGCTCTCTCTCTCTCTCTCTTGATACACACAATCCAATTAAACTGAAAATACACATAAAATATATATATATATATGTTTGTACTGACCACAAACTGACTGCAATGATTTGATTCATTACAATGACCTGAAGAGATGGTTTGGTTATTGTATCAAGTTCCAGTTGTGGTAATTTTCATCGAAAATTGTCAAATTTTACTGGTCAATGTATCTAAAGTCGTATAGTAAAGACAAATTCGATCATCGAAACTGGTGAAAATAGTTTTTCACATCAAATTGAACAACTATTTTTCTTACCTAATGATTGTTCAAGATTATTGTTTCAGTTCTGCTCAATTTTATGCTATCAATCTCATTAGATTCACGCTCAAGTTCCCTTTTTTCCTTCTTTCTTTCTCCCTCTCTCTCTCTCTCTCTCCAACCTGAACCAGTGGGATTAATTTTGCCAATTTTCTTTCTCTCTTTGTGATTCAATAGTTCGCTTCAATAAATGGAGATTAACGGTAGTTTGAGGTGTTCGACCGTGAAGAAAACACATTATTAACTACATAAAAGAGAAAATATTAATAAAATCATTGTACGAAGAGATAAAAAGTTATAATAATGTCAAATTTAAAGAATTGACGAATTTAATGAAAAAATATAAAAAATAAATAGAAATAATTGAATAATTGACTGAAAAAAAAAATGAAAATTAAGCGGATCATTGAAAAAAATACTTGATTAAAATTAAATTCAATGCATAAAAATCTAGTGTTTACACGTTTTTACTAATTGAGCGTAGAGATCGTGCTGATTGTTTGATGCTCTGGTAAATCCTCGGGGCGAACGATCGAGTTAAAACATAACAGAAAAAAAAAAGAAACGAAAAAAATGAAAAATAAAGGGAAAAAAAAGAGGGGCAGTGATATGGTCAGGGATGAGAGGGGATAACGATTTATAAAATATTAACCTTCGCTTCTCCTCTTTCTCTTTCTCTCTCTCTTGCTCGCTCTTTTACACTCGTGTTTTTTTTGCATCTCTTTCTATGCGTGCCTCGTCAATTTATCGATCGCCGAGAGGTAGCCACGGTACTCGAGCGTTATCGCTGCCACGTGCAAAACTTTTTTGTTTCAATTTTTTTCGTCTGTGCATGTGGCCATGTGTGTGTGTGTGTGTGTGAGTGTATGTGTATATTTTTTTTTATCCTCTCTGCCCGCCTGTTCTGTACGCCCCATTTTCCGGCACCCAGGGGTGGAACATCGGTGAATCTCGCCAATTTGATTTCTTTTTCCTTTTTTTTTTCATTTTAAATTCATTTCATTGATCACTTGCCACTCGGTATACATTGGAGAGTTTTTTTTTTTCAACGTGAAAATAGGTGTGACAACAAAGGTAAAATGTTTGAAATTTCGGAGCATATTTTTTTGAAAGTTCTGTAATTAATATTTTTTTTTCCTTTTTCCCTCTTTCAACGAGGGAAAAAAATAGTAGTTGAATTTTTTTCTGAGGGAGACTCTTTTATAGCGTTATATTAATTAATTTCTCGGTTGTATTGGAGAAGAAAGAAAAACTGAATGAATTTTGTAAGAGTTTATGGGAGAATCTTTGATCCATAATTTGAGATCAATAAAAAATCAGATTCAAGCAAGTTTCCGAGTTAACTGGAAAGTTGAGGCAGGTTGGGGACACAAAATTTCCTGTCCTTTTTCATCACTCAAATCCGTACCATCTATTATTCTCCAAAGTACTTTGTCTCTCTCTCTCGTTCTTTCTTTCGTACAGCCAACGTATATACATATACATATATTTTATATATCTATATAGATATATATACCGGTATTCAATGTTTCTCTCTTGTTCCCGTATTCGTACGTAACTCTTTCCCAGTTGTGGCTCTTCCAATCTCTGTCGCACTCGTGTACTTGCACTGGGGCTATACTCTTTGGCGGTCCAACAGGTTATATTTTTTCAGCGTCTCTCTTTTCTCTCGACTCCTCGCTCCATGTCCTCCTCGTTTTTTACCTCCTTCCCCTTTCCCTCCTCTTCCTCTCCTTCGTCGTAGCCGAGTCTGTCCGGTGGATTCAAACCTTTTCTACTTGTTTTTTTGTTGTTGTATTCCTCTCCCCCCCTTCTTTTCGCTTGACGTCTTGCACCAAGTGGATAATAGAATCGTCCTCTCACTGGTCTCACCTCGATATCTGACTCTCGCCTCTATCAAGGTGGCCTGTGTGCTAAATATTGCTGACCTTTTTCAAAAAAAAAAAAGGATATCTCCTCTTTTTTCATTTTACCTCAAAGCCAAAAGGCCTTCATCATCATCATCATTTAAACATATTTCTCTTTAATTATTGTATATTCCTCAAAAAGCAAAAGGAAACGCAAGATAATCAGACTTTTAGGATAATCATAAAAGGAGCTCACTTAATTGACCATCTTCTTCTTTTCTTTTAATAAAAGAGAATGGAATAAAGTTTCACAGGTAACAACATTGACCCCTTGAAAAAGTACATCACCGTACGTTCCCTCAACCGGTCCCATAATCGTTTTACCCCCCCCCCCCCCCCCCTCTCTTTATCTTTATCTCTCTCTCTCTCTCTCAAGAGAACTCCGTCAAGTTCTTTTCTTTCTTTCATTTTATCATTATCTTGATTCTTGATTCTTCTAACTGTGCTCACCGCAAGCCATCAGATAACAGATAGTTACGGAGGTAATTGAAACCAAGTCTCATATCATTAATAAAGTGATTTTTTTTTTGAAATGAAGATTATTGTATTGATGTGTTTTGATGTATTCACAACCGACAATTTAATTAATCAACAATGCATAAATTTGTAAATCAAATCATGTGAAACTACTGGGATATGATCATTTAATGTGTGAATTGAGGGTTTATGATTTCTTTTTATTGCATTTTTTTTTCTCATTCATCAGCAATTAAGTGCAATTGCCATGATTTCTTTTGTGAGAAAAAAAAGAGGATTATGGGAATTTTCAGGTATTTTCACCTCTTCTTTTTTTTTCCCCCCCTCTCTTTGCTGCTCGTTTTGGAAAAGCCAGTGAGAGGTAAGAGAGTATGGATTTCCCATAAGACGTGGTATGCCAGTGCCTGGAGCCGACAATAAGGGTGCGCCTCTAGGTACCCATGTGCCTAGCCACCTCTTATCCCTCCATTCGGTTACATACACTCGCACTCAAACCATTTCAATGCAAACGTATATATATATATACACTAGTACTCATACCCACACACTCGCCGATATATATTCCCGCTTCCATTTCCAACCGGACGAGCACTGGCACACTACCCACCCCCCCAACCTCCTCTTCCCCTCTCAGGTATACCTTGCGTGTACTATCGGCTTGGCCAACCCACCCTTTTATCCACCCTCACTCCACCCTATATCTCTGTCTCTCTCTTTCTCCCCTTTCTCACCCACCCTCTGGCGCTTTTGCTACACTCACGCCTCCCAACCACGAACCCCAGTGTGCTCCAGAAGCTCAACGGTTTCAACGTAACACAGGACCACGCCTGCAATCCACTCGTGTTGGAAATATACATGTATATATGTATACACGTATATATATATATGCCTTTTTTTTTACTGTTATTTTTGGTTTTAAAACCAGTTGGACCATTATTTCACTCGTATTTATAAGAGAAAAATTAAATTCATTTTCGAGAGCAAAAAGGAGGGTTGGAGTAACATTTTGTTTAAATTAAAAAAAATAATTGAATCATACTTGATTAAATAATTGTTTTCATTAATTATGAAATCATTTTAACCAAGCTCTGTAATTCAAGACAACAGGAGATTTTCCGTTTTTTCTCGTTGTAAATTCAAGCTGGATGAAGAAGAGAAAAATGAATATGAGAAAGGTTGTAGGAAGTGAAATATTTTACAACTATCAGAGTTATATGCGTCTCTGGCTGTGTGTCGAACTCGAGTCTGCCAACGATTGGAGGCTTATCGACACTGGACAACGGTCGGCGACACTGTTTCTATCTCTGTGTGTATATATATAGATATACGTTACCTCTCTCGCGCACTGTCCCAATGTTATATATATATGTCCAAGTACACCAACACCATCAAGACACATTGATGCCGGAGCCAGCCGGAATTGTGAACAGTAGGCGTGTGTTGATAGCATGTGCGGCTTGGATGTTTGTTGCTGGCATCAAGAGAGGCCCCCGTGTGTGTACTTCGTACCCCTGCATATCCCCCCCCCCTCCCCCTCAACCTCCTCTTCTGCCCCATCCCGCTGCCAATCTCCTCTTCACTCTACACCGCACCTTCTCCGCTCTGTTCCTATCTATTCCTCTCTCTTTTTTTTTTTACTTTTTTTCTTTCCGTTGCCTCTCTCATTTTATACTTTGCCACAACCGAGTTGGGTGATTCAGGGAGCCATCCGTGTCAAGGTACACCGCATCAACGGCGTCCACATGCAACGCCCTGTATTCTTTTTGCAATAGTCACGCCGTTTTGCGACTAAACTGTCTCTCTCTCTCTTTCTATCTCTGTAAGTAATGCGAACAATCGAAATTATGATGGTAAATTGATTGAGAATGAAAAAAAAATTGATCAAAAAAAAAACATAACAGGGGAAGGTGGGGCAAAATGGACACATCTAAATTTTCAGGCAAATTGTATGGAAAACTTTTAAAATTAATAGAAATATTGGTGGTAGATTGTTTTTGATAATTTCATTGGAATACTGAGAAAATTTTAGACGGGAAACAAGTGCTGGAATCAATTTTTTTGAATTTTTTGCGATTTTGACTTTTTTGAGCGTTTCAGAGGGGCAAATCCTTCCTTTTTTTGAAAATTTTTAGTTTTTTGTGAATATCTCCGGTTCTATTTGTCGTAGCGTAAAAATTCCGACGGGAGGTAAAAGGTGAGATCATTTACCATCGATTCATAGGGTTTCCAATTGAAAACAATCAATTTTCAAAGTATTTATAAGCATTTTTGTGGAACAGTTTTGTGAAACAGTTTTTGGCTTATAACTATCCTAAAAAATGATATTTTTGAATTCAAATCCCCAGAAATCGATGGGAAATGAGCTCACCTTTCATTTGAGACCAACCCCGAATTGCTATGACGAATAGAACCAGAGATATTCGCAAAAAACTGAGACTTTTCAAGAAATCAAAGGCTTTAGCCCTCAAAAATGCTGAAAATCATCGATTTTTTTAAAAAATCGGAAAAAATACATCCTACACTCGTTTTCCGGCTAAAATTTCCTCAACTTTTCAATGGAATCATCAAAAAAAATCTATCTCTAACCGTTTCAATACAGTGTCCATTTTGCCTCACTCTCCCCTATATGAATGAATAAATAAATAAAATCTGCAATAAACTGAACTATTGACTGAATAACTTTAAATGAAGTCAAAAATTACATACATATTGGTATTTAAAATCCGAGGATCCTTCAATCGCAGTCCTAGATACTGGGACAGTGTGAATCAAATGCGGAACAATATAGAATATTTATGATATTATCTAATAACGATTTATCATCTTGGACATCTTGCCAGTATCGGTGAAATCTTGAAAAATCAAAATAGTCACAGTAATTATAATAACCAAAAGGAAAAAATAAATAAAAATCGATCATTTGAACCTGCCAGTAGGATTACCTTAAAAGATAAGGAAAACGCTGAAATCAATTCCACATTATCTTCGGGAAAAAAAAAGAAAGAATCAAACCGGAGATTCTGGTGAATTTAATCTTCATTACATTAATCCCATCAAATGGAAGGTATCTACCCGTGCGCATCATGAATCATTTCAAGTGAATATCCCGTCTCATTGGGTGAACTTAAATTTTTCACCTCTCTTCATAATTTAACTTGGACCCCAATAATTAGATTAATAAAAGATTTTCCGAGGTGTCTTTTGCTTCATAAGCGTTACTCCAGGGCACTTGCATTAAATTATTAATGACAAATATTTATAACTCACTGTTTTTCAAGTGTTCCAGAAGAGGTGGAAAATTCGTTGTAACGATTTCATGAGTTTTTTGCTGATTTTTCAACTGCAACAATGATTTCCACGATTTGAAATGCACTATAAAATCTTTAATTTCCTTAGTTCTCTATCTGTAAATTCAGGGAGAGACATGTCTCATCTGAAATTCCGTGTCACATACCTCATACCGTTAAATTCGCATCGTCACAGTAGAGAGATGATGGTTTGAAAATCAGCAGGAAGTGGTAAAATGAGAGAGAAAGACAGATTTATTCAAGCGACACGAAGGAAGATGAGAGGATGAAGAAATTGAGACTGAAATAGCGAAACGCTCATTTCATGCCATCTCTCTTTCTCTCTCATTCGCACTCTATCTCTCTGTTTCGCTCTTTCTTTACCGATTGGATCCCTTCTACGGTAATATGGCGATCAAATTACGCGGCAATCTCCTCCACGAATCCCCGATATGTCCCGGACCTACGACTACTACATACCAAAAACCTTTCTATTCTCCCTTCTCTCCTTCTTCTTCTCATTTCAACTCCTACATGGTTTAACCTCGTGCTCACGCATTCGGGGTTAATTTCGTGTAATCGACGTTGAGAGACGCGAGAAGGGTTCACGAAAATTTACCATATAGTATGATGGAAATTTTAATTTAACCCTGTAATTTCTTATCAATCATCTCTCACCCTTTTGAAGAAAAGAAAACAAGTAAAATGGACATTTTGCCTTTCTTCTGATCAAGAAAATGCGAATATTTGGCAGGGAAAATGTGAGCTTCTTGTGTGTGTCTACGAGTGAGATTGACACTTGGTTGGAAAACACTTCTTGCCATTTCAAGCCCTAATCGAATTCGATTTTACTCACTACCTCACCAAGCCATTTCCAATGGAGAATGAGTTTACTCCTTCAACTGACATTTTGCCTTTGGGTTATACGTTTATTTTTGCTGAGAATATGGGAATTTCGGTGAGAGAGAGAGAATTACAACCAAAATTGAGGATGGTCGTGGATAGGAAGACCGGATGCCACGCTCAGTAGGTAGGTAATTATTCGAGACCGTGAAACTTAATTACGCAGGTTGGACGCTCAGTTGTGGAGGAAGAGGAGGTTGAGTTACTCGAGGTCATCTACCACCTTTAGGTGGCAGTGCAGTGATGGAGGAATAGAAGATTTGATCGATCGTACAGAAGTAGAAGTGAAGTTGAGGCTTTCTTTTATTAAAAGTCCACATACTGTGACTGTTCCAATTGTGGAATTCTTCCTTTTTTTCCTCATTTTCTAAAATTCTCTCACTTGTTTATTCATGAATTCAATAAATGAAAGATTTTTACTGACACTAAAAGCAAAGCAAAATGTCAATTAAATTCACTGACATTTTCAATTCATTCAACGATTATTCTGGACTAAAAGGGCCAAATGTATTTTGGCTTTTCGTGGCTTTGGAAGGTGTCGATACGCCTGCCAGTTTATCTCGTTAATGTTGGTACGTATTTGGACATTCTGAATTCGTATATTCACGTTGGCCTCTATTTCAAAAAGCCGTTGATCCACACAATTTGCAATATTAATACATCTAGAAATATCGGATAGCACCAAAAGTCCATTAAATTGGTTTTCCCTTTATTTTTTATCCTTCATTTTCTGACTTGCTAACTTTTCTTTCCACGTAACGGGTTATGAATCATTAATTCACCTATTTTTTCTCTTTTTTTTTCTGGACTTCCATTTCAATTCGTCAATTGAAAGAAAAAAAAAGGGGGACGATGGAGTGTAAAAATACGCAACTTTATCCATACAGTCAATAAATGCGTCAATATGGGGATGTATTCATATGGAGAGGGCAAAATGTGTGATGTACGTCGAGTTTTTTTTGTTTTTTTCATTTTTTTTTCTCCTATTTTTGAGTTTGTATCGAGTGTGTGGTAGCTCGCCATCGGTATGAAACAGCCCGGGAAGTGGATAGGTGGTTGGTTATGTACGTGGGTGGGTCAACGATAGTTTATTCAGCGGGTTATTGACGGGTTGGTACGGTTATACAGGATCCCAGGGATATGGGTGGATGTGAAAACCCCTGGTGAGAGAGAGAGAAAGAAAGAGAAGAGAGTACCTCACTCAAAAATAACCCCTGGTCAAGCCGCCCTCCTCCGCCTCTCATCCTTTTTTGAAATATCGAACGTCCGAATTTATTTGGTGAACCAAAAAACAAAAAAGAGGAAAAAAAAATTGAAAGAGGTGAATTAAAAAAAAAAAGGCTAAATCACGGGAAAATACGAGAGATCTTCTCTCATTATTCAAGTGTTTACTCATTGCTTTTAACAGATTTTTTTACCTGTTTTAGTTTTAATATTCAATATATTTGACTTTTTTTTTGTTTACTTTTGACTATTCGATAAATGTTCTTTATGGGAAACGAGAGAGTGAATTTGGTTTAATTTTATTCCTACGGATTTAATGGAAGGAGATATAGAGAAAAAAAAGACGAAAATACGAACAGTTTTGTTCAAGTTTATGACTAGCTTGTGGCGGTGTGAGACCACTTCCGGCTGACGTATCCGGATGTGAACACCTTAAGTTCTATCTTGAATTGATAGTTGGCTTTAAGCCTCTTAAAACGTGAGTTATATAAATTTAGAATTTTCCGAGAACTCGTGGAGAAAAAAAGAAATTAAAGGGGGAAGGGAAACAGGGACATGATTGTTATGAAATAGACTCAAAAAATAAAAAGACGATTGATCGATCAATTGATCTCTGAAGTTAGTTGAGTAAAATGAATGTCAAGAGAGTTTATGGATGGGATTACTGCCATCTTATGAATTAAATACTTATTATATAATTAATAAACGAGGATTAAATATTCAACAATATTATGAAGATAGCTGAAAATCAGTGAAAAAGATTCGATTATAGGTTTTTCTGATGATTCCGGTGGAAAGCTGAGAAAATTAACATTAAAATACATATTTCAAAATTTATTTTTGATAATTTTTGGAAAATTCGATCTTTTTAGGGGAAATCAGGGCTCTGAGCCTTCATGAAATTGAAAATTTTCATTTTTTCGAAGATATCTTCGGTTCTATTAGTCCTAGCAACTTGAGGTTGGCCTTGAATGAAAGGTGAGATCATTTGCCATTGATTTATATCGATTTTCCAAGAAAATTATCATTTATACTATTTTTTCAAATACTTATAGAGCAAAAACTGATTTTTGTGAAATGGCCTTTAAATATTTGAAAAAATGATATTTTTCATTTCAAACTATATGAATCGATGGCAAATGATCTCACCTTTCATTCAAGACCAACCTCAGATCGCTTCGACCAATAGAACTCGAGATATCTTCAAAAACATGAAAAAATCGAAAATGGAAAAGATTCTAGTCTTCCATTTGTGGCTAAACCAGTAGATTTTTCAAAAACTATTGTGATACATCTCTCCTACCGAAAATTTTCTCAGTTTTTCGATGCAATTGCTAAAAAAGAACTTCATCTCAAACCGTTTCATTGAAATGGCCATTTCACCTCACTTTCCCCTATATTATAAACCACAAGTTTCTCCAAATGAGACAAAAGCGTGGCATTTCTGCTGTACTAAAACTCGTGTACAATAAATCCCCATTATACAGGATGTAAGATAAGTACTCGTTAAACTTTAATTCGTATATGACTAACTGCACAGGTTCATGCGGGAAAAACGTGTGTTTCCATTAGACCACCTCTGTAGCATTTAACTCTCTTTATCACCTTTATCGTGATAACAGGGGAAAAATAATTGGCAGTGAAAGAAATTAAAATGAAGATTGAGGGGAAATTGGAGGGTAATGAATATGAAAATTGCTTGAAACGAGTGAAATTACATGAAATATAATTTTATTGATGATTTTGTTAAAAAAAAGCTAACGACATTTGCATTAGGAATCATGCTATCGAATTGATTTTCAGCAAAATGAATCTCAAATACTCCGAAAATCAGAATGAAAGAGCCTCCAGCTTTGATTTCAACAAAACAACAATTTCCTTTAGTTGAAAAAAAAAATTCGCGTAATAGTTCCGAGTTAAGAGAAGTTTCAGAAAACTTTTTTTTTCTTTCTTTCAACATAATGAAGAAGTGAATGTTGAGTTTGCCACGAGATTTTATAAGATACAAAAGATAGTTAAAAGTCGTGGATAGAGGGGGGGAAGGGGTGGAAGAAGAGAAGTAGGAAGAAGAGAGAGCTGAAGCTTCCGCGTGAATCGATGGCTAATAGCCCTCCCCTTCTGTAATTAATGCAACAAGTTGATACCTAACACTTATCTACGGGCCACGCTGCCTGGTGGTGGCTTTAAACGGGACGATTCGCCTCGAGCCACGAAACGACTCATTTCTATAGACATATACCCCCTCCCTCCCATCCCCTCTCTTCAGTTTCCTCTCTCCTATTTCTTTTTTACCTTCTCCCTTTTAACTATTCAACATTTAATCTATCTCTCTCCTCTTCTTTTTTTTTACCTACCCTTCATTCTCAACACGTATTTCACAAACTAATTCACCATCGATTTTAAATGTCGTCGAATATCTCTCTCACCAGTTGATATCAAATCTATACACAAAATCAAGCCAATTTTATTGACGCTTCAATCGTTGGCGATAATTGAATCGACTGTCACACCGAAAAAAAAACATAGTCCAAATGAGTATTTTGACATTTCAGTGCTGATTCATTTTATAATTATTCGTCGTCTCGATAATTTCATTATTATTTTTAGTGGAATGAGAATTTATTCTATTGGAAATCACGATGATTTCATTGGGGTTTTGTTTTATCTGATGGATTTGTGAGTAATTACTTGGGATAATTAGTGTTTTTTTTTCTGTCCACTAGACTGAAACCTGAAAATCAGTCAAATTCATTCCTCTAATAATGGCATTTTGATTAGTGAAAATTCATGGTAGTTAACAAATTAATTCTCAAAATTTGGTAGCGAAAATCCTAGATGTTCGATTTGTCAGCAACTTTACACTGAATGCCTCTATCACCTCCTAAAAAACGTCCCTCTCTGGAAGAGCTTAGAGCACCCTTAAAATGGCTCAACAGAAGAGTTGGAGAAGCTCGATTTACTCAAAAACATCCTAAATCCTCCATCAAAAAATGAAGCTATAGCCTTGTACCCTTTCTTAAACAAGGTAGCCAAGAAAATAACAAACATTTAGTATTTTAAGACTGTAAGTTTTCACTATGCATCAATCTAATGATAAAATTTGAACACTTATGTACCAAACCGACTCTCTATTGTAAAGATTTTATGTCTGAACATTGGAAAAAATTTGAGTTGTTTTTTTTCAAATTAGTGAAAATTTTGCGGAAAACGTGCAATTTATAACTGCGAATATTTTTTTCTCATCAAATTCTTAAATACCTCTAGTAATATTCAGCGCCAAGGGACTCTGCCAATTCTTAAGAGGCTTCCATTGGGTATTAAACGCAACTTTTGAATTCTACTGCTCCAGTACCTTCAATATTTCTCTCGAGATTTTCTCCATTATATTTTTTTCCTTCTCTTCTCCTTTTCAAACAAAAAAAAGGCGGGTTCTTCTAGGAGGAAACGTGTACACTGCAGAAAAGAGGGGTGGTAGTGTCAGCTTCCAAATGGGACTTTAAGAAAACTTTCTGGCACTCCAGTGTACAAAAGAGGTAAAAGCGTTAGGAACCAGTGGAAACGTTGGATATAGGAGGGTTTTTAGTTTTACCAAGTTGGGTGGACTATGTCGGGAGAAGAGAGAAGAGAATTACGTATAGAATGCAGGAAAAGGTAGTTTGGCTTTGTACTTGAAAGACAAAATAGCTTCCAAGACGCATTGAACCCCTCCAGGGCAAAGCTGGTCCCCGATCTCTTGGGATATGTTCCCGTTGTATAATTACCGTTAATTGAAATCTTTGTATGGCTCGTGTCCAAGAATAATCGTAACTGTTTCTATAAAGTGGCTGTGTGACTTTTAATGGCACATGATTTTTCTGCCGAAGAATTTCTGTATTTTCTTCTTTTTTTTTCCCTTCTTTTTCTTTTCAGACAAATCGAGAGAAGTAGGGAAAAAATAGAGAATTTCAATTTTTTCCAGAATTTCGTAAGAGAGTGAAATTTATTTATTCTATTTTTTTTTCTTCACTTCAAGAGATCCTAACCACAAGCCTTTGCAATATCCATACTCTATTTCAGTGGAAAACGCTACAGCGGCAAACATGAAACGAGTGTATTATAACCCCGATTCTATAGGCTTTTGCTTTTCCACACCCTTCTTCTTCTTCTTCTGCTCCTCATCGAGCTGGCTTTACTTGCCTCGTTGCCGCGCGCTTACTCGCCTGTATCTTCCAACGTCTCTTTTTTTTTCTCTCCCTCTTCTTCTGCCATCTCTTTACAAGTCTTACCAAGCCGCATTATACATTTTTCTTTTCTTTAAGACTCTTCTATCTCTCTCTCTCTTTTTTTCTCTCTCGGATAAACTGGCGGCATGTTATGCACTCAACCGCCCGTTTACGCCTTTTCTCGCCGCATCTTCAGAGGCGGTACTGTCTTGAATAAATAATAATAATAATTAAAAAAAAAATTGTGCGTTAGTTCGAGTAGCCTCTGGATGGCCCACAAACGATAAAAATCTCGTTTATTTTTAATTTCACTCAAATCTAATTTCCCCGCTTTGAATGAATCACAATTTATCTCTATCAATAAATTTTGCGCTGAATTTTATTCAGAAAAAATTTAATTGCTATGAAAAATCACAAATTTAATCGAATCATGTGTTTTTATGTTACAGGTGAGTCTTGATAATTATTCATCAATACTACCGGGCTCCCCACAGGACTCGTGGTGATCCACAGGTATTTCTCATTAAATTCGTATCTAATCGCTTACATGCATATGCAATGTGCGAGCATTCAAATAATAAAAAAAAAATATATATATATAAACATAGCTGCACGAGCAAGTGAACTTGAGACGATTACGACTTAGTCGTCTAATTGAAATCTATGATTTCGTGTGCGCTTACTAATGGGAGGGAGGAGGGGGGATATGTTGGCAAGAGCGTGACTAAAGGCCTTTGTCTGCATACGCATATCGTTAATATGTTTTGTATTAGCATGATAAGATGAACAGCAGCAATGCTTTTTTTTTCTCGCAAATCAATTGAGAAAAAAACTCCCCTTGTACAGAGAAGATGGGGTAAAATGGGAATTCCAGTTGAACGGTTCGAGATTGAAGTTTTCTAATGACTTCACTGAAAAACTGAGGAAATTTTAGGCGGAAAACATGTGCCAATTTTTTTTTTCTTAATTCTTTGGGAAATTCACGTTTTTGGCCAAGTTTTGAAGGGGGTTGCCTTCCGATGATCGAAATAATTCACTTTTACGGCGATATCTCCGGTTCTGTTGGTCGTAGCGACTTGCGATTGATCTCAAATGAAAGAGGAGCTCATTTCCCATCGATTCAGGTCGTTCAAAATTTTTTAAAATCAATTTTCCAAATACTTTGTAGGCCATTTTCTGAAAATCAGTTTTTGCACTATAAATACTTGAAAAATTGATTAATTTTTTTTTCAACCACATAAATCGATGGGAAATGAGCTCATCTTCAATCTAAGATCAGCCCGAGGTAGCTCCGATCAATAGAACCCGAAATTTTCCCGAAAACCTGAAATTTTTCAAAAAATAAATACTTTTACCTTCAAAATTTGACCAAAAAAATGGAATTTTTGAAAAATTCAAAAAAATAACTTTCCACATATGATTTCCATGTGAAATTTTCTCAGCATTCCAATGGATTCATCAGAAAAAATGTATCTCCATTATTGCAATTGTTTTCGAGTGAATTTCATAGCATAAAGTACCAAAACTAAATCGTGTCCGTTTTACCCCACCTTTTCCTATATTTTTCGATGATTTTTTGTTTGTCTTTTCAAACTCGATAACTCGAAATGATCCACATTAATCCTCGAGTTCAATAATACTGCTCGTGTGTGACCATTGTTCAAAGGCATTTCAAACCGCGAAAATGTTGAAAACCAAAAAAAAAACGTAAAATTGTGTGGGAAGTCAGTGGGTGAAACAACATGGCCGATTCAGTACCCCCAGCAGTCATCGTACAGCGTTCATTCTCCACGGTCCCTTCTACGTTATATTGCGATTGCGTGTGGGCGCCACTATATACTGGCAAAATGGTCATTTGAATTTCGCAAAATGTTATATACGCATTGGATTCATAATAGCTGAATAGATTTTCCAACATTTTACCGTCTCACTGACATTACAGTCACGATTATTCATGCTTTACTATTGAGGAATTTCCAGAAGAAAATCATTGAAAGTGTAGGAAGAATGATAAAACTGATAATTCAATTTTTAGTGTTTCCCTGTTTTTTATTTCTTCAAGAAAATAATCGTTCTTTTATTTTCAAAGGAAAAATAAATCCATATATTCACTTTGCCTATAAATTCTTTTTCCAATAAAAGTATCAAATTAAAATAACATGTATACTCGTCTCTTTTTCTTTTTTTTTTTTGGTCTTCTTTTGTCTTTTACTTCTTTCATTTCATTCGAAAATCCCCGTAAATTTTCAGTTTTTCCAAACTGACGATAGGGTCTCATCGAAAAACGATTGGCCGATATACGATCCGATGGACACGTACCCAGGGGCCGTAGAGAGAGAGAGAGAGAGGGAGAGAGTGACGCTGTACCATCGGCATTTTCCAAGGGCTCTCTTTTTCCAATCGGCCTGCAATTTTCCCTTCTCCCTCTCTTGCCCCTTCTCCATTTTTTTTTATTCGCTCTTTTTTTCACTTCTTTTTTTTTCATCCCACGAGTGTAGCTTCCATGGGGGGATGTGACTCTCGATCGATATACAGCGTGGACTGCACTGTGAAGCCAAAGCCAGCGTCGTCATTGCATGGCATGAAAACGCAACGCGAATGGGACGCTCGGCTTTCACATCACGAGCCAAACCATTTTTTTTCCCCCTATTTTTTTCCTTTTTTTTTCTCTCTGCACTCCCCAGTCTCTCTCTCCCTCTCTTTCTATCTGCCTCTCTGTGTTTGTTCGACATATGTGGGTGTAGCTATGTACAGACTATTGGTTCCATCACAAATGCACAAAACCACAAAACTCCGGTACATCGATATTAATTTTCAAAATAAAAAAAAAAAAAACCTGGGGAGAGAGATACATGTACATAATGAAAAACTTGTTTTTTGTTTGTGCAACGAAAAAAAAAAAAGAGTTTTTTTTTACCTCTCCAATTGGAAAAAATGTTATTCTCTCCTGGAAATTTGTTTGAATTTCCCTTTTTTTCATATTTCCTACTTCATGAAAATCCTTTCCAGGATTCCTGGATAATTGGCATGATTTTTAAAAATTGTTTTATTGGAGGCAGTTTCATTGTTCAAGTTTTTTTTAAACATTGTGTACTGCCATCACCCTCTTCACTTTTACGTATGGGTCATGCAAACTGTCTTATTTTAGAACCAAGCGTTGACGTACACGCAAGTGTCTCGTGATATGATCTCACGGTCTTGCTCGCTCTGTCGCTTCTGCGAGATAACGCTCCTTTATCCAACTTCTTGAGAAAAGAAAAAAAGAAGAAGACGAAAGTGGAAAAAAGAGGAACGAAAACAAGTAGGATAGGAAATTGTTAATTCTCGATGACCAAACGTGTGTCTGTTATCAATATCCTCAAGTGTCTCAATAAATATTTTCTAGAAATGGAAATAATTTCGAGACAAAACTTTTTTATTATTTGCGATGAACAATGTAAAAGGAAGTGGAAGATTTAACTGAGAGAAATAAATGCCCATTTCTTTCAATATTAATTGCTTTTAGCTCGAAATTACAACAGATCCGTACTCATTTTTTGTTATTAAATTTTGCTAACTGATGACGATAAATGAACAATTATTTGTCCAAATCTTTCTGCTCATTGATTCAATCTCAATCATCTCGCCATTAATATTTTCATGTGAAATTTCTATCAAATAATAATGTTTTTGCACGAAATAGGAAATCTCAGTCCAAACATAGCCCAATTGGGCTCAAAACCGGAATGTATTTTTCGTCAACTATTCCCTAAAAGGCTTATCTTATTGACTGATGTAAATGTATTCAAATTTATCCTAGATAGGCACAAGAGGATTCGTCCAAAACATATATTGTTTAAACGGAAAAAATCCACTGGCAAACGATTTCCCACTTGACATGAACTATATAATATTCCTAGAAAATATTTTTTTCTCACAGTGTATATATATATTTTTTCATTCTTACAATTGTGACATGGGTAGCATCAATTGCGACGCAGTGTGTCACAGTAAGATGCTATGTCTCGCCAAATTGTCGTCGATTATGAGTCTAACGTTAAAATGAAACGAGTAAAGATTAGATTGTCGATCGTTCAGTTGGCACCCTCCGGGGTAATTTAATCCCTCTCTGTACCTCCTCTCCTCCATCATTCCAGCTACTTTTATTTCTCTCCCTCACTCGCCAGATTGTTGATAGTATCCTTCATTATTTATGGGCTCTGAAGGTTACGGGGTTAGAGTTATATCGATGCAAGAGAGGAAAATGGGGTTAAATGTACCGCTAAATAGGAGAGAAGGGGTTTTAGGAGCCCTTGATTGTGTGTGTGTATGTTGGTTCTTCCGGATTGTCGCTTAATTTGATCCTCGAAAACCACTGGATCGACACTGGAGGTCAATTCCGTGGTCATTTTGTGGTGCTCATTATTCCTCGAAAATCGTGAAAAAAATAATGATAATCGAAGTATGTTGCATATCCAGCCCGAAACAAAAAGGAATACAAAATGACGTGGAGGAAGGCTATAAACAAAAATTAAAGAAAAAAGAAGAGAGCTTGGATTGAAAGGAAAAAAGATCGTCTCTTGTATTAATAAATCATCGCCTTTTTGTTGATTAATTGCGTGTTTCCCTTCATTTAAAAGTAACACTTCAATTCTGCTCGCTTCTCTCACTGCTAAAACTAATGTTTGACACTGAGACACTTTTAAAACATTTTCCATTTCAGTTACCCAGCTTCAAGATACTTTAAATTTCGAGATATTTTTCTCGAACTGATATCTTGAATTAAGGCATCTGTGAAACATTAGTTTTGCAGTGTTGTTAAAATACAAATGATTCTCCCGAAAAACCATCTTTTTTCTGCTTTATCCGAGTCACATTCGACCCCCCATCGTTCCATTCGTCTCACATCTCCAAAAATCTCTCCAACTAACAAAGTATTTTGGGCATTTTTTTATTATTCCCTTTCTTCTTCAAGGTGATATTTAAGCACACGTGGAGAAGAGGGAGCCCCTCTCTCACACGCACGAAATTTCGTTCTCACTTCCTCTCTCCTCGATGCGCCAGTTGCACAGCCCAGCCCCTCCGGCTTCTAATTATATCTTACTTTGTTTGAGTACAACGTACCTTTCGGCGCCGAGAAAACGCACGACCGCCTTCGAAAACTCCAACGCCAAGACATTTCACGGGGGAGAAAACGCAATTCTCTCTCTTGCTCTCTCTATCTCTCTTTTGTTAATTTCTACTAATTTTAGGTTGAATTTTCGTTGCTTTCTGCTGTAAACTGCTAAGTACTTTGTACAACATACTGTACAGTAATAAATTCCAATCAATCAATCTCTCTCGAGAAATTTCTGAAGCTAATCGTCGATCTGGTCCACTATTTGAACAGGAGTCATGATTCATCTTAATTACTATTGAAATCTGTGTTATCGAGTGCAAGTTCATCTTGAGAAAATGGAATTACTAATGAACACATATGAAATAGATTGAAATGATAGTGACAATGAACTGAGAATATAAAAAATATAGTGAAGGAATTTAGCACTAGAAGAAATTAATAATTTCAAGAATTTTGTTGAAAAATTTTATTTTAATTTTCTACATTTTTTACTTTGTATCATTTTTCTTTTTCCAATCATTTTCAATTTGGATTTAACATTTAAAATTTAATTTTGCTATTATTTTAAAAACCATGTAAAGTTACTATGTAACATCTTCACACAATCTCTTTTTTGTTTGTATCATCTTGGTCTGATGGACTCTTGGGTCCAAGACTGAATAAATTTATCTATCTATCTATCTTTGTCTTACCCTCTCTCTTCACCTGCAAGTAGAAAGTGCCAGTCAGAGTTAGACAAAAAACAAAGAGAAGCTCGTTTTTTTCCTTTTTTTTTGTCCCAACAGTGACTTGCCTTTTCTACTTACACCTATCTCCATGTGTATTAAACCACTTGCGCTTATATTTATTGCGGTTATATCCAATGAATTCATTGGATATGTGCCAGTATACGAACAAAATACATTGCGCATTAAATTTACCATTGAATTAGAAAAAAAAAAAATTTCCGGTTACAATTGACAACTATTCTATTATTTGCGCACTTTGTTACTAAGTTTTCCTTTTTTTTTCTAAATAAAGAATCAGATTATTATTTTTTTTGAACAATGCTCATGATGTAATATAATATTCAATAATCGATGATAAATTAGTATGAAAAAGAAAGGAAATCTCTTCGATTAGAGATTTATTTTTCAATAAATATCCGACCCACTGCCCTAATGACTGATTTCATTTTCATTTTCACCCCTTTTGGAATTAGTAAACGACATAGAGGAAAAAAGGAGGAAGAAAAAAAAATGAACTGTGTTTTATACGACATGAATACACGTGCAGGGAAATGAGATGGGAATATGGAAAAAAAGAAGTGAGAGAAAGACGACCGCACATAAAATGAGCCAGAATGCTGGGAAGGGAGTGAAAAACAAGCACGATAGAGTGGGAGGAATGTAGAGGGTGAGGGGAGAAAAGGGGGAGGAGGGTTTAGAATGAACGAGGGGCTGCTCCGACAGTCGTTAAATGAGAGAACACACGCCGCAGAATAAAATGAGCAGTTAATCGATAACAGTTCATTGAGTTTTTGGCCTTTACATGCTACATTTTTTTCCCTCATCTCATCACTTTTTTTTATTGCTCCCCTCTCTCTCTCCCTCTTTTTTCCATTCTTCCCCCTCTCTCTCTTCCGGTTTTTTTTCCTCATTCTCTTATTTTTTTTCTCGACTGCTCGCACCGCAAATTTATCTTCGGGTGATTTCCTACCAGCGAATAGCCAGAAAATACCGTACATGCACGGCAGAGAGAAACAGTATACCAACGCTTCAGGAAGGAGGAAAAGGTCACGTGGGTTATCTTCAAGTGCTTTAAACACACGTATGTAATACTGCGTATGGTTCCTTTTTGCTTTGTGTGGGTTTACGTATACTTGATGATGAGAAGAAGAAGGTGGAGGAGGAAGAGGAGGAGGGGGAGGAGGAGGCAGGGCTAACGTGACTCTGCGTTTCAGACACACAGTTTAAATATAACATCAGGTATACGACAGGAGAGGAATACTTGACGGTATTTCTACGTTAAATTTTGTCTGTGTATGTGTGTTTGTGTCTTTCTCAAGGGGAATTTATTTCAGATAATTCTTTTCTTCTTATTCTTCCACCGCAAGATTTTAACTGGTGTTAAAATCAAAGTACCACTCGCCCCCTACGTCTATTTGAGAAAATGTAATTTTGTAAAATAAAGGAGTAAAATCTGATGCGATTCTCATTGATTTTATCAGTAAAAAGTTATTAATACGTTAACGCTGTGAGAGGCGATGAAGTATTGAAAACCGAATTACGATATTCATCTCTAATGTCTCTATATCCGCAATCAGGTAACTCGATAATACAAAACGAAGGAATAATATAGGGGAAGAAGAGGATGAGATGAAATGGAAAAATACATCATGGACTCGAAATCAGTGAAAATATTTGTGATAAATACAAATAATTCACGAATGCATTTATTTAATATTTCTCTCAAATTTTGATCACTAATTTCAGATTTTTTCTCTATTCCAACGAAATAAACACTGAAAACACCATTAAAAATCTACCTAAAGAAATTAAACCATGACAATATCGTATTTCGTACACTTGGAATGTCGACAAACCCTTTGGCCACTGTCACCCCCCCCCCCGTTCTTCCCATTCTCAATTCGTCCCCATTATCCTCCACTTCCTTTACCATTCTTACCAGCCATAACGGCCAGCAGTTTTGAACGGCCCCATTCTCGTCCAGCATTCCCATAGCCGGAAGATGAACTCCTATAAAATCTCACTGCCAGTTTAAGATCCCACCGAGTCTCTTCTCTTTCCCAACCCTCAATTTTCTTGGAACCCATTCCATTCTCTCTCTTGCCTCAAACATTTTCAACTGTATATATATACATATATATAAATGTACATACCTATATATATATGTGTGTTCACCCGGGCCAATACCGCACCCCTTGTCTATTCTGGCACATAACCCTCTTTACTAGACGCCACAGGGACGACATAGAGCTAGTGGCAAAGGTCGAAGAGAGAGATGGCAAGTGTGAGGAGGGGGAGGAGGAGGGAGTTGGGGTTTGGTTGGGAGAGAGAGAGAGGAACCCAAGCAAAGGGGCAGTTTATCTGGAGAGAAGAGATTGCCGCAGCGTTAGAGAAATACTAGAGGGTGGAGAAGAGAACATGAGGGTAAATGGAAGAGGAGATGAGAGAGAGGGAGGGGGGGAAATGGCAGGAATACTCTCTCTGTGTGTGCAGTGCAGTATTTGTGTGAAGCCTGGAGAAACGGCAAAAACCAAGCCAGACGCTGACGATCCACCAGTAAAAGTTTAAGCCTTCAGTCGTATAACCCCCTCCTTCCCTCCCCCTCCCAATCTCTCTATCTATCTCTTTCTCTACTTCTGTTGTACCGTTATGTCCTTTCACAACGACCATCATCCTTCGATGAAACTGTTGAAAATCACCACTTTCGATTACATTTATTTGCCAAAGATTTTCCACCAATTCCTCCTTTTTCATTCTGCCATAGTGTTTCCATTGGAATTTTTTTACAAAAGCAATGGGAATTTTATGAGGTGTGAAAAAACGGGGAGTTTTTTTCTCTCCATCAAAATGAGGAGATGATTGGTCAATTTTTATCATTACTCTCGGCATGAAAATTCAGCAGATTCCTGGAGGGAAATGGAAATTTTGAACTTTTTGAATGAAATGCAATAATTTATGGATAATTACTTGACTTTTGAAACAATTATTTTGATTCGCTGTACAGTTATGGTGTTACATGATACACTAACTTCTATATTGAGTTATGTAATTTATGTTTAAATACAGAGAGAACTACCTGGAGAGTAATCATTCTACCATGGAATCAAATGATTTATTAGTTACTATTGCATTTGAACGAATAAACACGATTAGTTTTCTTCAGTGTCAAGTGTAAATAGTAATTACTTGCTATGTTCAATAATGACTTATTAAAAACTCGTTTCATTTATAAAAATAAAAAAAATAAAAAAATAGTTGTATTATCAGTGCTAAAAAAGATAAATTAATACATTTTATTAATCAATTAATATCGTGATGAAATAATTTCAAATAAAAAGGTTGAAGTGATTCAAATAAATTGATGAAAGAGAAGTGGAAATTTTTTTTTTTTCAAACCCCGAGAAATGCAATTATAAATTTCTTTTTAATCGAAAAAAAAGAGCAATATGAAATTATCGAAAAACCTTCAACGCCCATGTTTGCTCTTCTTTCATTCTCCCTCTCTCGCAACTGATTCCGTGTCTCTTTTACCCTCCCCTCCCTCCCCCCACTCTCTTTCTCTCTTCCTCCCCTTTTTATTCGTTTTTTTTGCAGTCTGGCATAGTCACTATCTCCGTAACACGTGTATATATTCTCATCGAAATAAGAGAGAAAGAGGGGAAAAAGAGAGAGAAACGGGTCCCATTGCTGCTACATGACTCGGGGAACGCGTCATCGCCAAGTATAATGTGTGTTCCCTGGACAGGCGGGATGCTGGGGATATCTTTCACAGTGTGGTCTCAAAGCAACAACCACAGCCGATACGTTTGTGCTTTTTTTCATTGAAAAAAAAAAAAAAAAAGAAGAAGCATGCTAAAAAGAACAGGAAAAAAAAATTTACACACACATTAACCCGAATTATTCCTAATTTTGTAGCTCTCAATGGATATATAAAAGTAATAAATTGTGAATAAATTTTTCACAATTTTTTACGATGAACATCCGTATTTAGTGTGACAAGTAGAGACAATGCAGAGAGAGTCAGACGAATGGGAGACTGTTACTCCCAATTGTCCCTCATTGTACTGGGGTCAAGTAAGGTAGCTTAGTATCAGCGAGAGCTACGGCAGACACCGTAATTCGACTCGTACACAGACATATATATATATATATAGATATATATATACATTGATGAATACACTGGATGTTCTCTACATGTGAAGGTATTTTCGGTTAAATAAACTCCGCTACTATGAATTTTTATTATTTTATTACAAAAATAAATTGCATGAAAAAATAATATCGACACTAAAAATCCAGTTATCCATTTTATTTGTGAATATTCAACGGATCCCAAGTCAATTTGCACGGGATGATGCACATTAACACACCTCTGTACAATCACGTCATAAATTACAGGCTGGTTAGTCGAACCGCTCGTTTCAGTTGGATGAAAGAGGGACAGAGAGAGAGAAGCGGGGAATTCAATTTTCAAGCACTCCCAGCATCTCTTTCTCTTCTCTCTGATGGGTCCAACGCGTGTGGCACAAACCAGGAGATGCCAGATTAGAAAATAAAAAACCTACCGTTTTGTGTCCCGGTGAAAAAGACTGTATAAGTCTCTCCACCCGTGTGTCACGAGGCCTCTTCTCCCATATATATACATATATATATTTTTTTTGCATTTTTTTTCTTTAACATTTTTGCCTTTTTCTTTTTTATATTCTCCTCGTGTCTTTTTTCTGCCTCTATCTTTCTGGTCGCCTGCACACGTGTGAGGTTATCCCACTGACGGTGACCCCATCATCATTCTCCTGCCTCTCTCTCTCCCTCTCTTCTTTTTTCTCAGTTCCTCCTCAGTCCCACTCCTACACACCCTCCTGACTACGTCGCATTTGTACGAATCGTTTACCAGATATTTTTCTCCTTCTCTCAATGTTCTTTTTTTTTTTCGTTTTTTTTTTCGTTCGTTTCTCCTCTCTCTGTGAATCCCCTGACGCAACCTGCCTGACGACTCGCCTGGAGCCGCTTTGGCGCGTAAGTCAACGTTGACGTCACCTTCTGCCCTATTTATGGTTTTTTTTCTCTGCCTTTCAATGAAAAAAAATTTCGACGAGAAAAAACAGAGTTTCGACATGTTATTTTTTTTTCCTTCTCAAGACGATAAAAACTAGACATTACGATTTTAAAAGCAGTATTATCCATTTATCACTTCAATGAAAATCTGATGGCAAAGGGATGTGGGTGAATTTCACAAATTAAGATGACAACTGATCAATTAAACAAATGGGATTATCAACAAACCAAATCGTTCAGGTTGATGTTACTGGTTACATAGGCATCCTGGTAAAGCTGTATGAGAACAGTGAGTCGCCCAATTTGGGCTCGTTTGCCTAACAAATTCGATCTTCTCCCTCCTTCAAATTCAAGCGCCCTCTATATATCTATTCTCCCCTGTCGTTTCTCATCGGGTATATAACACTGTGTGGCACTCGTTGGGCAAAATCTCGAGGTCGACAAACCGCTCCCGGTTTAAACCTCAGGAGCATCTATCTATCTATCTATCTCTCTCTCTTGCGTGACCAACATTGAATGCCATTACACGCTCAATTTCATCTCTCATATAAAAAGAGGAGTATCAAAAGTAATGAAAAAAAAAAAACATTTTCTTCATGTATTAACTGTAACAATCAGATGAATGCCAAATGCAGTGAAAAGAAAGGGCATTCACTAGTGGACTTTCCCTCAAAAGTAATTTTTTTCCAAAAAAAATCCCCGGCAAATAAATTTATCAATGCCAATTAAATTTGCGAATGAAATTCCTTACATAATTAACTTCTCCATATGGAAATAAAAATGAATAAAAGAGAAGCAGAAAAAAGAAGGAAAAAACAGGTCGTTGGTAACCCTGAAGATACACGTGGTATGCAATCAAGAAGGCAGATCTCTTTAGCCTCATTGGTTGGACACCGTTGAAGAGAGGAGCACCATCAGTGGCTCCTGGACCAACTTTGACCCTGTGACCCTACAATTCTCAACTCGTTCACTTTTATCGTCTGGGATTGGTGTGACTGTGTTAACATGCCTTGTTGCTTTCATGTGTTATACACTACCAACTACAACCAACACCGTCATTTTATATATAATAAAACGTCGTGTTATACTGCCTTCAAACAAGCTGTTTGGTGGGAGCGGAATTCTCTTGTACGCGATAGTTGTCGGCCAAACAATTGCCGCCAAGTGGCTTAATTGCAGTCAACTAAACAAATATGCTTCCATGTTTCGTTTTATTTTTTCCATTTCTTCTTCATTTTTTTTTATCTTCTTCTTCTGGTCAAACACTAAACGCAAGTTCATAAAATCCACGAGAATATACGTGGCAACCATGATTTTTTGTGGGGTTGTGCGTACAAAAGTTAGTATTCAGGTTGAAACAGGTTTTCTCGAATCATTTAAAGAACCCGAACCCTTTTTTTTATTTTTCGGCTCTTCGGCGATTTTCTCACGGTTTTTTTATTGTCTTCGCGATCATTAGGTCGTGTGAAAATCAGTCTTATTACTGTTGAGACTAGTCCGAATGATGAATATCGCAACTTTAGTCAGATATCGATTGTTATTATTAAGATTAATTTATGGATTCTTTGATTAATTTTGTTTACGGTTATTTATTGCTCCTTATTCGAACCTATAACAGCGATTAGATCAGTAAATTGACCAAACATAGTTTTGAGGGTCGAATTCCATCTAATAATATGTAATTCATTAAAAATATATAATTCCATTAAAAATTACAAAAAAAATTATCCAAGAACAAATTGACCGTCATTTTACATCCTTAAGAGCGATTTTTAGAGAAGACTGGAGACAGTCGAGCTGAATAAAGGAGTATTTGAGTTTATGATTCAAAGAATTTATTCCGATTTTGGTTTGTTTGTTGTTCAGATGAATTTGAGATTGATCGGATGTTGAAATACATTCTGGTGCCCATTTGATTTTCGGTTTAGTCTATGATTTTTCTTTTGGCCATTGGATGCTTATCAGGTGTGCTTAATTTTTAGGTTTAGCGTTAGGCCTAAGAATTACGTCACAGCTTTTGATGAATATTCCAAAGTGAAGATCATTCTCTCTCAGCAAATTCCCTTCTTTTTTCTCCTCTTGTGTGTCCATCAATTGTGTATGACCAGCTCTAAAAGTTATTAGGTGTGTACTGAACTGACCGTGCGGGACCATAACCCGTTGAGATTCACCATTTATCAGAGCACATCCGGCGGAAATGGGGCGGCTCCTGCGTAGGTGAGAGACAACTTGGTTTAACGAAAGGCATTACCATTTCATTGTGTGTTAGCTCTCGGAATTTCTATCCACTGATTCGTGCAACTTGAAGGTAAAGATGTGAAAATATTTTCATTCGACTCGAAAATAGAAGTTGGAAAAAAAATAAAAGTGTGGTGGGAGAAGGTAGGGCATAAAAAGAACTGCCTCTAAATCTTCGTGAAAATTGTGGAGAAAAAGCGTTGGAGGCTGACAGAAAATCAGGTTATATTGAATACTTAATGGAAAGATTCTTAAAATAACGAACAAAAGATGAAGATTGAAGCGGTAGAGATGGTATATATATATGACTGATATACCAGCGTTACGTGGCTTGAGGGCAGAAATTCAACCGATAAATTCCAGAGATTATTAAACAGAGATTCACTGAGTACGGCCTCGCCACTTTTCTCTCTCTCTCTCTCTCTCTTTCTCTCTATATGTGCTGCTGCAACGGTAGTGAGACATGGTTTATGCAAGCGACTCAAGGCTTCATGATCGAAGGTGCCATGTCTATTCGCATCATTTCCAACTCTTATCACTCGAAGGAATTGAAAGGAAGGAATCTAAAAAAAAGGCTATGAATCATTTCAATTGAATGGAAAAAAAAGACGAATCTAGAAGAAAGAGCAGAAAACTTAGCTGTTTGAGAATCAAGTTTGGGAAATTCCATCTTTTATTCTCATCTCCAAAGTTTTTTTAACCTTTTTTTTTTTTGTTCGTGTCTATCTGCTTTCAACATTCAGTAGCAGGGACAAATACACAAGTTGCACATTAGTTGTTGTGCATGGCGAACGGGGAATACCGGTCGACCTTCTGATGTTGCAACGCACAAGACCTGGCACAGATAAAAATGATTATTACTATATATACATATATATATATCTTTATATTTACCTAAAACTCCTGAAATAAAATTTTTCCCTCTTATTTTTCAATTGCCAGAAGCTTGTCCCCGCACAATTTCAGTGGAGTTTAATCAGTTCATTTCTTTATTTATTATAAAAAATAAAAACGAAATAAGGTAAAATGAACAACATGGCACGTGCAGTAATACACTGTGCGGAAGATTTCCTTCGCAATTTTTTCGTGACATCGCCTGCCTAGCTCGAATGGTACTGGTAATACACCCTCGATAATATTTGCATGCGAATGGCTCGCGTCACGATTGAGACTTCTTATTGTATACTTATATATAAACATATATATATATACATATGAATAGTACTGAAGCGAAATGTTCTCTCCACTTTTCTTTTTTCTCAAGTGTTGTTGAGAATGAAAAATAATAAGTTGCACTTTCATCTCTGCTCGGATTTATAATTCGAAAATTCATCCTTTCCTCCAAATAATTCACCTACTTATAGAATTCATCTGCTGCATAATTAATTAAATAACCCAAATGATGACTTCCTTATTATTGGGAAAATCATTTCCATTTCCTTCCTTTCACCTGTAATAAAATAAATGCTTTTAAATAACACAAAATTCATTGGATCTGTTTCAGGAAAACATTTCAACTCCAGAGCCAGCAGATATCACCGAAGACGAGCATTACTCCAGTGAGCATTAAAATTTACATTAATTATTGAAACAAGTATCTTTCCTCATATGACAGTTTAGTATTCCGTAAATTCAAATAATCACTGAATGACATTCTCAAGTATTCTTCAAACCAATTGTCAAATAATAATGCTGCAGTAAATTGTGGGATAAAAATAACGTTTACATTGAGAGTATGTGGGTGTTAACTGAGAGTACAGAGAGACACACAGACGGACAGGCAAGAATTAGTTTCCCTTGTTTCCTATCTCGAAAACCCAATCCTCCCTCTCTTTCTATCTCTATCTCTGTCCATCTCATTTTAACACTGTGACAGTATGGTTCTACGTTTGTGCCACCAACGTTTTCGGTAGGTGACCCAAATTCTGACAGGAACAGAGAAGCCGTCTCGTCACCCCATACCTATCGGGTGTGCTTGAATCATTAAAGAAGATGAACTCTGTCTCTCTCTCTGTCTGCCCTATCCCTCACCCTTTACCCCAGACTCCAATTGCATGCGCTTCTTGCTCCACCAAACGATCGATGATTCCACCTACCGCAACTTCCATTTCCACTGTGAGAATGAATTTTTAAAATATCTAAATTATTCACGAAAATTTGGAGAACGTCACACGAAAAGAAAATTTCATCATTCAATTATTCTTCCCTATTCTCATAATATTATCGTTATTAATTGAACTGATAGTCTTTATGAAGAAGAAAAATAATTGACTATCAATGCAGTATAACAAGTTTTTTCTCTTTGATATTAACTGGCAATATAGAAGGAATAAAAAAAAATGAACGGCGAATAATACTGAAGTCATAGACGAGTTGTCCTTCAGAAAGTACAGATAGTCTCTTTCCCCATCCATTCGTTTGTAATTTTCATTTAATTTGCTTTGAATCGGAGCAATAATTTTCAGTGAGAAACGTACACAATAATTCATGCACGACCGTGTATGCACTTCAATTCTCGTTCAATTCTCCACTTTTAAATTCTAACCATGATTTTTTTTTGCAAATTACTATTAATGATGAAGAGTATAAAAAAGCAGAAGGAAAAAGATAAGAATTCGAATTTTTTTTTTTTGAATTTCGACAGGCGCGCTAATGAAAGACGCTGATAAGCTGAAACTGATGCTGTTAGCATGGAATTATAATCTTCAACAGCAGGCACAGGCACAGGCACATGCTGCTACTGCTGCATTATCACCGAATAATTCATCAACAACAACATCAACAACAATTGGTACACCTGTCACCAGTCAATCGGCAATATCCACAGCAAACAACACCCTTAACAACTGCACACTCACAGGTAATACACTATTTATTATCTTCATTTTATCATCTTCTATAGTAATTCCTATAAGATCCATTATCCATTATATGTAGCAGCGAACATCAACTTAGCTCGGAAAATGGTAGCAGGACACTCGATTTTGATAGTTCTCGATAGATTTAGATGAGTTCTATAGTTCTAGCCAGGAAACATCGATAGTTCATGTACTGCAAGCATAGGAATGCATTTTTTAGCTTCTTTGATGAATTTTAGTGCTGAATAACGAGTGCACGACTGCTAAAATGAACGTAATGAAGTGACTACACCATAATACTATGGATATTCAGCAGTAGAATCCTCTAAAAAAAAAAAATTCCTATCGCAATCGCATCCATCAATCAAAAGAAGAAAAAAGGGAACTATAACGACAAAAACTCCTGGACATGAGTCAGATGGGATTTTGAGCAAGAGTCGCACGGTTTTTCGACGAATGCAGCAGTCAAGTCGTATCAGCTCGTAATCTCTCAGTTATCATCGACCCGTGACATTCAAACGATAAGAAAGAGCGTTTCAAGTCCCTTCTTTTTTCATCGTGTACTCATGCAGCACATACGCACGGGCGTTTCATGTATACATGAAAGCAGTGAGAAAACGAAAATCCTGAAAACACCATGCCAGGGTGGCTGTGTGCTGTAACCCGATATATTCGTTATGCCTGCATCCTTCCACGTTTATATCCCACCAGCGTAGTAACTGCACGCCCGTTAACTTGAACGACGTTGCGGAAGGATAATTCACTCGTTTTTCTTTTCATCTGGTCATCCCAGCCACATACACACACACGCATGAACACATATAGGTGGATTACTTTTATCCTATCCTTCCCTTTTCTGTCTCTCTCTTTATCTCTCTTCAGCCGTTTGTGAGTACCGGTCATCGTGCAAACTGGTTCCACAACTGGGTACCCTCTTCACCTCTGTGTGTTATTCCTTTGCCCATCTTACATACAACACATATATACACAATCTGAGATATACGTTGCGTAACGAACCAGCTTTCGGCTTGCACAGATCTCTATGTACCATCGTCTCCAAGTGAGGTGATCACGATGGCCCGAGTTGCTAGTAAGGTGGCCGTAATTCTTCTTCTTCTTTTAAAATAAAGAAGTAAAAAGAGGAGAAATAAAGGAGTGAAAAGGTGGAGAATAGTATGAAGCAGAAGAAGAAGAAGGAGGCCTCTCTGATGACCATGGTGTATATATACGAGACCGGTGTGGCAAAGGAGTATATAACTGCGTTGCACTTTTCCTAGGAGACACGTTTCAACCTCAGGGGGCAACCAATCGATTCGTACTGCTCTACGATTTCAGGAGAATCGTGTAACGCTATTTAATGAGTTTTTGTGAAAATAAACTTTCCGGATGATTCAAAGAATGTCGAGTAGAGTTGGTAAGAAGAAGAAGAAAAAGGAAGAAAACCCTGAAATTACCAACTGCAGGATTATTTATTTATTTGATTATTAGCTGGAAGGAAAATTCTTTATGCCTTTCTACTGGAGATTATTGAAAAATAAAAATATCACTCCCCTTGCTATTATTTATTGCACTTGTAGGAGTCTTTATCGGGTCATGATCACGCTGATCATGATCCATTCGTTCCAGTTAACAAATATGGTGGACATTAAAGTATTTTCCCACGGAGCGTTACCTTCAGTGACACTCACCATTTGGTATTTGATTGCTACCATTGGTGCTATACTGGACCTATTTCGTTCATACACCTTCTCCTCGGTGAATGGGTTTCGCACAGTAAGAAAGAAGCAAAAAGTATCCTAGTAGAATGATTGCTGATCAAATTAGACACGCTTCATTAGATCATAATCATTTTCGACACCCCCAGAATAGATTACAAGTCCTCTTTCTTCTCCTCATTCTGCGTCAATCTTTCTCACCTAATTTTCATCACGTTAGAATCGAGCAATTTTCATCGCAAAAATGTGTTGACGTTAATTCTATGGTTTGTAAGTGATTCAGTGAAGTTTCGTACATTGTTTAATGCCTTTTGCAAAATAATATCCTCAACAGTTAGTCTCTATCCTCGGTCATCTTTAATCAGTATCGTGTCAGACAAGTCACGCAAGCACACTTTGCGTTACCATTCATCTTTATTATATTCATAAGAACTGTAAATGCCAGTAGCTTTTGTGTTCATCGTAAAAAGTGAAACACACACACACAGTCATTCACATTCTTCTCGGTTCAATTCTGAACCATTGATCCTTTATTCATTACTCAAGTATTAACGATCGACATTTATGAGAGAGTATAAAAAACGAATTAATTCCTTTAATTCACATGCTTTTCTTCTTTTTTAGATTCGAGAAATGGAAGTGCGGAACTTGGTGAATTGTCATCGGCTGGTGTACCAAATTTGGGATCAGTTGCTGGTATGGGAAGTGAAGATATGGCATCATTATGGGCATCATATACAATGGGCTTGAAGAAAACACCGCCACCTGCGTCAGCCTTGACTCCATCACGTTCTGATCGTGACAGAGAATCGAGTCCAACTGGCGGTGAAGGTACTGGTAGTGCACAGGATGAAACTAGCAGCAGTGGAAATAAAGAGGATGAGGATGATGATGATGAGGACTCAGACGAGAGACTCGATCCAAGACATCATGATCCTGAACGTCTCAAAGCGTTCAATGTAAGCTATTTTTTTTTCTAAAATAATAAGTCATTAAATTTTTGCTGATTTTTGCTCCAGTCGAATTAAGCAAAAAAAAAAAAACTTACCAGAATAATTCCTCCTACGTTTGAGGCTTTTGTGAGAGTTCATACTCTTCTCAACTAGGGATACAATCCTCCTACCGTTTGAATCCAACGCTCCCTGTGCGCCGTTGGCTCCTTAATTAATTACAATTAGTTTAATCGAGCCACGTTGGGCTCTCCCCCATTTTCTCCTTATTCTCCCCCCCATACCTACCAGTTAAATTCTTAATTCCTCTCGGCCAAGTACAAACGACCAAAGTATACACCATTACACTTAAACCGCTTATATACACTTCCCTATATACTTGAATAAAAGACAAAAAGAAGAAGAAGAAACTGAGAGGAATTTCCCCCACCATTTAAGTTTCAATTTTGTCTTTTTTTTCTTCATTTTTCTTTTACTCTCTTTTGCCTGTTATATATTTGTCTTATTTCGCTGATGTACAGCCAGTCTCACAGTCACAATCGTTTTTGTCCAAAAACACTTGCAGATGTTCGTTAGACTGTTCGTTGATGAGAACTTGGATCGTATTGTACCAATATCAAAGCAGCCAAAGGAAA
Organism: Aleiodes alternator; assembly: GCA_963921955.1. Classification (NCBI taxonomy): domain Eukaryota; kingdom Metazoa; phylum Arthropoda; class Insecta; order Hymenoptera; family Braconidae; genus Aleiodes; species Aleiodes alternator. The sequence continues at coordinate 11,993,453 of OY998104.1, read as the reverse complement.
AAATACAAGCTATTATTGACAGTTGTACGAGACAATTTCCAGAATTTGCTGAACGTGCTAGAAAAAGAATAAGAACGTACCTCAAGAGCTGCAGGAGAAATAAACGTGGAAGAGAAGGAGCACCTTGGGATGCTGTGAGTTTTTTTTGTCTTTTCTTCTTTTAAATCATGAAATTAACGCATGAAAATAAAATTAACTTGAAACAATGAGAGATGCTGTTTAACTGTGAGGATTTTTTTCTCTCAACTCTCTCTCCCTCTGTGAAATAGACAATTTCTCGAGGCAGTTTTCCTTTCTCCTATCTTTACGTTTCATTTCGTTGTTTTTTCTTTATCTTTTGCTCTATCTGACATTGTTTTTTTTTTCTTTTTCATTTTATTTCAGGCGAGACCAACGCCGGCTCACTTGACCTCGGTACAGGCAGAACAGATTTTGGCAACAGCTTGTGAAAACGAGAGCGACAACGCAAAACGCATGAGACTCGGTCTAGAACCGGTCTCACAGCCTATGCCAACACTGCCAGCAGCAACGGTGAGTGTTAAAGTTCTCCCCCAGACTCAATAATTCACGAAAAAAGAAAGAAGAAAACGGAGAGAAGATAGAAAAAAGAGAAAAGAAACTAAGAAGGGAGAGAAAAAACCTGTGTATGTTCTAATTTCGTACAGTAAAAATTCTTTCTCTCGTGAACTTCTCTTATTTTCACTCGAAGAAAAAAGAAATGCTTTATATCCATTTAGAGAATACTCCTCTTCAAAGTCTCCAATGATCTATAATTTAATTTTTTTAACAATATATGATTACTTATTTCATAGCATATAATTTCATAATGTATTGAGAGAGACGTAAAAAAAATTGTTTTCAACATATAAATCGAAACAAACAGAATAAACGAAAACGTATGAACGTAAAGAAAAAAGGAAAAATAAAGGAGTTAGGACTTGTAGGTAATACAAGAGTAAGAGGCACATATACACTGATAACCCCTTGGGGTCGTGGCTCACCTCTCCCACTTCTTCAATACTCACACATACACACACAATGATATTTTTCTCCATTTATAAATCGTCCATGCACTCTGGCCCCTATTCGTGTTTCTCATAAAGAGCATAAAGAGATTGGGAGGAAAAACTACAATCTTTTTTAACTTGAATGGAAAATATCCAACAAAAAGTTTGAAATTCGATTTTTTTTTTCCAACTGAAAAATAGAATAAAAGAATATCAGTAATTTGGAGCATATTCAAAATATTCATGAATAATTGTCAATTAATTGAATTTCAAATGAATTGCCCTGAAAATAATTAATAAATTATTCAAAAAAAATTCATTAGCTCTAATAATAACAGCTGTATAATTAATTAAAAGTATCCGAAGAATTCAAAAATAACACTGGAATAATTCAAGCACGCAATAGGCAGTTTATCGAGTTTAAAAATCCCACGGGTTTTTGTACGATAACCCCAAACGGTAACCCACTTGAATGAATAACCCTCCTAACCGTCTTCATTTTCTCGTATATAATATCTACACACCACTTCTTCATCTCTCTTTCTCTCTCTTTCTCTCTTCATCTTCTCTGCACCTATATAATTGACGTCAACGCACACTGCTTGGCTTTCATAAAAACACCTCCCTACATCCGGCGTCCCAAGATTTCAATCCTCCCACCCTACTGGTCTAAAACATCTACACTTTTTTATTTGTTCCCCCCATTCCTCCTCCTCTATCCATGAATCCATCGTGACTCGGTTGACCGTGTGGCTCTTCTCTTCTCTTCGACTCTAGACGCTTCATCTGAGAGCTTGTGTGTTTCTTTTATTCTCCTTCTTCTCGTTTCTTTTTTTCCTCCTTTTTCCATTTTTTTTTCTACTAAATTCCCCGTTAACTTACTCACCCACGTCTGGCTATGTCTGCACTACTCGATTTTTTTCATTTTTTTTGAACTACTCGATTTGTGTGTGCTCTTTTCAAAAGAGAATACCTCACATGAAGCTTTCTCAAAGATAACTTCAAACAAAAATTCTTAATGTCTTTAGCGCAAATTAAGGTGTTTCTTTCTGTATAGTAGAAAAGAACGATTCAGTAGTGAAGAGGTGAAACAAGATAAATCGACTTATCTTCGAGGTCATTTCGAAAGAAATATCTCGGAAACTAAGCGAGATAAGGTGATATTAATCATCTGTTTTTGTAGAGAATTTCAAGACTTACAAATGAGTTTTAGGGTAAAATTGCACTTTCTCGGTTATTTTCTAAAGTATTTTCATAAAATGAGACTTATCTTGTTTTACCTCTTCACCACTGAATTTATATGAGATTAAAATTCTCAAATTTGATGAAGTGAAGCTGTAAAGATAGACAGATAGATAGATCTATTCATCAACGACTGTAGGCATCTGCACATGTTCAGCTAAAATGATACATATAGCATGATAATAATGATTGAATAGTTGTGTGATTTACAATTTGTAAAGACTTCATAAATATCAAAAAATATTTTAATAAGATAACATGAACTATTTGAAGAATGTAATGAGAAATAGACCTAAAGATGAGATGACTCGAGATTTTTTTAAAAAGCAGCGGTTACTTCAAAAAATCTGAAAAAATTCACAAACAATATACATATGTTGGAGGATTTTCTCAAATTTTTTCCGATTTTTTTGTCGAGTCCTTCATTTCGAAAAAAATTCCTTAATCATGTTACTATGAGGGTCCATTTTGTCCCACTCTCCCCTACAAAAATTGCACTTTCGTTTTTACTGTACAGACAGGAACACACGTTAATTCCATCAAAAATAAAGAGTCCTAAGTAGAAGAATATCAACTTTTAATTTTTTGCTCCAATTTCGAATTCCTCAAGAATCTGTGAAACTCATCAACCGAATTGTTTATCATTTACTGCCCAACGCCACCTACAGAATCTCCATCCCCTTCTTTTCTCATTATTCGGTCGTTCTTCGTGCTGTGTCGTCATCAACTTGGTCCGTAATCAAGTACCCAGAGAGCTCGTGTACAGTGTATATATGGGGCTTTAGTAGTAGTAGTATTAGTCGGTTTCAAACTCCTCTCGTCAGTACGAAACTAGCCGCGTACACAGAAGTGATAGGGACACAGAAGCAGTGGGATGCTGAAGAAATCACACTTCTGCTCTCCAAACATTCGTTTTTGTGTCTGTGTGTGTCTATAACAAGTGAATGTGTGTGTGTAGAAAAAAGCACACAAATGCTGAAGGGGCTTTCTCTCTCTCCGCAGTTTTTTTGCATTTTTTTATCCTGTGTTTTTCTAGTTTACGTATGAGAAACGATGCTCGCGCAAAATTCTGATCAAAACTCACAGTGTACTGTTACTATTTTGCTTGTTTCAATTTTTCTTCTTTTTTGTCTTTCGAAATGATGAAAAAATCTACGGTAACGAGGGAAAGAATGAGTTTGTGACACAAACAAGTGTCTTGTGTTTCGAAAAAAACTTTTTCATGTGTTGAAATTTGCTTCTTTTTTGCATTGTATATGTATATGTGTATATATATGTGTATCTAGCAAACTGTTGATGAGGTGCAATACCTGTCAATGATCGATAGGGCAACGGTACTTGTATACTCAGTCCTTAATCATCCTTTTTTTTTATTTTATCCCTTTTTTTTTCTACAATCACTATTTGCGCGTGTGTGTCTGTCTGTGTCTGTGTGTTACTTTTATCATGAGGAAGAAGAATCTCAGAGTTGTGCATAAACAACAGACGTACGATTACAGCGAGGAACGTGAGGTAAACATATCAATTAAAAGAAAAAAATCAAAAAAAAGAAGAGAAAAATCAGTGATTTTTAGTATATAGATATTTTTCCATCAGATTATCCTAATCCTTCATCTCAGAACAGAGAAATATTATCTATTCACTCGATTTGGCAACGAAAACGAAAATCCCATAGAGGAAAATAAAAAAAAAAAAAAAAAAGCAGAAAAAAAAGCGGAAATGTGATTTTGAAAATGAAAATATTTATCAGAGCAATGAAAAATTGATATTGAATTTATAAACGGAATCAACGCATTCATACACAAGTAATCGAATTAAATTGGAGCGCGGTGAAAAAGAAAGAATGAAAATAACAAAAAAAAAATTCATATACACGATAATGAAATCGCTGTGAATGGGATAGATGCAATAATTGACACAGATCGATATCCATATCAGTGTTAAACCATTCATAAAAACAAATCAATTTTTTTTTTTTATTATCTTCATTTGAACAACAATTACGTATAAAAATGGCTTTACGATAGAAATAAATGGAAATAATTATTTTTCTATATTTTTCTGTAATTTTTTTTTTAATTCCAAAGAGTTTATTATGTTAGGATCATGGAACGTTGAAAGAAATTAATTTAACAATACTGAATAATTGTCAAATGAAATAATGTTTGTTTGACAATTATTTAATATTGTTAAATGAATTTCTTCCAACGCCCCATCATCCTACTATAATAATTATTGAACGTAGAAATGAGAAACACAACTGATTTAAAAAGTTTATTAACATATTTTATATTATGTAGGGGAAGGTGGGGCAAAATGGACATCAGGGATAAAATGGACACATCCAAATTTTTAGGCAAATATTATGGAAAATTCTTGACATTAATAGAAATATTGGCGGTAGATTGTTTTTGATGATTCCATTGGAAAGCTGAGGAAATTTTATGTGGAAAAGAAGTGCCGAAATTAATTTTTTTTATTTTTGGTGATTTTGAATTTGTTGAGCATTTTAGAGGGGTAAAATCCTTCCTTTTTTGATGATTTTCAGTTTTTTGTAGATATCTTCGGTTCTATTTATCGTAGCGTGAAAATTCCGATGGGAGGTGAAAGGTGAGATCATTTGCCATCGATTCATAGGATTTTTAATTAAAAAATATTGATATTTGAGGTGTTTATAGGCATTTTTGTGAAACAGTTTTGGAAAACAGTTTTTGGCCTATAACTATCCCAAAAATTGATATTTTTGGATTTAAACCCCCATAAATCGATGGGAAATGACCTCACCTTTCATTTGAGACCACCCCCGAATTGCTACGACCAATAGAACCAGAGATATTCACAAAAAACTGACAGTTTTCAAAAAAGGCAAGGCTTTTACCCCTCAAAAATGTCAAAAATATAGAATTTTTTAAAAAATCGAAAAAAATATATCTGACACTCATTTTCCAGCCAAAATTTCCTCAGCTTTTCAATAGAATCATCAAAAAATATCCATCTCTAACCGTTTAATAACAGTGTCCATTTTGCCCCACTCTCCCCTAGCTTCATTTTTCAGTGATAATGTTTAAATAACAGTTGAATAAAACCCTTTTTTTTTTCAATTTTGTTGCAGCAAACGGATGTGCGAGCGAGTCTAGATCATTTCTCCTCTACACCAGTTAAATCATTGCCAGGAAAAAGAGAGGATACACCACCAACATCATTAACATCCCTTGCACCCCTCACTAGTTTGGCCAGTTTACCAAGTAGTACACTCGCTTCAACGCCTCTTTCCCTTGCCCCAGCATCAAAACTACTGACGCCAACCGATAATAACAAGGGTCTCATGAGGTGAGTTTCCATACATACAAAACACCAACTACTACCATACAAATATTAGTAAAGTAAATTTTATATATATATCTATATACATGTACACAAGAGAGTCTAGTATATAATTCAACCCACAAGTTGCTTGTATAACTGTTTTGGGTTTGTAGTGAGTAGGGTCCTCTTAAACTTGCGTAAGACATTGGTAATGGAATTAGTGTTAATTGTAAACTTGAGTTTAAACCAAGTAATCAAAATGTTTGTGTTATCGATAGTTTCATGGGGGTCTTTGGTCACTTTGAATTTAATCATTTGACATTGTTCCACATTGCTAGTATTATTTTGATGAATTTATGGGTTTTTGATATTTTGTATTGTAGTAAATTGAGGGGATTTTTTCTTACTAGCATGACTATTTATTAAAAAAGAGAACGAACTATTTTAAATCAATAATCGCACCTACAATTATAACTAAAACAGCTGAAGTAGTCATGTGTACTATTTGATAGCTGTACTTGATGAAAATTTGTTCGCAGTTAATAGTTTTCATAGCCAAAAATTAGTTCAAGAAATATCTTCATCATTATTCTCAAGTTTAATTGTGAAATAGGAAATATTATTGAGATTGACACTGTATGAAGATGATTGTTATCAGCACGTGCTAGATTACAATGAAAGCTTGTCTAGACCAATCAAATGAATTGTTTTAACCAATTTGTTAATTTTTTTTTTTCTTCAAACAGCCAAGCAACGATAGTGAGTTCTTCGTCAGTTAATGGTGTTGCGAGCGGTGGTGCACCTACAGCAATGTACAGACCTAATTTCAGTCAGGCATTTCAACGTGCTGGCCCAACATCTGTACCACCTACACTGTCAGCTGGATTGTATCCAACTCAGAGTTTTACATCGGGCCTACTGAGCAACGGTACACAAAGTAATAATACTTATTGGTGTTTTTATCATTTTTTTCTTTGTAAATGTGCTTTTTTTTGGGGTTATTGTGTTTTTTGAGTCATGCTATTATTGAATTTAGTCTGAAAAATAAGGAAAAGTGGGGTAAAAAGGGCGTAAGAACATTTTGATGTTTCATATTAGGAAAATGATGAGAAATGAGTAGAAATATTAGACGTAGGTATTTTCTGATGATTTCATTGGAAAGCTGAGAAAATTTGGAGCAGAAAACATACGTAAAAACTCATTTTTAGAGATTTTTTGAGAATTCTACTTTTTCAGTCGAAAATGAGGGTCTGAGCCTTGAGAAATTGAAAAATTTCACGTTTTCGACGATATCTCTGGTTCTATTGGTCGTAGCGACTTGGGGTTAGTCTTAAATGAAAGGTGAGATCATTTGCTATAGAATTGCATGATTCAAATCAAAAATGATCGATTTTTCTGATACTTATGGGACAAAAAGTGATTTTCAAAAAAACCCCCATAAGTATTTCAAAAATCGATAATTTTCCGTTTTCAACCACACAAATAAATGGCAAATGATCTCATCTTTCATTTAAGATCAACCCCGAGGCGCTAGGACGAATAGAACCGGAGATATCCTCGAAAAAGTGGAAAAAATCGTAAATGTAAAGGATATGACGCTCTATAGTTGACCAAGAAAGTCGATTTTCAAAAATTTCCAAATTTTAAGTCTGATACATGTTTTCCACCAGAAATTTTCTCAGCTTCTCAACCAAATCCTTAAAAAAATTCCATCTCGGGCCATTTCATCAGAATATCCATTCTACCCCACTTTTCCTTCTTTATCGAAACATTGGAAAATGCTTCTTCGATATTTTTTATAAGAGAACAGATTTTTTTGTATTGTGTTAAAAAATATTAGTTGCTTCTATTTCTCTATTCCTAACTAAATTCCAACGATTTTTTACTTCAGGACCAACTGATCTCAGTATGAAAAACACGAAGCCCCTATTAAGTCACAAATTGAATGCAACGGAAATGACAGCAGTCAAACAACTGATAACTGGATATCGGGAGTCAGCTGCATTCCTTCTAAGATCAGCTGATGAGCTAGAACAGTTACTTCTTCAGCAACCCTAGAATTACGTATGAATTGCATAATTACACTATAAAATACTCGCGAAGGAAATAGATTTAAATTGAAAAAAGAATAAATCATCAGTCGGTTCTTACTCAATTGAGGATTTTTTTTTACGAAAAATTCTTTCACTTCCACTGGAACATTATTTTTCTTCTTTACCGATTGCTACATGCTTCATGTATCTACCATCAACGAAATAGTTTTCTGAATTCGCGAATTATATTCTGAATCTTTAAAATATGATCAATTAGAATAAATTTTGTTTTTCAAAAAAAGAGGAAATAGAAATTTCTCTTTTTTTTTTAAATTGTTGATTTCGTTTCGTTCCAATTTTTAAGTAAAAGAATACGAATTACAAGTTTCAAACACAACTAGTACATTGAAAAAATCTATAATTCGTAATAAAAGTGTTTATAAATGAATAAACAATTTTTTTCTTCAATTAAGAGAATTATAAAATAAAAACAGGGTGTATATAAAGAGGAATTACGAATATTTACTTAATTAATCGTAAGAGACAGAACGATATATATATATGTTTTAATGAATGTGCTGAGAAATAGAGTGGACAAAAGTAGTAGAGCTTGGTCTGATTGTGCGTCAATTTATCAATTAAAAAATTACCAACAGATTCAATTATTAAAAAGCAAGGATTCACAAAAAAATCTTTTTTTTTTAAATAATCAGGAAAATATATATATTTCCACTGAAATTCCAGAATACCAAAATTATTTCGTGTAATTAATTACATCATTGACTGATGATTGTACACAATTCTATCTTCATTAACTTGAATGAATTTAAAAAAAAATAAAAATCCTTGTAATTGATTGCTAAATACAGAAAAGTAAATAGTGTCATTACGAATTAATATATGTATATACTACAACAAATATATAATGATATATAATAAATAAAAAAAATAATGAAAATGTGTAGACGAATGTGACATTTGTAATTGTTCATTGAAATTTTAGAATGAGCAAGATAAATTTAAAAACAAAAAAGATTAATAGAATTAAAGTAAAAAAAAATGAAAAAAAAAAAAACGAATTATATTTGGGCGATTGGGACCATCTTGTCACGATCGGACAATATACGGAATTGTGGTCACCATAAACACATCACCGTGCTACCAAAGAACAGAGAAATTCATAAATGGTAAAAGAATAAATGAAAAAAAGAAAAGAGATGAAAAAAAATAAAAAAAAAAAAAACAAAAAAGTAGTATAATTAATTAAGTCATAAAATAATAGATTAGATTTTTTTTTTCTTTTACTTTTTATTATTGATTTTTTAGAAGTCATTTTTATTGAGAGTTTAATTGTGCGAAAAAAAGTACTTTAAAAGTGAAGAAAAGAAAAAAGAAGGATTATAAATGAAAATAAAAATGAAACAATTGGAATTGGTTTCGTCCACGTAATCGTTAGTTTTATTCGATCGTTGTTCTTGTACATAGTTTATATATCGGATGGAGTGCATATATATTAATAAATATAGTGGCATAACGTTTTAATTGAAATTGCTCTTTTACGAGGCACCAAAACACGAGCGAAAATAATATTTAATGAAGAGAAATATATATTACAGTGTATATTAATTATTAAATGAGAAGAAGAAGAAGAAAAAAAAAAGAAGCTATTATCGAATTCAACAGTGAGAAAACATTCCACCTGACGTCATGATAATAGAAATAGTTTTAAATGAAATTCATTGAATGGAATAAGGATTGATAATGTTTGGAAAATTAAGAAAAAAAGAAATACATAAAGTTAAAGAATTAAAATGATTTCATTGTCATTGTCAGTGACATTCTGGCTCTTTAATGATATTATTTGTAATTCTCCTTTCTTTTTGTCTTTCTGGTTTTGTAAACGAGAAATTTCATTAAAATGACACTTCCTTATTTCATTATGCTGAAGAGAATGTTCAGAATGGAAAATTATTTTGTAAATTGATGTTTGTTCATCGAAAAAAGAGAATAATATTGTGTAATTTTTTTTTCTTTAATTTTTTCATAAATTTCAATCATATTTTGCCTTCTGTACATTCTCAAAACATCATTTTTTTATTAAAAAAAAAAAAAAAACAGAGCTGAAGTGAAGGAAAATTAATAAACCTTATCACTGTTTGATTAATTAATAGGAAGTCTCCTCTCGTAGTATATAAATAATGCTTCATAATTTTTAAACATTGTCGTGCCTCGCAAAAAAAAAAAGTTCGTTGAATAGTAAAACATGTTTCGTTTGAACTGAACGAAAAGAAAAAAAAATATACAATTTTACTTAAATTTTATCGAAAAATATGTACTGGGCCATTAAACGGCTAATTTATTATTTCAAAAAAAAAAAAAAAACAATTAATCGTCTTTTGATTTCAATTACATTGATCAATTAATCATTTTATCCTCTGGCAATCATCACTTTTCCTAATAAAATAAACAGAAACAAAGATAACAGGACATACATGCACAATGTTAATTCAGCCAATTTTCCACATAGCATTTGTGCCGATATATTAACCGATAAATTTCTCATTTTCAATGCAAAAAAAATAATGTGAAAGGCTCTATTATCGGTTTATATCGGCCAGTAGTTTAAATACAATTTAAAGCAATAGAAATATCATTAATAAAATAATTACAATAGCACAAAAGTGCTTTTTCATTAAATTTTCATTAAGTTTCCGAGAAATATCTCATTGTAATTCAATTTTTATATTTTTTTTTTTCTATCGAATTTTTTTCTCTCTATTCTTCCCAATACCTGTAAATAATCATGATTCAACTAATAATTACATTCTCGGGCTCACAAATTTCATTTAGTCGCAAAAAAAAGAAATGGAAACCAGGGACGAGATTCTCATGCGACTTGAGTGTCGTTGTTTGGGAAATTTCTCTGTGATAAAATAATGAACGAAAAAAAATAATAAAGAAATTAATAGGAAATAAAAAAAAAAATAAAAGCAACAATTCATGGAGACTTAACGCCGAAATTTTTATAAATCTCATCAAATTGCATATTTAATATTTCTCCTATTTTTTAATTCCCAAAGTCTTTCTTCTTGATTTATTCTATAATTCTTAAATGAATAATTAATGAATAAAGATGCAGTGGATGGGCGTTATTTCTTGATAATTTCATTTATTTTTCATTGCATTTTCATTTGACGTAAAAAAAGAAAAAAAACTCTCGTTCGATTGTGCCATGACTATGTTTTTCTTTATACGTCAATTCTTGAATGAAAAAAAATAGCAAAAAAACAGGAATTATCAATTCTCAACATTTTTAGTTTTAGGATGAAATAAATTCATTTTTTTTTAATCAAAAATTAATTTTTTTTTTCCTCTTTCTTTTTCGAACAGATAATTATAATAATAAGTAACACTCGAGAGTGGAGTTGAAACGAGACACTAATAAATTTAACAAATGAGGAAATTAGAAGAAAATTATAAGATAAAATAATTGAGAGGAAAGAAATGGAAAATAGATGAATTTTTGGAAATAATGGAAGTGAGAATTATATTGAAATTGGTTGAAAAAAAAATAAGAAACTTGATGAAAGTGTCCGTTCCTTGATCCATACGGTTGAAGCTAATGAAAAAAGAAAATAAAAAAGGAAAAATAAAACAAATTTACAGTTCATATTAATCGCGAATTGATGTATATTGATAAAAACATGTATTTGTTCCTGAAAAAAATAATAATATTAATTATTAATAATAATGTAGAATTAAAATTAATGAAATAATGATAAATACTGAAGAAAAAAAAACATT